>VZRR01009631.1:0-103088 GCA_013398015.1 Oreocharis arfaki | reverse complement strand
GGGCGGCGGTTCCGCGGCGCTGAGCGGGCGCGGAGCGGCGCGGCCCCGGCGGGCGCGGGGGAGGCTCCATCGCCGCCTGCCCCGCTGCGCTCCCGGAGCCGCCGGCCCCACCGGCACCGCGGTCGCTTCCCTCTGCGTCCGGCTATTTCTAAGGGGAAGAAAAAAAAAAAAAAATTAATCCCCAAAGCCCAGGCATCGCTGGCGGAGGAGCCTCCAGAATCGGAGATTTGGCGACTTTTTGCATTTTCCAGCCGTCGTTTCTTTCTGTTATTATTGTAATTTTGTGCGAAAGGAAGTTATGAACAACTGCAAGTCAGGAAGTGGAAATCCACTCCGGTTGTGACAAGCTGGGGCTAAAAACTATTTCATTATTTATATAGATGTGTCTATCAACATTCTGCTTTTCATCCAAAGAATAAAGGGAAATACCGGCTAGTCCTATGTTTGACGGTGAATGACAGACCGCATCTGAGCAAAGGAAGGACTAAATATATCAGCTAACCGTTATTTATTGAACTCGAGAGACTTTTTTTTTAACCCAAAGACTGTTTGAGCAAGAGATTTAATGGGTCGTTAAAAGGGGAAAAAATTTTAAAGGCCCTTTTGCTTCTGAAGCGCAGCTAACCTCAAAAATAGAAGCAGTACTTGTAAGACAGATATTCAAGTTAAGGCTTTACATGATGAATCTTCTATCCTATGGATATCAGTTTTGAAATTACAAACCAAGAAGATCTGTAATTGATCTAGCACCAGATAATTTCAATGCCTAATATTCCCCAAGATTGCTGGAGTACCCTAGGAGCTGCGTCGGACTGTACTCGGGGTATGCCATGGGCTGTATTCAGAGTATTAGCTGCAAATCCAAAGTTTTCCGGGAAAGTATTTCGGTGATTGAAGTCAAAGCCTCCATTGATCCCATTCCCACCAGCATTGATGAGTCCTCCAGCGTGGTCCTGCGCTACCGGACCCCTCACTTCCGAGCCTCTGCGCAGGTGTTGGTGCCCCCTCTTCCCAAGAAGGAGACCTGGATCGTGGGCTGGATCCAGGCTTGCAGCCACATGGAATTTTACAATCACTACGGGGAACAGGGAATGTAAGTATTTCCAAGAGCGCGTGCGGGTGCGTTTGCCTAGCGGGAAGAGGGAGCAGGAGGACCACGGCCTGGTTGGGAAATAGTGGATGAAGCCAAAAATTATAATCCATATTTGAAAACTCAGCCCCTCTGAAACTTAACAGGACTTTCTCATGTGTTTAAAATACAGGACAGCTTGTCCCTGCCCTTTTAAAGGAGTGGGTGTTCTTCTCTTTGAATGGGAATTTGCCCAAGCCCCAGCCAAACCCCACTTGTTCTGGTAGGAACCCAAAAGCAACACTATTTCACAACAGCTTTTGGGCTGCACAGGAGATCCTGAAACCCTGGGGGCAGCCCTGCCACGACAGGCACCCCTACTTTGATACGTGCTTGACACAAGTGGTTCTCCTGACCTCCAGCTGCTCTTACCTGCATCCCTCCCCATCCCAAAAGTGCGCATTGAGGAGCCCCGGGGAGAGCCGAGGGCTGACACTTGTGGCACGGAGCCGTCCCTGGTGTGCTCTGCTGCTGCTGCTGCTGCTGCTGCTGCTGCTGCAGTGAGCCGTGGCTGGGAGCTCGGTAGCCCACCAGCTTTGGGAGCACGTTTAACGTCACAGGAGGAATCCTGCTTGCTTTGCCCACAGTAGCAGGCAGCCCACAGGGAAAGCACAAACTGGATTTAACCCGTTGGTAGTTAAACCATCTGCACTGCCTTGGAGCAGGGCGCAAATTTCATGTTACCCTCCTTATGGGTAATGTGAAAGGGAATATATAGGTATATATGTGAGGTGGGAGGAATCCAGGAGCTGTTTGCACACCAAAAATCCCTGTGTTACTGGTCAGATAGTCACAGTGAGACAGGAATGAGTCAAATCAGAATGTCACCTCCCTGCCGAGAAAAGTCATCTCTCCACAGTCCCCCTCCAGCTTGTTCTCCAAACGCTGCAGGCTTTGGCCCACAGCTAAATCAGCCCCAGCACCTGATCCCCAAATGCCTGCACAGAACAGCAATTCTGCAACTCACTGTGCTGGGCAGCACCAGGTGCAGCCTCCTGGTGCTGCAGAAATGTGTCTGTCCAGCCACGGGGACAGAACCTGACCGCAGAGCCAGTGCCGGCAGATGGGTCAGTGGCTGGAGGTGCTGATGCTGCCCAGCCTCTGGGGGTGAGGGAGGAAGGACAGGAAGGTCAGGTCTGAGCAATCCTCTCCCTGCTCATCCCGAGTGCCCTGAGTCGGGGATGCTGGCTCAGCCCCTGAGGGTCAGCCTGGGCAGCTTAAAGAACCCCTGAATGAGGAGTGCTGAGGGAGGAGGGGGACACGGGGGGCTGGGGAGCAGGACAAGCTCTGACCTAATGCAGCGCCCTCCTGACGGCCTGAACATCTGCACGCACAGCCCGGCCCTCCTGCCCTCCCCGCTGCCTCTAAGCCCCGCCGAGGACACGGGTTCAGCATCTCGGCTTCGCACAGACAGGCTGCGAGATGGGGACCGGAGGGAAGGGCACGGGAGGAGCAGCCCGAAGCGACAGGCTGCCCCCCCTCCTGTCCCCGTGTCCCCTCTCTGCTCAAGCAGAAAGTGCCTTGAGAAGCGAACTGGCACCTGGCAAACACCAGCAGTGCAGACCGGCTGATCCTGATTTTGGAAGTACTTACAGCAGGCCTGAAATCTGTGGACTTTTTGGCTCCGACAGCATCTTTAGCAAGGACAATTTGTTGCTCAGATATTCCCAGTTCCAGGCCTTTGGGATTTGCATGTGTAATTCTCAGGCTCATTTAGGAATCCTGTCTTTAGCGACCAGCTGCAAAGGAAAATAGGGAAGTCCACTTTATATAAATACAGCTCAGATGCACTGAAATACAGAGGACTGGGCACAGAGTGATGCTGCCTGTGCTGCTGTGGGCTGCAAACCTCAGAGTGGCCTTTTATGCCCCTGCACCTGAGTTTCTCTGTGTTTTAAATGAGGATTTGGTACAATCTGCCCTTGCTGGAATGTTTTGGGACAAATAAAAAAAGGAGTATCTAGTAGCTGCTGCTGTAAATAGGTAGAATTAAACACTGCAGCTATGTATGAGAGCTTTTAGCCAGAAAATCACAGAAACAAAGATTTTTCCCTAGGAGGTTCATTGACATTTAACTGATAATAATTAAAAAAAAAAAGTTACTCGAACACAAGCAGGAATTGGTCTGTTCCTGCACTCTCCTTCTATAGACTCACTGCCATCTGAAGGCTATAAATAAAGGCATTTAGGAGGAAAGGCCTCTTCAATGCCGTTGAAACATGGGCTTGGAAGACCTTTACAGAGAGAGAGAGAGAGAGGACACAAACCTAAGAGAAAGGATGGGCCAAGGCTTTAGCTGGTGTAACTCGATGTAATCCCGCTGACCTCCACAGAGCTGCATCGACTGATGCCAGCAGAGTCCCAACTTTCCATGACAGGGAGAGGCTACTGCCACATCCGTGTTTTTAATCCCTGTGGTGACCGGCAAACAAAAAACCCCAAATAATCAAAAATCAGTCAGGCAACTGAAGCACCAATACTTACAGCAGGCTTTGGATTAATTTTTCACTTCTCTGCTGGGAAGTTGTTAGCTGTGCATAAGCTGGCCATTACATTGAGGATGGAAACAGCTGAGAAATACTGGAGCAGATGGAGCTGTGCATAATGCTGCTATAGGGACGGCAGCTACGGAGGGGATAATTTAGACACGCATGTTTGAAGTGGCACTGACAATTTGGGGGCTAAATGCAGCGTTTTTTAATGTAGAGGGAAAGAATTAAAGCTCAGATAACACATAAGTGCTGGCATTACTTTACATGTGAGTCAGTAGATGCTGCAGGGAACATGAACACCCCCAGCCTGAGGAGGTGGATGTGCTCTCTGACCCCTCTCTGTGCGGGACTGGGGCAAACTCCTGTTCACCCCGTGGCTGGTATTGCTGCTCCTCCCGTGCAGGATTTTACCCTTGTCCTTAGGGAACGATGCTGCTGTGCAGAGGGAGGCATCAGGATCAGGCCAGAGCTGTGACCTGTGCAGGAGCAGTTGGACCAGGTCCCTGCTGGCATCTCTGGGGCAGGTGCTGGTTTCTGCACCTGTGTCAGTGGCTGGGCCATGCTGGAATGGCATTATCCAGCTCCTTCATCTCCATGGAGATGTGCAAGAAGCGGTGCAGATGGAGATATGCAAAAGAGAGAGATAAATAAATTGGAGTTGGAATATGATCAGCCAAGAATCTGGAGAAGTTTCACATGGATGTTTCTCCCCTCTGGAAGACCCGATGGGGCACTTGCATCATTACATCATCACTTCATCTTACCAGGCATCTCCCCCTGGTGAGATTAAATCTTCCATGCCCTGCAGCAGGGACACAATGAACTGAACTTGTCAAGAGAATAAACCTCCAGTCCCCAGGAGGGAGGACAAAATCAAAATTCACCAAAAAACCCACAAGGGTATCTTTTCCAAAGGAAGTGAAGGGAGGTCAGTTCACTGGGAATTTACCCCTCAAGGGATTTAGAGGAAAAGGCTTTGCTGCCCTGGAATGGCCCCTGGCTCTCACCTGAGCTGTGAGCACCCACTGTAGCCCAGTTGGGTTGTACAGTCGGACTTGAGTCTGCTCCCCTGAACCAGCAGAAATTGCTCCCTTTTTCCTAATGCCAGTTTTGTGCTAGTTTTACTCCCTGACCCAGCCATCAAATACTGCTGCTGGTTCAAGAGATGAGGCAGGAACATGCAGCTGGAGGGTGGGAGGAAGAGGGACCACAACAGCACAGCTCTGTGAGCCAGGGAACAACATCTTAAATTTCCTTCCTGTTCTTCGCTCTAACCCTGCCTTGACTTGCCTGACGTGCTGGAGTAGGTGAGAGAGGCTCTGTAAAGGAGAATTTAAAATTAAGCAGCTCTGGCTATCAGGTTTTCCTTCTCTCAGTGAGTCCCCAGTGCAGGCCAGAGGCGGAGGGAGGCAGGAGCAGGGATGTGAAATGCCTGAGTTTTACTGCACCCACAAATGGCCCTGGTCCCTGCACCGAGCAGGGGCTGTGTCCCTGAGGGGCTGCTCTTATTTAGGGAGCTGCTGGAGAGGAAGGTGTTGGAAAGCACGAGGTTACACAAGTCCATCTGGCCTGTGACTAATTAGGAGCTGGCTTTAAGCAATTAGAGCTGAGGATGCAATAGTGCCTGGTGCCTGTCTGAAAAGGTTAACTGGATGTATCCACACTGCTGGATGCCCAGGGCTGGAGGCTGCTGTGCTGGGTTTGCTGTCACTGCCCTGGTGGGTGCTGTGGGACAGACACCTGGGAGCTCAGGGTGAGCTGGGGGATTCGTTCTGTGTGACAGAATAGGAAAAAAGTGTCTGAACGAGGACTAGGAAGCTAAAACCTACATAAAGCTGCTTGGCTGTCAGCAGCAGGGCTCTGGTTGTACCACAAGAAATAGCTCAAAGTTCCTTCTGGTAGCAAGAAGACATTTGTTAAGAGAGGTTTCTTGGCAGCTCCAGTCTCTGGCGATGCCCAGACTGACTCTGAAGGTTTCAGAAGAGGCAGAAACAGGCTTGTCAGTGTTATAAGCCAGAACCTACTGATCTTGGAGCTGATCAGTGAATCCACGAAACCAGATAGCTTGGTTTCTTTTCATGCCTCTTTCCTGCTATTGTCAGCAAAGTGTTTTCTGGGTACTTTCTGGTCTCTCCTTGGCTCGACACTACCAGAGAAAGATGCTGATGCAGCCAAAGATCATTCCACAGCATTCTTTCCAAAATCATCCAGTTGTTGGCATATTATTCAACATGGACACGCTCTGCAAGCAGAGGCTGCCAGTCTGGCTGGCACAGAGGCTTTGCTGTAGCACCAGGCAAGGGGCAACCGCCAGCAGCAACCAGCGTGCAGCTTCTGCTCTGCTCCAGTCATGGGATCATCATGAGGCCTCATTTTTCTGCTCATTCCAAGCTGTGCAGATGAAGCATGATGGTTTTGAAACCCTGGGGTTAACCACACTGGCTAGAATTAGGCACAGCATGCTCTGTGATGAAACACAGGCTGGTTTCTCCTTCCCTGTTCTTGCCCACGCCTTCCCTCAAGCTGGGTGCCCTCCTGGACCACCCTGAGCTCAGCCACCCTCAGCTTTGTCCTGGGATGCTGCAGGCACCGTCCCGCTTCTAGCATCCTGCCCTGGCCCTGACACAGCTCCACCTTTGTGCTCTTGTTTAAACCCCGGGCAAATCCTGGGAAGCTCCTGCAATTCCATGCTGACCTGGGGCACTGGGAATGAAGATGGGACAAGCAGATCTCAGAGGACTGAGCATAGTCTACCAGATTCTCCTGCCATTCATCCACCAGCTCTGATCTGAGTAGGCTGGAGCAGCGCAGGAGGGTTATCACCCTCTGTAGCATCTCAGCTCCCGGTTTGGCACCTCTGTACCTGCAGAGGTGCTGTGGCTGCACCATGCCTGTCACCTCAGAGTCAGCCTCTGGGACACTGTCACATCTCATCCCTGCGTGACAGCCAAGCTGAGGACCGGTCTGAATGGAAAGTAATCCTAAACCAGCTGCTGAAAAGGAGAAAAGAGCCCCCAGATGGGGTTTCGGAGCTGTTCTCTGCAGCGGGGAGGGGCGGGGGCTGCAGAGCGCGACCTCCGCTCATCCATCAGAGAGGGCTGGGTCACCCAACATCCCCAGAGCCTTCCTGGAGCCTTCCCAGAGCCTTCCCCTGCTCAGCTCTGCCTGAAGGGCTGAGGAGTGGTGAGCCAGGATGACTCTGGTTTGCAGAGCAGAGCATATAAACATCTCTGCAGTGCACAAGGGTCCTGGCAGGACTGCTCAGGGATCTCCTTTTGGCTGCCTTCACTAAAAATTTTCTTCCAGGGAAAGGACTCCCTCTGCCTGCTGGCGATGAGCTCGGGAGGAAGGGATTGCTGCAGCTGCGGTGCCGTAGCTGACAGCAGCCTGTAAATCTGTGCAGGGAGATGTTGTGCTTGCATAACCCCTGGTCCTGCGGCTCAGAGCATCCCTGCATCCCCCGGTGCTGCTGCTCAGAGCATCCCCTGGTCCTGCCGCTCCCAGCATCCCTGCAGCCCCCCGGGCACCCCATGTCCTGTCTCGCACTTCATCTCCCACTGGGGAGGTGTTTGCCAGGACCCCCTGCTCTCATGGAAAAGATATAAACGAGACCTTTACATCCCCCACGGTATCCTCTAGCCACAGCCAGACACAGCTAAGTGCTGAACGATCCAGCGGGTACAAACATGGAGGCACTTCACGGTCATTTACTAATTAACAGTCAAAACAGCCTTATGAGACAGTCACATCAGTCCTGGCCAGAGCAGCTCATCCCAAAGCCGTGTGAGAGCCAGCCAGGCCGACGAGTACCCCCAGCCACAGCCTCCTCTGCAATCAAGGGGCTATTTTAAGCTGCAGCAGCAGGCTTATGAAAGGCTTGGACAGTCACCCTGACCCTGACGAGCCTCAGGGCGTCCCCTCTGTGTCTCTCCAAGATAAATCATTTCCCATGTCCCAGCCTGCAGCAGGGAGCCACAAGGCTTGGGGGACTGGAGCACAGCCAGTCCCATGGCAGGGTCAGGTGCAAACGCCACTGCTGCTGCCACCCGGTCTCTCCTGCCATCTCGATGGCTGGGACATCATCCCTGGGTGGTGGGGAGTGCTGATTCATGAGCAGGAGGGAGAAGGTACATGAGAGCCTCCTCTGCCAGCCTGGTTTGTAAAAGCCTGTCCTTAGAACAGCCGGTGTGCACTGAGCAAGTGATCGGCGGCTGTGCCGTCTCGGAGCAAACATCCAACCCTTCTTCTGAGGCATTTGCAGCAGTTTGCTTCTATTGGCAAATCTAATCTTAAAAATTAAATTGGAAGTTAATGAAAAAACCCACTCCAGCCACTCAACTCCAAGTTGTGCACCAGCAGTACGAGGTGACATGGGACTGTTTTCCCTTACATTCTTGCTAGAAGCTCTGACCTTTCTGTCCCTCTCGCAGGTGACTGGCGAGGGCAGTTTTACAAGCAGCTCGGCCTGGGGCTCTCTGATTACTGTAACACCATCCCCAGCCCAGAGCCTGCCATGCAGCCCTCGAGCTGGGTCCTTCCAAGGGCTGGAGGAGGATGGGTTACGCTTCCAGCGCCAGGTAGACAGCGGGGAGGGACAGTGGCTCATCCAGGGAGAAATTTAGGGGATGAACGGATTGAGAGCAGGCCTGACAAGAAGGATGCTTTCAGTGGCAGGGATGAGCTCTTTGAGCAGGATGGCACAAAGGGCACAGATTCCAGTAAAAGCTGGAGAGGGAATGCATCCACAGCTCTTCCCTCTCCTTTCTGAAGTCCGGCATGTTCCTGAACTAATTAATTAACGCGTTATCCATAATTTGCTATTGATTATGGCAGGTCAAGTTGGGAGCTTCCAGATCTACTGGATGGTAAAATCCAGGCCATCAGTGACTCAGATGGAGTGAACTATCCCTGGTACGGGAACACCACAGAAACCTGCACCATCGTGGGTCCCACCAAGAAGGAGTCCAAGTTCAACATCAGCATGAACGACAACTTCTACCCGAGCGTGACGTGGGCGGTGCCCGTCAGCGAGAGCAACGTGGCCAAGCTCACGAGCATCCACCGGGATCAGAGCTTCACCACCTGGCTGGTGGCAACCAACACGGCCACCAACGAGATGGTGACCTTGCAGACTATCAAATGGCGCATGAGGCTGGGCATCGAGGTGAACCCCAGCAGGCCCCTGGGGCAGCGTGCCAAGCTGCAGGAGCCCTCTGCTCAAGAGCAGCCCCAGGTCCTTAGCAAGAATGAGCCAATACCACCCAGTGCCCTTGTCAAACCCAATGCCAATGATGCTCAGGTACTCATGTGGAGGCCAAAGGATGGACCACCACTCGTGGTGATACCCCCAAAACATCGATAATACACACCTGGCGTCCCGGCACCGAAAGGGAGAGAACGAAACCCGAAGCAAAACAATCTCTTAGGTATTAGGATACACACGTATAATCTGAGCAAAATCAAAATGCACTTTTTATTCATTCAACAAATGCAACCATTCTACCTTCTCCCATTGGGACGGATTTCACTGTGCTAAAGCTAAAGAGGAGACCTTGGACTGGGTCTGTCTCATCACTGGATTCCTAAGGGAAGAAACTAACACTGATGTCTACCCTATAGCTTTTTTTTTTTCTTCCCTACTTTAGTTCCTGTTTGAACTTCAGTCTCATTAGCTTGCCCAGAACTGCCCAGAACAATAAGAACATTTTATTTGGGATTTTAAGAATTTTTTTTTTCTTTTTGGTTGAGAACGAAACAAGTTCCTGGAGCAAAAAGTTGACTATTTAAGACAAGGTATTTTTTTTTTAAGCTGTAAGGTTCTGAGTTGCAAATCCAAGTCATGCGGCCTTATGTAGACTTTGCTTTGCATTGCCAAACTTTTGCCTTAAAGCTATGTTTGAAAAAAAACCAACAACAACACCACCAGGCAGAATGTCCTTTCTACAGAATTTTGGAGAAGGAGTTTTGGAACAGGGAATAGATTGTCAGCGTGGCACGGGCTGATGGATGAGAAGGGCATGAAATTGGAAGAAGCAAGAAAATCTTCCTCTTTTTAAAACCTGGAACAAGGAAGCGCGGAAATAATCTCAGTTTCAAAGCAATGCAAATAACAAACCTGCTGTCGGTGGCTCTCGAGGGGGAGCTCCCAGGCCATCTCCCTGCTTTGCAGGAGGGGTGGGAAGCTCCTCGTGCTGCTCACCCGTGGTCATCTCAGCCTCCCGTTAGCAGTTTAATATGGAATAACCTCACAGCTGGAATTGTGGCCCTGGGAGTCAACACCAATCAAGGGGGGGGATGTCCCACTGGGTTTGTCTTTAGGACACACAGATGTTTTCCCAGCTAGCCCACAGTCCCACCTTCTCGTGGGTAAGAGCCCAGGGCTCGTGCACCTGCTGTTGTTGGGTGAAGCTGTGTCGCCCCGTTTGCTCGTGAAACCCCAATGACGGTGCTGTACGAAGAGCAGGATATAAAAAGGGTCCTTCTGAGGTCACTGGAGACACACAGGTGTCTGTGAGGGCAAATCTCACCCACCGAGTCTGCCCAGCAAGATCTGTAGCTCAGGAGCAGCCACGTCTGAAAACAACAGCGCCCATTCCCAGCAAACAGCAGCGACAGCTGTGGAAACTCTTCTTTCTGTGGTGATAACTCACATTGGGATTGGTAGATAATTTTCTTCCCAATGACCTCACGATCTACCTGACTGTCAGGAATGAGGTACAGACAGGACCCTGACACCGTCCCTGTCTGCCGTGGCACAAACATCCATTGTAGCAAGGGGTTACACACGAGAAGGTGCAGGCAGGGCAACACCTGGGCCTTGGGTGTGGATCCTCAGTGAGGAAGGAGCGTTCGGAGGAGGAGGTGAAACCTGAAGGTTTTAATAAGGACCAGATGGCTTCTGAGATAAGCAGATGCTCTTCTGCAGAGGAGGGTGATGCAGAAGAGCTGTTTGAATGGGAGGGACAGGTTTGAAGGCAGAGGAAGTTCTGTGGTAGAGGTGGCATCTGGAGGCCAGGGCACAGGATGGGGCGTGGAGGATCTGCCCTGCTCCAGCACATGGTCCGAGGCAGATCACTTCCCTCTGCAGCTCCTTCCCCCAGAAAACATTTCTTCCCCTATTAACAACTTGCCTCAAGAGCTGAGACTAAGCAGAGTTTTGCGTGCCAGGTACAAGCCTGGCCCTGCTGAGCTGGTCTGAACAGGTCTCACAACCCCACACACGCTGCTCAAAAGGCTCTCCCCTTGGAGAGGCACCAGTTAGCTGCTATTCCCATCCTCATCTTCCACATGGGACGTTGCCAGCAAGAAATTCTCCTTCCTCACTTCTCCACAGCCACATCACCTCCTTCAGCAACAGGTTCAACATCACCCCCTGCCCGGGGAACGCATGCCCAGAAGTTGTGTCCCCCACCAGGACAGCCTCAAACCAGCAAACAAGGATCCTGGGGCCCTGCAGCCATTTCCCTGTCTCCAGGGGAGCCCACCCTCCTCCATCCACCGGCTTTCAGAGATGCTCAGCCACAGAGCTGCTCCTTTCCACGGGCAGAGCTCCGAGGTGGGAAGTCCGGCTTGCGAACGACTGGACTGGATCAAACCCAAATTCACAAGCCAAAGGGTGCCTAAATCTCGGCTTTGGGACTATAAAGGATGAAGCTAGGGAGACTTGGACTTGCACAGTCACTCTCTATATTAAACTCCATTTTCTTCTCTGGGTTCAGATCCAACTATAGCTCTACTGGCACAGCCCTTTGGGACTTGTCTGTATTTTCTCCGAGGCAATACACGCAGAAGAGGACAAACTGTGAGCTGTGGGTGAATAGCTGATCATGCTCTCACGCATCTCAGCTGCTGCTGAGTCCCCTGGGTGGGGGATTTGTGTCTGGTATTCACTTTGTCTCCAGGTGCTGAGTACTTACAGTTCTCACTGATGTCAGCATGGGTCGAAGGAATCGGACCCAGTTGTCTTAATTAGCTGCACGAAGGAATTCCAAGGAAAGATTTCTTCTCGGTCACCAAAAACCACATTCAGGGAACACCTATGTCCTTTTCCACTTAGTTTTGTGTTGGACTTAGTCTCCCAGTGCATTAAGTAAATCTGGTTCCTCCTATTCCCTCTACCTGGTGGACTGGATACATCCATGCAATTTGATAGTAACCTCCTGGCTAATTTGTCCTGTTGCACTGAACGGACCCAGCTAAGCAGTAAATATGAAATTCAGATTTCATGTTGGGGTCGGCTTTGCATGGACTTCTCCCTTCCCAAAGAATGCCTTTATCCCGTGCCTAGGTCAAAACGTGCCCCTTCACCTCCATCTGCATCACCAGACATGGCATAGAGAGTGATGCTGCCTCTTTGGAGATCTCATGCGTTGCGATTAAAAGTGATGTTTTTCCAATGCTGCTTCATTACAAAACTGATGGGGACAGATTGTCTATAACAGGAAGGATGGCTGGAAGTAACAGAGGCTCTGGACACCACTGTTCCTATGGCTAGTTAATGGCCACGTGGTTAGAACAGGGATTGACAGAGTCCCAGTGGGGCCTTATATGTTTGGGGATCCAGGGCAGAGTGGTACATGAGCAGAGGTAAATCAAGCTCCTTCTCTGGCAGCTTTTTGCAGAACCAGGAATACACAAAGGATACGCTGGGAAGGTGTTGGGGCACAGACACGGGGTACACGGATGAACGTGAGCGTGTCTCTGCCTCACCCTTCCCATCAGTGATGCTCTCAGCTCTTTATAGACCCAGATCCCCCAGGGGCTCAGAGTGCAGCCTGGCCGTCATGTCAAAGCCCCGGTGGGAAGCAGCCCTGGCCCAGAGCTTCACCTGCACCCAGGGCCGGGCAGGGGCTGCCGAGCACGGCCAAGGCACCGAGTGGGTCGCGGGCCTCGTGGTTCTCCTTCCCTACCCTTGACCCCGAGATGAGCGTGGGAAGAGAGGGGCAGCCCCTCGGGGAGTCAGTGCAGACCCTCAGCAGCCTTGGGGAGGGGTAGAGACCTGCCGAGTCGGCGCCAGGCTGGGTCCAGCCCGGGGGGAAGGCGAGGGCGAGGCACCGCCGTCCCTCCTGCCCTGGCTCCCGGCGCAGCAATAAGAATCGTCCTTGGTCTTGCAGAGATACTGTGAAAACAAAACCAAGATGTAACCGAGTCTGGACACTTACAGAGATGTAAAAAAACAAAACCCTGCTTTTATAACAGACAGAGAAATAAAGTGAAATTTTCAAACGCGTCTGCCTGGAGTCGTTTGGGCGGTGGCTGTTTTTAAACAAATGGCTCTGCGCTCACGTTTCGAGGCAGCGATAAGCGCCCTATTTACCACCAGTTCTCCCTCCGTGTCAGCTCTTAGGCTGCAGCAGACAGAGCCGGGAGGTTTCTGGTGCAAAACACCAGCCAACATCCTGCATTTTTTATCGCCAGGCTGCTGCGCATCTCGGGGCGGCCGGAGCCGGGCTGGTCGGCGCAGGGAGCGGCTGAACTTCCGCACGTTTTGGTTTCCTGACACCGTTTGCTTATTTAGCAAAAGCCGGGTCAGATGTTCGCTGAAGATACCACATCTGGAGAGCGGCAGCAGCGCAGAGCCCTGGGCAGAGGAGAGGGTGAAAGCTGCTGCAATCCGTGACTGGTTTTCAAACACCACCTGTATTCATTCCATTATTCACTGCCCGCCCCCGAACATCTTCACGTTTAGGTTTTGTTTGCTTTCCAGTAAAGGAAAGTGCTGACATGAGTTCTGGAGAGCAGGGTGTGATAAATACATATTATAATATTGCTCAAATATTTAAATAGATGCTATATGTTAAAGTAGCTTTGCTATAAAGATATAGTTTTGTAACAATAAACCTCGTTTTTCACAAGGGGGTGCCTGGCCAAGCGGCCAGCACAGCTCCACTGGCACCTTCCAGCTCTGTGCTCCAGCTCCTCCTGCCACAGCCCGACCCCACTGCAGGCTCCCGTCCCACCGGCTGTGCCCAAGCAAGACACGGTTTTCTCCTGACATTTTTTTGTTCTTTCGGGAGTTTTCCCGCTCTCTGATCCAGCCGGCAAAGCAGCATCAAAGCTTCTCCAAAAAGCACCAGAGCAAAGACCTGCTCCGTCTGCTGTGCTATCCGTGCTGTGGCGGTGACACAGACCCAAGTGCAGGAGGGGAAGAGGAGGAAGGAAACTCCTCGAGAAAAGGAATGTGCAGGGATGGAGCCTGAGCAGGGGAGAGGACAGATTCTGAGTGGGATTCCTTTCCACAGTGGAAACACTCCAGCCTCATCTGTTGATAGCAGGTTAAATTTAGATGCCCCAGTTTTGGAGGGAGGGAGGGGTGGGGAGGGGACACCAGCCAACTCACAGCTGCTTTGGTGAGATCCTGAAAAAGCCAAAAGCACCCGGTCACTTCTCTCTGCACAGGGATACTGGGAAAGCCCCTGCGAGGGATGAGGACAGAGGGAAGGTCATGGGCTGCTGAGCCCGGCACAGCCTGGGTCGTGCTGGAGCCCCATTCTGGTGCTTCAGGTAACACCAATCCTTGACTGCAGCACATCTCAGACTTCATCTTTCTACAAGTTTTGTCCCTTGGCTTTGTCATTTTCTAACCTCAGTTTTAAGCAGACCAAAGCAACAGTTCCTTCATTTGAAGAAACCCTTTGACCTCCACAGTTCCTGCTTGAAACTCTGCAGGGACTTTCCTCTGCTGATGCAAATCAGGTTTTGTTCCCTATTTCTTCTCTCTCACATCTCCTTAAGCTGCTCGCCTGCAGCAGCTGCAAATACTCCTTTCATTCCTTCATGTTTTCAAGTTTTAAAGCAAAATATTTCTAGCAATGCCCTGAAGAACCTTTAAGCACCTATTAAAAATAAAATAAAAATACAGTGTCGTGATTTGACACATGATTGTAACAGAGCTCCTCAAAGAACCTGCATTGAGATTCCCAGGGCGGCTTTTAGGAACTTCTGTAAATTGGTCTCCACAAAGCTTTTGGTTACAGAGTCCTGGCAAAAAGGATTTCCCTGTGAGGGTGGGGAGGCCCTGGCACAGGGTGCACAGAGAAGCTGTGGCTGCCCCTGGATCCCTGGAAGTGTCCAAGGCCAGGCTGAATGGGGTTTGGAGCAGCCTGGGATAGTGGAAGGTGTCCCTGCCCATGGCAGGGGGTGGAACAAAATGGGTTCAGAGGTCCCTTCTCCCCCAAACCATTCCATGATTCTATGAAGAACCCAGACATGGGAGAGCAGCACTGGAGAGTCAGGTCTGACTCAACCACAATTCATAACTTTGGGGTTTCCCCACATTTCCCTCTCACCTGCAGAGAGGTTCTGTGAGGAGCCCTGAGCACCCTGCTCTGAGAGAGGGTGGTGTAGGGGGCTCACTGCTCCTGTCCATGCTGGGATGGGTCTGTGAGGAGGCAGGACTGCAGCCCAGGCCGGAGCAGCAGGAGTGGAGCCCCAGCCCTGAGCTTATCTCCTGTGCAGGGAACACACGAGTCCCGATACAGGCACTGGCAGCACAGAGCCTGCACGAGATAAGGGCGGGCAGGGGAAGTCCTGGCTCTGCAGCGGGGGACAGACACACATCGGCAGAGAAGGAGCTTTGTGACCTACTGGGAGCTGCAGGAAAAGGAGGTGGGGATGGGGAGAGGTGAGGAACGTGCTGAGCGTGACCACAGAGCCCCTGGGGAGCTGAGCCCACGGACACACGTAGGTGTGCAGAGCTGGAATGCGTTGACACATCCAAGCTCATCCCTGGGAGAGGAAGAGTCATGGGGTCACAAAGGTTGGAAAAGGCGTCCAAAGTCATCAAGTCCAACATTTGACCAAGCACCCCCATGTAACTAAACCAGAGCACTGAGTGCCTGCTCTCCATGGCTGCAAGAGCCCGGAGCCCCATGGCTGTGAGAGGGAGGACAGGGATGGACTCACTGCCAACCCAGGGCTGCTCATCCCTGTGAGCCACAGCCGCCTCTCCCCAGCCCCTGGGGCTCCACACGACATTTATCTAGGAACAAAACCTTCCCTGGCACTTCCAGACTCGCTCATGCCAAAGCCTCATGCAGGATTATTTTCCCTTGTAAGCAATGCTGGAAGCAATGCACGAGGGACACATGAAAACTAAGAAGGGATAAATAAAATGTCACTTCAGCCTCCGAGCCCGGACACGAACATGGCTGAGGGGAGAAGAGAGCTCTGCTCCAGAACGCTGGCAGGGACAGAGACCAGTGCCCTGATTCCTGGGCAAAGGGGTGGCAGGAGAGGGCAGTGCCAGCACCTGCCTTCACCTTTCCACAGCCTTGCTCCCTGCTCCCAGCATCTGGAGCAAGGGAATGTTCCACACCACTTTTCCAACCTCCATCTCTCACAGGGATCCTCCTCATCCCTGAGACTCGCCCCATACCTGAACACACCATGGCAGCTCCCTGCTGGGGCTGAGCAGCCCTTCCTGCACAGGACGGTCATGTGGGGAGCATGGTCTGGTTTCTCCCACGGAGCATCACCAGGATTTTGGCCAGGGACATGTCAGCTCTGCCCCTGGCAGGAAGGTGGCCATGGGGGACAGGCAAGCCAAGGGATATAACCCAGCAGCACGGGATGAACTCCAGCCCTGCCATCCTTTCCCAGCTCGACAGCAGCAGGATGCCACCAACGTTTGTCCTCTGGTCGCCTCCACACTGTGGCACAGAAAGGTCAAAGGAATGATGTCTTTCCCTTCCCAGGACACAGAACCAGACAGAGGGATATGGCCAAGACCGCATTTTGGAATACCAAGCATTATACAGCAAAAACCTTTCAAACACGNGTTTTTTTTTTTTTTTTTTTTTTTTTTTTTTTTTTTTTTTTTTTTTTTTTTTTTTTTTTTTTTTTCCCCCGAGAAAAATGCTCTTTTCTGTTTTGCTCTTTTAGCCTTCAAGGAAGCAGAAATCCCTGTTTTGGTCTCCCCATGGCTTTGGGGAGATCCTCTGTGCCTGGGGCTCCCCTGTGCCCACCACAGTGACCCCATCCCTAGTGCTCTGCCATAGCAAAGCACTGCCCACACTTGGCTTCCCACTGCCTTGAGGCCACAGCGAGGTCTCAGGGGAGGGGAAAAGAAGTGTGGGCTTTCATTAGAAATAATTAAGACCTTGCCTTTGATAAAAGCCTTGGAAGATTTCTGCTCCTACTGAAACAGCAGGAAAAAAGAGGCACAGGCACCTTAGCACAGGCAAAGCTCCTCCAGAACAGTGGGGTGAGGGCTGTTGGTTATCCAAGGATTAACCAGCATGGACAAACTACTGAATGAGACTCCAAGCCTGGTTAGCCCTTGAATTCTTCCCCAGGACTGCAAAGGCTGGGGGTTTCTGCATTAGCAGCTTTACTCTTTAGTGGATGTCCATCCACAGAGCACTCACTGGACAGAGGCCTCATGAGCAGAGGTCACTTAGCACAGGTGACACAGCCCGTGACAGCTTCTGGCAGCCACCAAGCCACTGCCACACGCACTTGCCAAGTCCTTGAGTCATCTAATGAAAATGCAGATTTTCCAAAGCCGACTCTGCTGGGTTCTGTGCATATTCCTGTGGGCTTGTGGTCACGATCAGCCTCTCTGTGCTGCTCAGCTCCTCCAGCAGCTGCTATGGAAACAGGGAGCAGCACCTGTTTCTCAAGGGCAGACAGTTCAGAGGGTTGGGCTGTTTCATCCAGGATTTGGGAAGCACTGCAAGAAAATGTGTGTTCAGTCAGGGTCTGGGGTAATTCTAAAGGCACTTCACTCGCCAGGAGTTAAACAGGTACCAAGCAGCAGAGCAGGGACACCCCCAACTGCTCCCATCATTCCAAAAGAGGAACTTTAAATGGCTCAGCGTGCCAGCACCACATTCTTACCAAGCCAATCTTCTCCATAGCAAGAGGCTTCTGAGCTATCTGGGGGAGCACAGCTGATATGGCCTCCGAGGAGGTGTCACATGCCACAGTGAGGGGAGATTAATGCAAAGAATTTAAGGTCAATGGTTTGGGCCAGCTGCTATTTATAAAGAGGAAGGAAAGCGGAACTGCAGTTTCACCTCCAGGCCTTGAGAAATGTTGTCTTGTCAAGGAGAACACACTGGCAGGAGCACACTTCAATCCATCTTCAGCTTTTCTTCACCTCCAAACCAGCCAGTTTGGGAACATTCTCTCCTCTGTCCCGTTGCTGTGGTCCCTGAATCCCCAGAACTCTCCCTCCCCCACCGACGGGACTGGGAGGTTACACCCCAACCCCAACAGTGCTGCCTCTGACATGACCCAATGCACACCAGGGTCCAGAAATCCAGGGCTTATGGAAAAGCCTTGGAGCCCATGGCCTTGCAAAGCCTCTTCACAGCTAAAACCAAGCCCCCCTTGTACACTGAATTTCCCACATTTCTTCATTTTTAAAGGAAACCTGCCTAACATCATTCTCAGGTGCAGACACAGGAAGGGCATCTGGCACAGGTAGGACAGGAGTTAGGAAAACATTTTTTAGGCTGACTTGAAAAAAGCACTTTCTTCAGGAATAGTTGACAAATATAAGTCGTTTATAACGGATATGAAAACAAGAAGTTATCAATTATTTACAATTCCCCAAAAATGATCACATGCCCACCAAACCAGAAAATGTCCCCTGTCATCATACCATGTCATAGTAAAAAAATAAAAGGAGAAAAAGAAACATCTGGATGTTTCTACTGAAAAGAGAAAAAGCAGAATTCCCCAAAACATTTTAAGAGGACCAAGAAGAAAAGCCCATCCAATCTGCATGGACTCAGCTAACACACAGGCTGCTATTGCAAATGTGTTATTCACAGAGCAACAAAACCAGATTACATCATTTGGAGGTTTCATGGAGGTCAGCTGCATCAAATAGAAAAAGTGTTTGGCCAGAATGACTTTGGGGCATTTGAAACATTTGTTTAGTATGTTCAAGTATAAACACATGAGAATTTCACAAATGGTATTGACTAAAGCCAAAAGCTACAGGGAAAAAGCACAATCTCATCCCTGTTAGAAAAAAAAAAAATGTATCCAACAGTAGAATCCAAAAGCCAAAGCCAAAAAAAGCAAAATCACTAATGCCTCTGGATGGAGGTCACGTGTCTGCTTCCAGGGCCAGAAGTTTTCCCCAGAACCTGAGTTTCATTTTTTGAGTTCTGTAAGATTTACAGAAAGGTAAAAATAGGAGAGCTTGTACTTCCCACCTCTTAGCTGAATGTTACTGCCATGGGAACGTGCTCTGCACGCTGCCAGCTTCTTCCCAGATAATTTCCTATTTCTCCACTAAGCCTCTGGCTCACACATGACTCAGTTTTAGCACTTCACTGAGATAAGCATGTGCCCCATCCTAGGCTTAAAATTAGCAGGGCAAACCTCAGCCCCTTCTTCAGAGCCTGGGATAATCAGGCACTCTATTAATGAAAAATGTGCTGGTTTATGTCAGGAACCAACTGGAGCTACTCCCTTGTGTAGGCAAGGGACGGACAAGAGAAAGCTGAGCCCAGCACAGGGCTGGTAAGCCCAGCATACACCCATCTCCTCTTGATGCAGGGAGATAAACCCTTTCACCACAAAAAACATCAAGCCAGATAAAATAGTTTAATATAGAGCGAGAACAAGTATTGCATAAAAATAAGCAAAATCTTTTTCTTAAAAAAAAAGTCTGAGAACTCGTATTTAGAAGAAAAGCTGGTTGGGTATCGATCATGTGGGTGACTCATGAATGCAGGAGCTACAGGAAGAGTTCAGGATGTTCCTAGCTTCTCCATCCACTAAATCCAGAGGAAGATCTGTGGAGCAAGATAAAAAGAAAACCACAGTGATGAGTGCTAGAGCCTCCCTCAGGCAGCATTAATTCAGCAGATCTCTCAATCAAACCTCCAGAGTCTCCCTAGTACCAGAAGCTTTTTATGAGAACTCACGAGTATTTCCAGCCTCTTTTACCTGAGCCTGCAGCAACACACACGGACTAGATATAATTGTGCTTATTCTAGAGCCTGCCATCTGCAGAGATCCACACTCTCTCTGTTTTACAGGGAAGCAAAGTTTAACAAACTTGCTGGAAGGGATCCAGCCAGGCAGAGGCAGAGCAGATGACAGAGTTAACCTTTAACTGTAAATCATCATCTCGCTTCAGCCACAGAAGTACCAATTTCTTTCATTCCTTGTTTCAACCTGATAAATGGAGCAGACTCCTGATTCACACACACAGCTTGAGCACACACATCATGTCCCTGAGAGGTGGAGAAGGAGCATGATCCAAGTGGAAATTCTCTCTTAAGAGACAGACAAACCTTACTGGAAAGCACACATCCAGAGCCTGGACTTGGAGCTCTGCAGTACCACCAAAACGGAAATCAGAACTAGTATTTAAATGCTATTTTCAGAGTTTGTTCTTTTAAACCATTCCACTTTTTATTCTGATTCGATTCGTATTTTTAATGAAGAGTTAAGATACAAAATGGTACTTACGTGTTAGGTGATCCAAAACCAAAGCCTGGAAGAAAAGCAAGACAGAAAAATAGTTGGTAAAGGGGAAAATGAACTCGTAGGATTTGTAGTAAATGTCCCCTCCCACACACAGATTGAAAAATACTTCTTTCCTGCCTTAGGCCAGGAAAAAAGCGATGGGCAAACAATGGAAGTCAAATCTCCATCTAGAAGAGAAGTGACTTGCCTGGCTCCTAAGAGGGCTTGGCTTTCACTGCTCATCAGCCAGGTCATTCATTAGCAGCCCTGCAGACAATGTGCCTGGTTTGTTCCTCTCTCTCAGAGCTGCTTTCTGGAGGTGGTTTGTGCTTAATGCAGGCCCCTGGTGTCAGGCAGCCACCAGGGAACGTGGCCTTGCACGGGCTCTGCTCTGAGCCCTGGCAAAATCACTGTGGCTTCACTGAATTGCAGCAGAAAAAACATTTGGCTGCTGGTGTTCCAGCTCGATTTTGCAGTGCATATTCCTCTGACATGAAATACTTACACCACAGATATCCATGCATGTGGTACTGAAGAGATATTCCTTATTTCTCAATATTTTCCTTTGAGGAGAAAGAGCAACTCCACAAAAAGGGGTGAAAAGCAATAATCTGGCAAGGTGTGCAGAGAAGAGTGATGTGCTGACATTGCACACAGCAGATCAGTGATGGAATTAGGAGCTGAAGGCTGAGAAGGTGCTACACCCCACACTGCACCTCAGTTCTCCTGGACACAGTGCCTTCCCCACAGCACCACCAGGAGCAGACAGATTTTTGGCAGGCAGCTGAGGAGTCACACCCAATTTCCAGGAAAAAACAGAGACGTGGGGGCTGTTAGGGTGATAATATTTTAGCCTCTCCTACCTCCTCCACCTGTCCCAAAAGCTGAGAATCCACTGCTTTGTGTGCCAAAGCCGGTGCCCTGCTGGGACAGGGAGCCAAACGTGGGCGTGTTTTGGTTTGCCAAGGTGCCAAACGACGCCGTGTTGTTACTGGTACCACCAAACCTGCAGGTTTTAAAGAGAAAATCTGAGTTTGCAAACATCTTCTCACTTACACTGGAAGTTTGTCCCCATCCCCATGATAACAGTGCACTCCTTAAACAAGGATACATCAAAAGGTGAGACCAGCTGATATGGATAATTGTTCATTTTGGAAAGAGATTTCCTGGTTTGGGAGAGATTACTGTACTTAGAAAGGTCTGTTCAGCTCCTCTTCTTGACACACACTGGGCAGGAAGGCAAATATGTTCATGCTTACACAGGGTATGTTTTCAAGTGCTTGGAAATACCAACTCCAGCCATCAAATGGAACATTTTAATTCACCCCTGTGTGTGGTTTTCACCAGAACTAGAGCATCATTTCATTTCACAGACAGGGCAGCAAACACAGAATTGGTGTGAGCTGCTCAAAGCCAGAGCACAGAGCAGAGCCCAGATGCAGAACCCAGATCCCCAAATTTCAGGGGGTACCTTCCCCACTGCCCATGTAACCATCAGCAGATTTCTCAATTCCTTTCTCTCCCCAGCCCATTTTGAACCACACAAGGTGCCAGTGCTTCCTTGAAGATCTGCACCTACCTGGCACTTCTCCCCACCACCTCTAACTAATCACTTCCCTAATTGCTTTTGGGGACTGAAATAAAAAACACTTTTATATATGGAAATTTGTCTTTTTCCACCCACTCTGTCCAACCAGGCAGCACAGAGCTCTCAGTGTGACACACTAATGAGACCATGACATGCAGTATGGTTCTCTGCCCCCTCTACACTTCTCCCCATTCTGAATGTAAGAAATGCTCTCAAAAAATGACCTTCAAGTTTAACTTAAATTGGGCAAAATGCAGACACAAGATTACCAAATGACAACCTCTGCTAAAGCTCTGCAAGTGCACAACAATCCTAAAACCCAGCAGCAGCCTGAGCAGAGCTGGACAAGTCCCAGTGTGCCAGCTCTGCAAGGCCGTGCCTCGCACAAGATCCTGTCATTTCTCACTTAAAATACAACCTGACAGCACATTAACCCACCTCTCCATCCATCCACATCTAGGAGACTTTAAAAAACCCAAAACACAAACCCACATCAAAAGTTATCTCTCCAGATAAAAGACAGCCCTTGTAGCAGTGTGACAAGCAATTCACCTGGTAAAGGACATCACCTCTCCTCTCCCAGACATTGCCACGTGTGCATACTGCTTTTATAGACAGCAGTAGGTACCAGGGGCAGTTCAGTGACTTTGCATTTCTGGCCCTGCTTTGGCTCCTCACCCCTGTACTTGTAGGCAGCACCAGCTCAGAACCACAAATGTGCTTTTCTCAGGAAAAGCAGAACAGGTTTATTTTAGTTTTTTTTTTTNCTTAAAATACAACCTGACAGCACATTAACCCACCTCTCCATCCATCCACATCTAGGAGACTTTAAAAAACCCAAAACACAAACCCACATCAAAAGTTATCTCTCCAGATAAAAGACAGCCCTTGTAGCAGTGTGACAAGCAATTCACCTGGTAAAGGACATCACCTCTCCTCTCCCAGACATTGCCACGTGTGCATACTGCTTTTATAGACAGCAGTAGGTACCAGGGGCAGTTCAGTGACTTTGCATTTCTGGCCCTGCTTTGGCTCCTCACCCCTGTACTTGTAGGCAGCACCAGCTCAGAACCACAAATGTGCTTTTCTCAGGAAAAGCAGAACAGGTTTATTTTAGTTTTTTTTAAAAAAAATAGCAAAATTGGGTGGAGTGTTTAAAACAAGAGGTTTTAGAGTGCTCCATCTTCTCAGGAGCATGCCACAACACACAAATCCTGTCTATCTGGTGTAAGGAAGAGGAGGTGAAAATAGTGACAAGAAAACTTGTGGCTCAAACTGCTCCTTTCAGTTGCAACCAGAAGAGGCCTGTTGGAAGGGCTGCACGCTGTGAAAGTGAGAAACAGCTTAATATGGGCAGATTTTTTCCCAGACATATAAAAGACATGACATGCAGTCATTGCCTGTTAACAATTTAATCCAATCTATCTTGCCCAGGTTTTCCAGGTCTTTCTTAAAGCTGCTGTGCAAAACACAACTGAGATGCACTTGAGGTTAGTTTATAAAAGCCAAACATTATTTGCCCACCAACAGTTGGAACTGCAGGCTCTGAAGAAGCGTAGTGGTTTCTATTTCTGACACCCCAGTCATTTATTGAGTGATGCAGATTTTTCAGAATTGAAGCAGTATGAATCACAAGTATTTAAGTCAGCAGAGTATTCTCAGGAACTTGGAACTAATACAACACCATGTACTTGCAAGTGACTTCTTTGGAATCGGGATTTTTAAAGTTTCACTTCAAGAGAAAGGCAGAAAGGAAGTCCTGCACAGATGCTACATTATACTGCAGAATTAAACTATTGCTCAACATTTTGCGGTGAGGTTTGGATTTTTGTAAAGCTGCCTGGGAATTTTGCACACTCTTCTAAAGTTTTAAAAATCAGCATCCTCAGGGAACTCTGAAAATATCAGACTGAGTCTGTACCTTTCTAGTAGAGAAAAAATTGTCAAAGCTTCCCACAAGTTAAGTCACTGAATTATCTTTCTTGAGTCTGCAGACTGCTTATGCAAGACCTCTTTTCTATCAACACGCTGCTTGTTCTGAATCCCATTTTATCTTTAAGCTCTCCATGTTGTCACAGAGCACATCCAGTCTCAGTACAAAATCCTGCAGCACAATGGCTGGATATTGGAACTGAACAAACTACCAGCTGATTTAAGCTACGTCATCCCTACAAACACATCCTTGTTTGTGGAGATTTAATTAAGCTGCCTGTGTTTTCACCCTTTCCAAAGGGACTCCCCAGTTTGCTGCACATTCTGGACAGCAGGACCACCTGGCTGAAGCCTCCTCCAGCTCAGGGGTACCTGCCCACACCTCACAGGGAATTAACAAGTCACACTTGTGGATGTCCCCCTGTGCCTTACGTAAAGGCAGTTCCTCCTGAAACCAGACAAAGAGACAAACACTTGTGAAATGTGTAAACACCAAGACTGGGAAGACATCCGGTTTCCTCTCCTCACTGGGAGCTCTTCTCTTTTGAACTGGCTCTGTTCAGCCTGACTGTAACTGCAGGACATGAGGGAGTGCTGCTGGCTGCTAGCACAGTGCTGAAGAACTGCATTTGCTGCCTACTGCAGAAGCTGCTTGGCAAGGTTTGGAGTTTTGTATTTGCTGAACAAAGCAAGGAATAATGTGCTGTCTGCTCTGGTGCCAAGCACAGGCTTAGCGGGTACAGGAACAGGTAAAAACAATCAGTGAGGGATAAACATAAAGCGCTCTGGGAGCACAGGCTGTTACAAGTGCCTCATCCCACAGGTGAGAGAACAGCCTGAATTCTCATTAGCATCTCTAGCCCAAATCTAACCAGAGGATAAAGTGTCTGGGCAGAGGCATAGATAACAATATTGTTATTTTCTTTGCTAGGCATAGTTTGTAGTCCTAGATTTGCACTCATTAAACACACACAGAGAAAATACCCCTGCATTTCCTCACACAGCTGCGAGCTGACATCTCTAAAGCTAAAGATTCAACACAGGAGTATCAGCATTAAAATGATCACACACATTCTTTCCTTTGGGGAGCGAGTTTTAGTTTTATGCCTTAACTGTTTTTTTCTTTAAGACAGACAAACCAAGGACACTTCAAGCTTACCAATCAATGACTGAATACATTCTTTATGTTAAAGCAGAGCTAACCAAGCATAATCCTGTCATGCAAGGAGGTTGTTTTCCCTGGCTTACCCAAATCCTCCAGCGCTGGCTGCTGCCGTC
This sequence comes from Oreocharis arfaki, assembly GCA_013398015.1. Taxonomy (NCBI): domain Eukaryota; kingdom Metazoa; phylum Chordata; class Aves; order Passeriformes; family Paramythiidae; genus Oreocharis; species Oreocharis arfaki. The sequence continues at coordinate 78,235 of VZRR01009631.1, read as the reverse complement.
CCCTCGCCGAACACTTTGCCTCCCGTTGAGCCCAGAGGGCTTGAAAAGGTTGGGGCTGAACCGAATGCTGGCACCCCTCCAAACCCAGGGGATCCCCCAAAAGTGGGAGGGCTGCCAAACACTGGAGCAGCACCGAAGCCACCTGAGCAAAACAGAGGCAAAAAAGGGGACAAGAACATCACATAAACAATAACGCAGAGAGAGAAAACAAAGAGCAGATTTCCAAGTAGATAATGGGGCTGTTCATCTTACCATATGGACACCAAAGTATTTATAGAACTAATTCCAGTCTGCAGGGTGTTTTACTGCAAAAGATATGGATAAGAAGTGCCTGAATGCATGAAAGAAAACTGCAATTGGCAAGTCTCCCCCATCTGTTAAGATGAGAGAGTAGATGCAAACTTGTGTTTTAGGTGCTTCAGTGATGCAAAGATTCAGGAGGTAGGGTATGATCTAATCCTGGTTTAAGTGGTGGAAACTAAAATGGAAAGATTAAATGCCAGGTCAGTGGAACTGCCTGCAAGGAATCAAGAACTTATCTCTACTCTTGGCAATTTCTGTTCAGGGTTTGGCTGCCTCCTGCAGCTCTGAATGGATTTCTACCCAGATTATTTTATTCTATGTTCATCTGCTGATATTATTGGACTGTTTCTAATTGGCACTGTGGAATGCGAAGGACACCTGCTCTTTTATTTGACCAGGGATGAGGATGGGACACCACTGCACATTTTAATACCCAGGGTGAAATTCCAGTCCATGCCAAGGAAATGGATACTGTTTGGCTGCAAACACAAAAGGTCTGGAAAAAAAATAAATGCTAGGCCTGAATTATTTAAACGCAGATCAGATATTTTGTTACCTCTATCTCTAGGAAGTTAAGAACATTTATCCCGGGGCTGAAGCTCTGCTTGGCAAACACTCACTTTTGCAATGCATATTAACATGTTTCACTTTCCTTTTTCCACTATTTGTAAGTAGTGAAATGAGGATAAAAGAGATTACAAAACCCAGAGAGAAGTTTGCAAGATAATATTCCAAGGAAGTATCTAAAATAGGAAAAATATATTCAGTTCCATGTTCTGTACTCTTGATTGTACAGAACATAAGACCAGAACTAAATTACACAGCTCTCAGCTCTTAAATTGCAATGGGAATTTTTGAAATGAACACCTGAGCATGTAGTCTACTGGATGCTGCATAAGAGAGAGTAATATTCTGCCTTGGACCCATCAGATAAAGCTCCATTCACTCAGCCATTAGTTGTTTTTTTTTAATTTATTGTTCAGAGACAATTCTTGTCCGTGCACTGAGTCCAGGCTGTGGACAGCTAAGTGGCAGAACAGCAAATATCTCCCAGACAGTGTGGGTTGTCCCAGTGGGTGGACTCCCAAAGTACCTGCTTTGTTTGGACTGGAGAACCCAAAGCCTTGGGAGGCCACACTTCCACCACCGGAGCTGAAAGTGCCCGTAGGCTTCTGCTCTCCAAAGGAGGAGCTGCCAAATCCAAAAGTCTTTGCTCCGCTGTTTCCAAATAAGCTCGAAGAATCTGGGGAGATGAAGAATATTTATAAACAGCCAATACTCACAGCAGACAATGTTCTACACTGCACTTCATTAGCTGAAGCAGGAGAAAGGAAAATGACTTTCCTTTCCCAAACCCCGAGCACACAATGAACATCACACTGAAAACCACACAGGGACAAGCCAAGTTTTCCCTTATTCCTACAGGACTTTGTAGTTCCACCAGGATCAATCCTGGATCTGATGGACCACTAACAACCCTTTATTGCTGCAATCTAGTAAATCACCAGGAGGGATGATTTGTTTAGACGCATCCTGTGCCCCAGTCAGTGAAAGACAATTCCTCAAGTGAGAAATGCCAGCAGCTACAATCAGTCTCTTCAGACAACACAAATATCAGCAAACCACAAATTAAAGATTCTCAGCTGTTTTGGCAATGCTCAGTATTTCTACACAAGATTATCTAACAGGACCTTAAAGTAGGAGCCAAACTTTTCCAGCCTTACTGAGAAATAACTCATTTTTTCATCCTTTATAAGCCTACAATGAGTTTTTGCATCTAGAGGCAGGACACAGAACAACCAAAGCTTTTCTCTGGTGAACCATCTGTTTTGTTTCATCACAAAACCCAGAACTGCATTAAATGATTAAATTAGCAAGGTTAGAAAACTGACCTCAACCATTAATCCCAATGGATCATTAAAGATGTAATAAAATAAATGGATTTTCTCTCTTAAGGCTTGAAGTGCTACTTCTAACCACTTGCAGCACTAATTTTCCAACCTTCCTTCATTTCCAGACTTTCATGCTTAGCCACCGCTTCCTCTTCTTTGTGCTTTCTACCTGCCTATCCATGTGTCACAGCAAATTTTGATGAAGTATGCTGCATGTGCTGCATAAAGATACTAATTTTTAGGCAGAGGAGGGTAACAAAAATTCTATCCCTCACATATTGATTCTTAGCAATTTCTGCAGTCTTAGGGTGATGAGAGATGATCAAAGCTTTCTAACTTCCAACCAAGTTGGAGGCAGAAATTCAATGACAAGAATTTAGAATATTCCATTTTAAGGAAGGATTTGGCCAAGAATTCTCTACAGAATATAGATATTATTCACACTTCTTGCATCTGCTCGTTTGTTTCAATGGCTTCCCTACTTGTTTTCCATAAACCTAGAAGAAAAATTCTGGCTTACACATCACACGTACTCTGGTTACCCCCTCAAAGCCTTTCATATTAACACAGAATTTACTCAGAAACAATTAGCAGCAGAAAAGCAGATGGGATCACAAAAGCAGATGGAAATCACAGCACATTTCATATTCTTGTTTTGTTCACTTACTCTGGGAAGCTGCAGATCCAAATCCTCCACTGGAGGAACTGAAGGGATTCTTATTGGCTGCATCCTGACTTGGCTTTCCTCCCAAACCACTGAAGAAGCCTCCACCTCTCCCACCACTTCCAGCTCCAAACAAGCCTGCACTGGAGGAAGATGGCTGCTAGAACACAAAAAGGACAAAAAAGGGATTTAAGCAAAGTCAAAGCAGCACATGCTCCCCCCAAGGCTGCTCTGCCTGGGCTATTTCTCTGGATGTCTGAAGGGGCTGACAAACCAGCCAGCAATCACATTTCAAAATGGAATGCCATGAAATTTTATTTAAGTCTGTCTTAAATCTTGTCCACAGCACAGAAAAATGCCTTTGAGACTTGCCCTACACTTGCCCTACTTTCCACTTAGCACAGAATAAAGGCAGGAGACTTACTGCATCTATCTTATCTTGCATGTGATAAAATGTTCGTGTCTCCATACCCCCTGGAGTATTCATGCAGATGCTGCTTTGGTGCTCACCATAACAGGAAATATCTCCAGTACAGACTGGGAAACATTCTATTAAACACATCAAATTGTATTTTTAAAAATGTATCAGAAATAGGGAACCCTGACCAAGTCCCCCACACGTAACAGCCCTTTGTTTCTACAAAAAGCCATAAATACTTGCCTGGCCAAAGACAGTGCCTCCAGTATTTGCTGCCTGCCCAAACACAGAACCTGTGTTACTAGAACCAAAACCTAAGAGAAAAAAGAAAAATTAACCACCAGAACTATTACTAGAGTGTAAGACATTCAGGGAGGTGACACCAGACCAGGACAGGGAAAGGACAGGTCTTCCATGCCAAACCACAGGGATGCAAATGATGTTACCAAACACATCTAGGATGGACAAATACAAAGCATGTGCTAACAAACAAATAATAAATGACACTGAAAGTTTATTCGAAAGTCATTCTCATTCTCTCTTTGGCCACCTTTAAAACAGACAATACAAGGCCTTCTCACTTGTGAGATTGTTGCTAACACTAAGAGAATTGGATTTCTGTTAACATGGCTACAATAATACTGCAAGTCGTGCACAAGCACTGGAGCATTCTGATTGCCCTTGTGTAAAGAGAATCTGAGCTTTGTTACCTGAGGACTCCTGTAAAAGATAATGAAATGTTTTGATTAAAAAAAGAACTCCTCTTTCCATTTCCCAGTTCACTTAAATGTGCCTTTTGTAATAAAACTTGCATTTCTATAATTAGGAACACCTCTCTCGAGCAGAGATCACTTCCCCCAATTTAACTATTCTCTGCTACTGTAGTTAAAATGAGCAAGCAGTTGCCTGCAGTGCCATAATTTTTAATTAAATGAACCTAATTAGTTTTTCTTCCTTGGAAATACATGTTCTCTATTATTACTATGTATTTGTCACTTTTCCCTGGGAGCTCTCTGAAGATTGTACAGAGCAACCTTTGGAAAAACCCCAACAATGTACTGAGCATGTGGAGAACAAAAAAGGACTGACCAAGGAGGTTTGGTCTGTGCAAAATCCAGTTTAACTGTGTGGACAGGTAGCTGATGCTCATGTTACTGCTATATTTAATTTTGAGATGTTTCCAAATGCAAAAGCAGATTTAACAGGTTATTCCCTGCAAACACATCACTTTGAGGGTTTAAATTATTTTTGGCCATCCTAGATCTTGACACCTGGTATTACACCTGGCTGTACATCCACTGTTGCACGTGTTCAGTGCAGGCCACTGGAGGAAGTGTTGCATCTGTATTTATTCACTGCCTTGGTTCTGGTCTCAGAGCTGCTCTGCCCCTTTGGTGCAACCATTTACAGCATTTCCAGTTCTTGCGCAACAGGCAGGACAATATGTAATGCAAAATTAAATCAAGGTGGACTTGTAAGAATAAAATGAAGGCAGGACTGGATGACAAGGCTACATTCAGAGGCCTGCTGATGAATAGTGAAGCAGAGCAAAAGCTTCTTTGGTCTCCAACATTAGCCTGCTTCTCACACACGCCGCAGCTCTTGTTCTTATTAATTGAAAACAAAACAAAAGAGAACAAAACCAAACCAAAAAAATGAAAACCATCAGGTGCCATAGGGGGAAAAAAGGCATTAATCCCATCCTGCTTTCCAAAATAAATCACTCCAAGCCAGAAAGTGCCCAGACAGTGCCACTGGGACAGCGCTCTGATCTTACCTGAGGCCTGGCAGAAGCTGAACCCAGCAGAGGACGTGGTGGTGGTGACAGCGGCGGTGCCACCGAACACGGATGCCCCTTGCCCAAAGCCAGTGCTCTGCCCAAACACGGGAGGGCTGCTCTGCCCAAAGAGCACCCCGCCCGTGCTGGCTGGCTGGCCGAAGGAGAAGGAGCTGGCGCTGTTGGTGCTGGCCGGGGCTCCGAAAACACTCCCACTGCTCGAGGCTGCTGTGGAAGCCACTGGCTGGCCGAAGGCTGGCATTGTCCCAAACCCAGACTGGCTGAAGGTAAAGCCACTTGAAGAACTGCTTGCAGGTTGCCCAAAGATTGGTGCTTGCCCAAAGGCTGGCTGGCCAAAGCCCCCCGTCGTGGTGGTGCCAAAAGCAGAAGTACCAAAGCCTGAGGTGGCAGCTTGGGTGGTGGCGGTGGCCGTGGACAGAGTGCTGGTGGTGAGCTGCCCGAATGGAGAGGATGCTGTGGTACCTGCTGGGAGCTGTCCAAAAATGGGTGGCGTGGAAGGAGTGGCAGCTGTTTCCCCAGCAGGCTGGGTAAATGCTGAGCCAGAAGAGCTGGAACTTGGTGGCTGAGAGAACACCGAGGTGCCTGCAGAAGTGGGGGCAAACACAGAGGCACCAACAGCTGGACTCTGCACACCTGTGGTAACATCAGAGGTAGCAGCCAGAGCACCTGTGGCTTCTGCAGGAGAGGCAACGCTTGCTGTGGAGGTTGTTGCTGAGACATTCTGATCTGGTGGGGTGGCTGCAGAGACAGCAGGAGGCACAGGGGCCTTCAGATCGCTGGTGGAGGTGGGAGCAGCCATGGGGTCAGGGGGAGGTGGTGCCACTGTGGTCCCAGCGCCCTCCGGGGCGGCGTCCCCAGCTGTGGCCTGGGGTAAGGCCGGCTCTTTAAGAGGCTCTGAGAGCTGTGCCTGTGGCTGTGGCACTGGAGGTGAAGAACCAGCTGCTACAGCTTCATTTTCAGATGGTTTTTCTGACCCAGGTGGTAATTTGGCATCCCCTGCAGACTTACTGGAAGTTGCAGCAGGGACAGCAGTTTGTGACGAACTTGAGAAACCTCCAAATGAGAGGGGTGTTGAAGCAGGGAGAGTAGAAGGGGTAGAGGTGGATGTGCTCATACTGTTTGTTTGCTGAATACCAAATGAAAAGGGGGCTTTGTTGCCACCAGAGCCTCCAAGATTAAACACCCCAGAAGACCCTGTGCTGGTTAACTGGACATTGCCAAAGAGACTGCCCGTGGTGCTAGTGCTGATGGACAGGGATGCTGTGCCAGCTGACGTGACTGATGTTGAAGCAGCTTCTCCAGCTTTTCCTAATGTCAGGGGAGCAACAAAATTAAACCCAGAAGGTACTGTAGACACTTTAGTCGACTGTGTTCCTGCAACACTGGTAGATGCTTTAGTGGTGGTCTTGGCATTATCATCTACTTGACCAACCCGTAGTCCTGAGAAGCTCCCAAGAGTTTCCCCAGCTAGACTGCCCTGAAACAAGTGATCTCCTGGTTTGGATGGAGCAATATCCAACTTGCCAGAGGTTGTGGGGGGAGCAGAAGATGATGTTGCAGCAGCTTTGTTTGACTGGGTGCCATCTGCTGAGGAGCTACCTCCTACTACACCTCCAGGAGCACTTGCTGACTTGTGGGACCCAAAAGCAAAGGGGGCCTCGGGAATTGTTCCAAGTTTGGAACTCCCAGCAAATACAAATGAATCCGGCTGGGCAGGCTCTTTTGCAGGGGCTGTCAGTGAGAGAGACAGAGGTAACAAATCGAGTTAGGGTATGCAAAGCTCATCCATCATTCTTATAATAATGGTCCATTTTAGTGCTTCACAGACTGTCAGTGCTCTCGCCTCAAAACTATAAAGCTTCTGTCCATCAGGTAACTGCAACCTTCATATCCATTCAGGACACAACAGTGACACCTGAAGCCTTTATGGCCAGGGTGGCAGTGACAAACACTGTTACTGTCACATCATAGCCTCCACTCAACCATCCTTCTCTTTAAGTACAGACAACTCCAGCCTTTGGCTCCTACTTCTTTTTCAGCAGTTTGATAAAAACATAAAAGACCTAGTTATTACAGATAATTTTCTACTGACACCACTTTCACCCCTTCTTACTCGGTTCAGGTAAAAAATTCCTGACATTTACTACAGCACTTTCTTTTTAAATCAATGGCTCTGAACAGTTTAGGTCATAAAAATACTTTCTGGCACTTGAAGAGTCTTCTACAGAATCAAATCTTTCTTTACAAATCCAGCTACTTATAGACCACCAACCAGTTTCTATACAGCCTGTTTTCAGCTTTGAAAAACTAGAGAAAAACTCTCAAAGGTAATTGCCAAAGCAGTTCCACTCCTAACATACACCCTGTCCAACAGTGTGAAACTGCTGAAGTTTTAAGGGAGCCTGGGCTAGTTTTATTTAATGTACTAGCATTTCATTCCTGAGCAGCAAACACAAATTGTGAATTGAAAACATTGCATTGGTGTAGGACACAGTATAGGAAATGTGCATGGAGATCAGACAACAAAGAGTAAAAGCTTCTTAGCAGAGCTGGTATTATCCTTGTGTTTTCCCCTATATTAAGTATATTTAAGTAACTGACACTCAATAATGTAGCTTTTTTTTTTTCCTCCTGAGGCCCTGAAATTACATTCTGTAGTTCTTCCATCACCAGTTACAAAGGTGCTCCTACCAGTTCACAGAGCAGTGTGAAGTACCTGTCCTCACACAGTGCTGTGCTTTACAAGTCTGTCTCCTGCACCTCCCACTCCTTTATCTGTGTTATTTACCTAAGCTTTTATGTTAATATTCAAATTTTAAGCCCAGTTCATTCTCTCTGCTTATCATCAAGAGTATCAGTAGTATTACTGTGGCTGTGGTGGTCTAAGGAAAGGAACAAGCCAAGATTTGTAGGAAGAGGTGATATCTTTTATCAGAGGAACCAACAACATTGGGAGCAAATTTTTTGACCATATGATCTCATCTGCAAGACTGAAATTAAAGGCAGAAAGCTTCAAAAATATTACAAAACAGATTCTATCAGTTCCCTTTTACCAGACTGGGCAAGTAGGATCTACCTATGACATGGAAAGGCAGCCACATTTGTCACTTCAATTTTGGAAGCACCACAAAGCCATTCCAAGCATTTCCCTCTGATTACTAAATGCTCACTGGATGACAGTTCTGTGTCAGTCCACCTCAGCAACTTTAAATCTACAGATTAAAGACAGCAGAGGAAATGACTACAGATGTTATCCTTTTCATAAACTAGTGCCTCTTAAATGTTCTTGGCAACAAATATTTTGCTTACTCTTAATTGAAAAGCAGGTGGCCCAGATTTCTGTGTATTACAGGGCAGAACCCAGCATATGTATGAAATGTTATTGCCATTTTAGTAATAAAACTGCAACACAGAACAAGAACCACATGAATTAGGAAGAGTAAACATTCTCTTAGAAAGGAAGAGAGGCTGTTTGCACACTCTCCCAAACTAACCTTGTGAGGGAGCAAGGCTGGGCGGCATCTGTGATGAAGCAGCTGATGTGACACCACTAAAATTAAATACAGACCTAGGAGGAAAAAGGAGGAAGGGAAAGAATGAATTGGTTCATAAGTGTTGAAACTTCCAACCATATGATGAGCACAACTCCGAGACTCAGATTTCCAGTACAGACTTGCACTAAGCCAGGCACACAGGCACAGTTTCTCCAAGGACTAAACAGGAAGAGAGAAGCGCACACACACACACTGTGCTCCATTTGTTTCCTCTCTGAAAAGGCTTCTAGAGGGTTAAAGAGAGTCAAAGTTCTTTTGACCACCCCTCATCCTCCCATGTTCTTTCCTTTCTGCTGTGTATTTCTTCTCCATGCAGCTCTGCCACTGAACACCAAGCACCAAAACCTGATGGATTTGGGGAGGCTGGTGAGAGGAAAAACCACAGGGGCAACTAGAGCTTAAAAGAGCTAAAAGGGAGAGCCAGTGCATGTGCAGAAGGGAATAACTGGATACTGTCATCCACCAAAAAGGAGATCACTCATAGCAAGACAGAAATGAAAAGTTATCATGACTATTTTACACTAAAAATATTTTGTCTTGCAAAAACACTGTGATCTTTCATAATGAGTCTTGCAGAGATCTTCATTCCCTGAGGCTTTTTAAGTTTTCTCTGATTCCCAAAGACCAGCTGCTGATACAGAAGTCAGGCCATGGGACTAAGACATCACTGACAACAGCACTGTATTTAGCATACGGTTTACACACTGAGGCACTGCACATGGGACAAAGGCAGGGTTGTCTGCTTTTTGAATCTGAATTTCCATCACTCAAAAGGACTCTTTTAGCCCTCTGAAGAGCCCAGCAAGGCATTTGGGTAGCATCCACTTAACAAACATGCAGAGAATCGGGTAAAACTGAAAGAAACTAGCCATTTGAAAGTGTGTGTGTTCTGAAATTCTTAATGTTGCCCACTTCATAGAGAAATTCACTTGAGTGTTAGACCAGTAAACATGCAGAAATTTAAACAATCATTCCTAAGGAATTATCCCTCTCCCCTAAACATAAGATATAATCAAATAAATATTTTTGCCATCCCTGAAATAACATTCCATAAGAGAGATTCCAGAGCAACTGTACGTTTGTAACATGTGCCTTGCTTCATGTTATTGTTATGTAACAGATATCACCAGATGGCTTGGGGCCCCTCTTGTCACCTTCATGAACTGATTACTTTTCAAGCCAAAACACAAAATTTGTTCTGCTGTATTAAAATAAATAAGTAATTCAGCGAGTGTAACCATCAGTACATCTTTCAAGTCATAACTGGGAACTCGTTCAACAGTCCACTGCAGATAAACCCCAAAAGCAAGACAGTCATCCTTTACTCTTGATTAGTTATACACTGAAAAATCTGAAAGCAACGTGATATTGTGTCAAAGCCCCACAGGCCTTCAGACCTCACTCAGGCTTCCACAAACAAGGTCTTCAAAGGACTCTGGTACAACCCCTGCCCTCCCAGTCTAACATTTGCAGGTGCCATTTTACAGTACTGCACAGCCTGTAGGCAACACCTGCTGTAACAGCCAATGCTCATATTTAATGTCAACTACAAAGAAATCTTAATGTTCATACAGACCCCGCAGAAGGAAACGAGAACGTTTTGTTAAGCTGTGAAGTTGTTGCTTGTACTGATGTCACAGTAGAAGAAACAGCTGTAACTGTTTTTACTGTCCCTTGTCCTGTAAGTTATAAGAACAACAGATAAATTTACTTTTAAAATATATTTACAAACAAACAAAAAAAACCCCAAAAGCATGGTGTCATCCATCTATCAGAAAAGGAGGGATTAGCTTGCACACACAGTCAGTAATTTATTAAATTTCAAATAAAAAGGTATTGCTATCAAATTCAGGAGCTGACATTTTCAATAAACCAAACTCTACGAAGCATTTGCCAAGTCAAATATGATTCCTAGCTATTTTTACTGCTTCTTACCCCTGGCTAAGAGGCAACCTACATCCACGGATTAAAGGCAAAAGACCAGCAGAGATGGATTTCAGACATTTATGCAAGAGGCTTATAAAACCATGTCTAATGCAAGCATTATTATCTAATACACATTAAAAATCAATTGCTTCCTTCCCCTAATGTTTCCTCTTTCCCTGTTAAGTTGTAGCCCGAGCATTCCTTTCTTTAGAAGCTTCCCAACTCTATGAGACTGATCACTGTGTCTGAAACGGCTCTGAAGTTGGTCCTACAGCTCAAAATAGATCCTGCACAGGAATCAGTTCACTTCAAGCTTGTTCAAGTTCTCCTATAATGCTGCGTGTCTAAAAATCAAATCAGCACATCTAAAATGTTTAAAACCAGCACGATTTTCATGTTTTAAAAACAAAAGAGCTGCTTTTAATTTGCTGTCAAACCACAGCAGCCTTGTGGAAGATGTGCTTTCAGCATTTCCTGATAAGAGTTACAAGTCCTGAGTCCACTCCAAACAAGGAATTGTGTCACTGAATTCTAGATGCAGGAACAGACAAAACACAAGAGAGTACAGAAAACCACTCTCCTGCACTTCTGTACCTTGGCTTTTCAAATTCTCTCCCTCAAGACTGGCACAGCAACCTCTCAGTGGAGGCAAATCTTTTTTCCTCAGTATCCTCATTCTCTGGACTGTGCACCCTGCCATGCAGCAAGAGACATCCAGGCCTTACCTCCACTAAACACAACTTACCTGAGACCTTGTTGCCAGACGATGCTGGACCAGCTGTGGATGCCATAGGAGAGGCTGCACACACAGAGGAAGGTGGAGTCTGGCCCTTCACTGAGCTTGCCAGAGGTGTCTAAAAAACACAGCACCACTTCAGGTCAGTGCAGTCTGCCCATTAACAAAGGTCCTTCTGACACTGGTTTGGCATTATCAGTGTCATGCAGTGACTTAAGAATAAAATAGAGGTAGGTGGTCGAAGCACTTAAAAGAGCTCTGCAATCTTGGGCCCATTATGTCTTGACACCTAAGTACAGGGTCAGTCCTCAACCTTTCCAACAGGTCAGCAAGCCTCCCTGGGCAGCAGCTCAATGATTCCAGAGGACAAAGACTGCTGCATTGGTTTTTTGATGCACAGATATAAAACCCAGCAGCTTGTCAACCCTTAAACGATGTTTTCAGTAGAATAACAGGGTAAGTAAAGAACTCTCTCCCTTGATTGCCAATCACTTTTATTCTTTCAGAGTGAAATTCAGTCATGTCTACCTAATACAGCTTCCTTTGCTGTTAGCTGCAACCCCTACTGCAGCAAGGCTGGGGCCATTAGAAAGCTGCACATCTGCAGAAGTGAGAAAAGGCAAGACATAACATAGATAACATAACAGTCTGGCATCACACTGTCAAGGGCACAGATACAGAAATGGTTTGTCAAGAATGGAGGGCAAGCTATGAAAATTAATCCCCCAAACTCTGCTGAGCACGCCCAGGTAGAGTATTCCACAAGGAAAGGGTTCTGTATCAAGATACCTGTTTAGCTTGATTTGTAGCAACAGTTGCCAAAACTTGATGGACTGCCTGGGCTGCAGAGTGAAGTACAGATGATCTTAAAAAGAAAAATTAAACAATTATATGAATAACTAGTCTGAAAGAGGATTTCCTCTCCTCTCAAAAAGCACAGCTTCCAGAAGCCTTGAACAACAGCCGCTATTAAAGATTCCACACACAACTCCAAACGAACAAATCTGATTAGAGAATAAACCTCTTAAATGAATCAGCCACATTTAACAAAGGAAGTCTGTAAATGTGTTTAAACCTCTAGACTTAAACGATCAAGTCTTCTCCAGACACTCTTGTCTCTGAAGAGAGTCAGGGCTTTTTATTTTACAGGGAGCTGATGAAAAATCAGCAGGTAAGGGGATTACAATTTTATGCCTAGTGGATAACAAATTTAAGCAGCTTCCTTCATAATGTGGAGTCCAGACACGTACATGCAATGCTCAGAAATGCTGAATAAGGAGACAAAGTCAGGAGGGGGTGGAGGGAGCATTTCCTGTCTTTGAAGTGTACTATAAACATTGACAAAGTCATGGCAAGAACTGTGATAAAATTAACCTGCATTCTACACTACAGGTTTGGTATTTTTGACCATGAAATAAAAACCCCCAGACAATTGCTGCAGAATGGCACCATCTCATAGGGTGCAGCATCTGACACTGGCACTGTGGGGCATTAACACCCCAAATCACTGCCTCTTGGGAACAGTCAACCAGTTTCAGCATCTCCTCAAGCCTGTGGCCCACCAGCTTCAGAAGCTTCACTGGCCAATACCAAAAGATTTCAGAAGCTTAAATTCAACTGTGATTGCATTCTCCTGGTGGGAAAGCGCAGCTTTCTTACCCAGGCAGGTTCTCTCCATCTTGACTTGGACCAGAAGTTCCCTAAGGCAATAACCAATCTCTAGCTGAGGCTGCAAATCCCAGACTGTGAGCAAATTCAGGCATCCAAAGCTGTCTGCTTGCTAAAGCATGAGGATTCCCAAACTGCATTTACTGTTTGGTCAGCTGCAGGCCAATTCACGGGAATTTTCTACCATATTCCTTCCAAAGGAAGAGGACACATGCATGAAACATTTTGCACAGCCATTTGGTCTTGGATAAGGTTTTGTGCCTTAAACAGCTTTGCTTTACTAGAAAGTCCTTCCTTCCTTCCAGCAATGAGTACTCCCTCTCCACATTGTATGGCCTGGATTCACCCTCTGCCCAAAGCAGAAGTACACCAAACAACGAAAACTTGAAGATTAAAACTGGAAAAAGTTGGTGTGGGGATGGTGCAGCTATAGATTTCAAGTTTATACTGAACAAAGGAAACAACAGAAAGTCTGTGAAATTCATGAGAGGGTAGGACTTATCTCAAGATCACTTCACAATGCTGTGAAAGTGCTGGGTTTGACTTCAGTTGTGGAGAAAGGATTTTTTTTTTGCACTGAAAACTATGTATTAGTAACTGGACTGGGACCACCAACACACCCAGTCACAGGCCATTGAACAACTGATAACAACTGAAAAATCATTCCTGCTTAACAACCGAAGAGTGTGCTGTGGCAGCAAAAGGGAGCCAGCATATCTGCAGTAGCAAAAACTGGTGAATTAACTTTGCTGGGTGAATGCTCTTCATTTCAGTGCTGAATCTGACTGGCAAGCACGGTTCATTTGGGTAGAATTTTTAGAAAGTACATTTTTATGAGGTCAGCTATAAAGTAAGACTGTAGAAAGCCTCCAAGATATCAAGCTAGCTGGTGCTCTATAAATTACAGAGATCAATGAATACTGTCAGTTTAAAACTACTTGAAAGTAAGACAGGTCTTTAACTGCAGTTCAAGTGAAAACCAATCTCATTACATATTGCTCACTCACAACCTCCTCTATGCACAGCCAGTACTTTCTACTTTTTTCATCATAGTTCTGATGAAACAGAGGATGGAAAACTCTCCCTGGTCACAAGACTACTTTTAGCCAAAAAATTCCCAAGTAGAGCTGTCTGCAAATTTGACTTTCAAAAGATGTAGCAATTCCCCTCCCCATCTCAGTTTATCACTTTTAAGAAGAAATAAAATAGCAAAAAGTGCTCAAGCTGTTTCTCAATTAAAATGCAAAAGAAACCATGAAGTAAATGTCAAGGTCAGCAGCTGAGTACTACCACTGTGAGACTGTTCCCTTTTTGAAAAGCTGCATCAGAGGAATTTCACTTTTTTTCTTTGACAGTGAAGAAAGAGTACACACAAATGTGTGATGCAACAACAGCAATTGTTCCAGGAGCTGCACGAACAGCTCACAATTATATGGATAAATCATTTGAAGCTCCCTATGAACTTATAATTAGAGATACGTGGTAAATTTACCCCTCTTCATGCAGTAAGCCCAACTTTGCACAGACTTTTCAGCAGTGCTCTTGCCTTCCCAGCCCAGAACTGGCCATGCACTGCCCTGGTCTTAAGCAACAGCAGGAACTTCAAGCAAAGACAGTTTCAAGGTCATTACAACGACAGGGAAAAGGCCTAGCCCTAAGCTGGTGACAGAGCCTGGTGATAAGACAGAAATGTCTGGAATGAGCTGAGCTGGCTGTTGTCTGCAGGATGCAGAGTAGGGATGCCAAGTGTTAGAGCTAACTCACAAGAAATGGTAGCAAATTCAAGGTTAAATACCAGAAGTCAACGTTCATAGTTTACTCAAGAGGGAGAGCCTTGCAGCTCGGTAGTGTTCCAAAGTGACTGACCCCCAGCGACACCCAACCCTTCAGTCAAAACTCGGATGTCAAAACCTTTGAGACAAGTTTCCAGAAAAGCCAGAGCACAGTTCTCCCTCCCTCAGGGGGTGAATCTGGGAACAGACAGAAGAGGCATAACTCCAGAGAAGGTTTTCTCTGCAAAGGATGACAAAGTAGAAGGAAAACATCTGGACAGCCTAAAGTCACAGACCACACTCAGTGACAGAGGGACGCACTTCCCCCACTGAAAGAGGCAGAACAGAGGTAGTGATTGGAGAGATACCAGGTCTAAATTTCACGTTAGCAGTGAAACCACTGAATCCCAGAAGGAGAGGATGCACATAAATGCATTTCACAGACAAATGGAGAAGGAGGTTAATACTGGTTCCATCATTTGCTCAGGACAAGCCATTAGCAAATCCTTGAATGACCTGGAAAGATCTTTCTTTCTCTATTTCTTTCTTTCAATCCACAAACTCAATACTCTTCTCTAAATGCACCCACTTCAGGTCTTACACAGCCAGAGTCAGTAAAACACTGCTACTGCTCCCCACTGGCAGATGTGCTCCAGTGCAAATGCTACCAAAGGCCAGAAAGATGGGCAGCACTCACCCTATCACTGCAGAGACTGCTGGAGTCAACGCACCAGACTTGAGCTCTCGAACATTCACCACCTGAGGAACGTTCTTCAGAGTTGATTCAGTCAAGGAGGTGCTCACAGCTTTAAGGAACAGAAAAAAATGGAGGGGGAAAAAAAAAACATGTAAAGACAAACTCCATATTAAGCATTTAATTTCATTCAATATGGCCTGAATAATTCCAGAAAGATCCAGCCAAGATTCTAGAACACATACAGTGTACCTGGCCCAAAACATTTGGAACCTCAGACTTCATTAAGGACAAGAAAAGTGGGCAGCAATTTATATACTTCGTACATTTTTTGTTGTTTCCTGACCAAATCTAATTATTCTTACAAACTCTCTCTTACCTATGTTGTAACATCTCCAGTTAACAGAAATGGGAGTTTCTCAGGTATTTTGCACTAGCAGCTTACAGGAAAAAGGAAGACAAAGGAACACTGGATAGCTCAGAGGTGCAACAACTACAGATGTGTGCCACATTTTGTTTGATGATCTCCTCCTCTGAGAGCACTAAATCCCTGTGAAAGCCACATTCAGCTGCTCAGAGGTCACTTGGGCAATTAGCCATCCTTTTACCTGGGGACTGGTTAGCAGCCATCTGCCTCTGCAGAGCTGCAGCAGCAGCTGCTTGTGGTGCTGGAACAGTGACAGTGGGAGCAGGGGCCCCGTGTTTCACAGTCTTTGTTGCAAGCATGGTACTGTCTGCCCCTTGTGGGATGATTCTGTTTGAAGATGCAGGCACTAAAGAAACAAATTAACAAAAGTATTAGTTCACTGCTTCTCTACAAAACAGGGAGTCTTTGAAAGCCTCTGCTGAACTGCAGTTCCTCCAAGTACACAGCTTCCCTCTGACAGGACTGACGTGCAGGCCATTCAAACCATCAATACAATCCGTCCCTGGCAGTTTTGGTATATCCCAAGGAATTTACTAAGTCTCAATAGATGTCATTTCAGTGCATTAGAGGACTTTCAGTTTGCTGTTACAGACACTTATGCTGACACCTCATTTTTCTCTCTGGCTGCAGAGATTAAAGAAACCTCTCTTGCACAAGGAAAATTGAGTGTATGCAAATGCAGTTCCTACTGTTTTCTGGGCTCAGCTCCTAACCTTGGCCACATCAACCAAATGCAGTAGTACACCAGTTTCTTAGTCTTCGGGCAATATTTTAGGCCACTGCAATCTGAAAGAACCAGGCTATCACAAAAACACAATCAGTGAGTCAAGGTGTTCTAGTGCTTTTAGCTCGAGTTCATGAGGTTACAAAGCCACTCTGTTACCGCTCCTGGGAACTTGGCAAAATCTGTATCCTGCAATCTCATTCCTCCAGGGCCTGAAGTACTGGCAATGGATACAGTGGTTAAAGCTACCGGAGAGACCCCAGTGAGAAGAGATACTGCAAACACAACTCACACAAAGTACCCAGGGAGAGGTGCTGTTTCCCAAAGGACGGAGACTGAGCCATCAAACCAGGCTGGACTGAGGGAGTTCGGACCACAGGAGCATGACGAGGGACCTGGACTGGGGCAGCCTCTTCTTCCTGGTCCACTGCTTGTGAATCATCATTCTCCAGTGACTGGGAAACTGAGGATGTTGAGCTGACTTCATCCAAATCTTCATAATATCTCGTGGACAGGAAGGCAGATCGGGATAAACTTGCTGCAATATCAAAACCAAAATTCAGTATTAAGTTGAGGGAACCATCCAGTGTAACAGCCATGACAAACGCACCCTATTTTAGGATGGTCTCCTACTGGCTTATTTTACTCCTGCATTGATAGGATTTGACTTCTTAACTGCCTGGAAAGGCAGCCTTCAACCAGACAGCAGCTGAAGGCAAGTCCTCCTGAGAGCAGATGAGGGAATGGGAAAGGAGAAGCAGGGGTTGAAAAGTCAAAAGCTAATTTTAGGTCTCAGTCCCACAGCAAGTAAGTAACCCTCCTGGAAAGCATTTCAGACTTCTATGGTCACTAAAGGTTTACCTGGAGCTGTAGACCTAATTGGTGGAGTTTTCCTCTTGGCTAGAAAATTCCTCAGCTGTGCCTGCTTCACTGGGGATAACTTAGCTGGAAAATGGAAGACAGTTATTAGTCTATATTCAAACTGCAAGTCAAAAAAAAGGTAATTCACATCTGCGTTGTGAATGCCAGTACGAAAGAATAAATTACCAGGTGCTTTGGGCAGAGGTTTGGCATGTGATTTCAAAGTAGTTTTCATCAAATCGTTGCGCAGGCTTTCAAGGTCACTGTCAAAACTGGGACAAGGCAGAGCAGTGAAAAAACATCATCAGCAGAAAGGAACCAACCAAAGCAGGAACAAAATCAGGCCAAAGTAGCCACTAGAACCATCAGCATATCTGGAAGAACAATTGGTTCCTCTAGATACTGTGTAATGCCTCTTTAACTATTTTGGAAACTTCCAAGAACCATCCACTTCTTCCCCTGAAGTCAGATAGACAACCAGCAGTATCTCAGCCTGGAGGCTCTATTATCCCATTTACTGTAAAACCCCTTAACTTTTAGGGGCAATTTCTGCTAAGCATCAAACAGTGTGTCACAGAATACAACCAATGAGCTTCTGTATTACCTGGGCACGGTTTAGTATAATTTTTAGGACATCCTGTCCTCCCATAGCATGTCCATAAAACACCATTCTCTGGAGGATGCACCCTTGCACAACGCTGGGGGCAAGAGGGAAGGAGGAACTCCTGTTCCACATACCTCTGAGCAGTGTTTAGAGATGTATCACTGGGAACACTCCACTGAGATGTCTGGTTGTAGAGGCGGAGCTGCTGCAGGCTGTTGACCAGGTGGTTCAGTCTCTTCCTCTGCTGGTTGATAATTTCCCGGTTATTTGCCAGGGTGTTGAACAAAGTCTCTCGCTCGGGGACTATCAGACGCCTGCAGAGATCAGACCAAGAGACAGGGATGAGGACCATTCTGTGCATCTGGGTCACAGGCAGGCAAGCAAACACCAATGGTTCAGTGGTTCTGGCTACTGAAACTCAAGGAGGTCAAACATGGTATGGCTGGAACAGCAAAGCAGTTCAGTTCATCTCAAATACATATTTCTCCCTTATGCTGCCAGTTTATTCATTTAGCTCATTTGCTTCAAGATGTTTTAGTTATTAGGAAGGTTTCATTAGCTGCCATCAATGAATTTCTACAAAGCTTACAGTTTTTTTCTATAAGCACTATTTGCACTGTACACAGAGACACAACAAGCTTGTAACATGTATGAAGCCAGAGAGTCTGAATCCATGGCTCCCATCAGGTGTCTTAGACAAGCTTTACTCCCAGACCCCTGGAAAAGATCATACTGTTAAACAGAAAAAGGTCTTCATCTGTTGATTAAAGACTAATTCCCAATTCACTGATGCATTCTTTGCAGTAGTTCTGTACTCCAGTTTCAATTACTTACTTCTGCTTTCTCTTCTGTTCCAGGTGCCGATCCCACTCCAAATCCAGAACGTCATTCACGTCCTGAACAGCAAACTTCACGTACTGGTGCAAGCGCCGGATTTCCTGCCATGCAAAAGAAAGTGAGTTTTTAATCTTCAGAAATCTCAGTTTCAGTTGAAGAAGATGAATGGGCTCATTCAGTCCAAGCCATAGAGCTCTTGCCCATATTTCTGCCTGGAAAGTTTTACCAGCACAACAGAACCCAATACGATGAAAATTTATGTAACAGTCAGTGCGGAACACACAGGCTATGGCCTGGACGTTTTACCTCAGCTCTCAACTAAAAATAATACTGTCCATAATATTTGCAAAACATAGCCAGGTCTTTACAAAAAGGCTTTTACAAACATCAGGCATTATACAAAACAATCCTTATTTCAAATGCCACTTCCAGAACATGAGTCATTTGCTCCCATCTTACAACATTGAAACTTCTAACAATTATAAGTGATCAAAGCTTTGCAGGCTACTCACACGGCTCTAAAATATTAGCATTCACAGACTATGATTCATGAAAGCACTCACAAATGCTCACACCTCCCACATTAAGGCAAGGAATTAATTTGACTTTTAGAGGTAGGAAAATAAAACTAAATTTAAAAAGCCAGGACAGAGAATAAAGTGACATATCCACGACCACACAGTTGCACAACTGCAGCAGCTAAGCAAGAGACCTCTGGGCCCAAGTCCTGCTCCCTAAACAAACCCAGAGCTCAGGCTCATTCCTGTGATCCCTCCTGCCTGGCATGGCATGGCCATGGCTTAAACTCCAACCTCATAAAATGGAAATGGGAACTGCAGTTGGTTTCAGCTCATCTCAACAGAATGTTCACCTAAATATGATGAAGCAGCCAAGGAACACAGCTTGGGAAGAATTCCACTGCAAATGCTTTCAAGATACAGCATAAAATTCTAGTGGGACATCCCCAGCCTGAAAGCAAATCCAGTCCTGCTGTGGGCTTAGTGTTAAACACTGCCAAGCCAAGGTTTCCTCTCTCCAGCACCTATACGGCAGCAACTCTCTGGATACCAAATTGATACAGCTGGGCAGCAGAAAAGTCTCAGGGTCTTGAAAACTTCATTGAAAACTAAGACACTCAGCTGCCTGAGGGAGCTTTTCTCACCCAGGAGAATGGAGATGATGGAGACTGAGCAAAATTTAAGAGTCAGAGCAGAGCTTTCTCAAAGCAAACTTTCACAAAATTGACCCAAAAGTTCTCTCCTCCTATTCCAATCCATTCCACTTCTCTCCCTCTGTGTTATTCTTTCCCCCCCTTTCTCTACACAGTGAAACACGTACTTCAAGATTATCATCTCTCTGAAGTCACAAGCTTTAAATGTCACAGAGGCATGCCGGACATCAAAGCAGGCATACAATTAAGACTGTGAATCAATCAACAGAATCCAGGTGAAGATTAGAGATCAAACCTAAAAGAAATTACTTTGTGTCAGCTGATTTCTAATAACTGCATGCATGGTCTTGAAACCTACTGCCACAAATACGATATTCAATTATGCCTTCAGCCAGCCAGTCAAACCTCTTGAGGGAACTTATCAGTGTATAAAAGACCAAGTATCATTTGTAGGGCAAATTCACTCTATTTTACTTAGGGTTAAATAGCCCTCATCACCAGAGCTGTAACAAAAAGTGCTTCACCCCTACTTTCTTTCTTGTCTTTGAAAGCCTCTTTATGTACTGCTGGTTATTTTCCTTTGTGTCCCAGCTTTTAGAATATCATTAAGCTTTATGCTCCACCATCCATGAAATTAACCACACAATTCTGTAAGTCATAATAAATCATCAAATTGTTCCGTAAGGCACTTGCTGAAGATAAAAATAATTCCAAGAACTCTTCTATAAAGTGTAGAAAAAACCCAACATTCTTTTAACTGAAATCCCTGAGCAAACACTACAGGCTGAGAAGGAACAGGATGTCAAGAGTCACATTCTAAGATTAGAATAGACTTGGATCTCAGGTGAACTACATCCCTTCAGAAGGAGTTTTGAATCATCACTGCAAAGGACAACAGAGAGGAGCTTCAGGAGAGGATTTTCAGCATCTCTTGCAAACTCATGGAAAACAAAGCTCACCACACATTTACTAGACTATGTTGAAACAGCAAATACTTAGAGCAGAACAACAATGCTGGGCACTTGCACACGCAAGCCTAAGTTTTATTTTATTTAAAACTCTCTATCAGAAGTTGGCTGATATGATTCATACCTGAAGCTGTGCTTCACTCTTGGGATCCAGAGGTTTCTTATAGAGCAAGTGTAAATACCCCGAGCTATGATTCTGTTCGTTCTGTTCTTTAGCCTCTTCTACCCCTGCAAATCCCTCCAGCAAGGTTGTCTTCAGAATACTGATATCTCCATGAAGTGACTGCAAAGAGAAATAGAACAGATTCAAGGGACAAGGTTCAAAGTAACATTTTCCATTGCCATCTCTAGCACGAAGGCTTCTGCAAACATCTCCCTGAAAGCACAAAGGCAAATGTCATCCCCTAATTAAGGCAGCAGAGCCCAGTGTTCCATCTACAGTTCAGCTGTAGCAGGTTAAGGAGGAACATCAGGTGAGGAAAAGTCACTGCTGGTTCACAGTCTGAAAATACTCAGCTCACCTCTGTTGTCTCTTTAATTTCCAAGAGGAAGGTGTGAAGATCATCTGACTCCGTTCGCAACATCTTCATTTCCTCTGGAGTTCCAACCTGGAAACAGGCTTTGGAAGTGCGGGCCTTCAGCTCCTCCATCTCCTTTTGAAAATGTGCAATCTGCAAAGTCAAGCAGAAGAAAAGGCAGCCACTGAAAACACAGCAGGGCCTGGAACAAATGTCACAGCTCTTGGATCATGCCTCAACTACACCATAAACACCGGTCACCTTGCAGCCAAAGCAGGAAATTCTTCTTGAACATTAACAGAAATGAATACTCCATCTCTCAGCACAGTGACTGAAGATGACTGAACAGGACACACAAATAGTAACTAAAAACCAGGCTGATTATCTTAGGAAAAACTTCCATTCTGATTCCTAAACTACTTACAGACACCATCAGAACATGGGTGAACTGAAGTGTCTGTGTGGCATTACGAAGAAAACTGCTTGAAAATCTCACCTCCTCCCTGATTCCTGCTATGACAGGGTCTGACTCCTTCCACTGGTGGGTCTGTTTCTCTAAAGCTGTGCTGGGGAGTGCTGATTTGCCCTAGGAAAAACAAAAAAATACAAAACCAAAACCAATATTAAATATATATCCATTGCAACAGGGAGCTTAGAATATCAAAAAAGGCCTGATGTTAGAAACTCCATTCAGACACCAGATACACTGATTATAACAACATAGGTCAAAAGAGAGCTCCCTAAAGACGTGCAGAGAACATTGTTTTAGAACCACAGATTTGCTACTATCTCAAAGTCAGAAGTTAGCTAATTCTTGACCTAAGAACACTAGTTCAGTCCAAGGAATTCTTAGCAATTCACAGGCCATGCAAAACATGCACCCTCCAAAGAACCCAAGTCAAGTCCTGTTACCTGAGTAGAGCTTGGCTTTGCTGCTGATGGGGTGACTTTGGGGGTCTTCTGTACCAAAGAAGCTGAAGGAGTATTTTGAGCAGGACGTGCCACTGGAATTTAATAGCAATAACAGTAATTTATGAACTTATACAAAGCTTGAGAAAACAGACTGTGATCAGAAACAATCACCACTATCAAGTCATAGCAGTAGTGCTATGGGCCCCAATACAAGAACACACCTTCCTCACGTGCCTTTTCACTTCCATCCAACTTCTCTGTGACTACTTTGAACTCTAGTCAAGGCAGATGCAAGGTAAGGCACTGATTCGTGTGACTGCCCAGAAACGTTCACAATCAGAGCACTGAAAATGCCAGAACTTCTGGGTGAACTTAAGCAGCTGAATATAATTATTTCACATATGGCTCTCTGAGGAATAAAGAGCACAAATGGAAAAACCACTGAGTTTGAAGACTAAGTGATTCACATCATGAGGGTGTGCTAATCAGGAGGGCCTCTACAACAGGAAAAGCAGCAGGAAAAACAAGAAAGAAGCCAAATGAAGCTCACTGTGTCCTACAACTTTTAGACTGTTTTTTATAATGCATTATTCCCAACAACAGGGATCAGACTCCTACCCGTGGCAGGCACAGGGGATGAAGTCTTCAGTGGTGTGGTAGGAGGGGCTGTGACAGGCGTGGACTGGCTCAGAGAACCTCCAGGAGCAGTTTTGGAACTGGTTGAGAAGGATAACATCGTGGAAGTGCATTGACCACTGCTGCTCGTGGGAGAAGAGGTGTCTACAGCACTGAACCTGCAACAGAATGAATAAATGAATGAGTGAATGAATAAATGAATGAGTATCCCCTGGGATCAGCAACAACTCAAGCTCCAGATACAAAATCACGAGTGTAGCTTCTGGAGATAGTGGGAAGGAGCCATTCAGGAATTCCTGAATACATGGAACCACAAAGACTTCTATCTTAGATCCACCCAGGAGGAAAAGGTAAATGCCAGCAAAAAGTACTACCCTGCTTCAAATGCACCTCGTCATTTTGTTCCACCTATAGCAAATCTGAGCTGCCCATCAGTGTCAACCTCACAGTAAGGCTCAAACAGAAATTCTGCAAGAAAATATGAATTTCTATTCATCTGCAAACTCAGCTCCTCGAGGCAGCCAATTTAAACATTCAGCCAATTCACTGGCGTATCATTTGCTTTATACACAAAATATAAAAAGCCCTAAGAGTTCCCATCAGATCCTGGTGTAGTAAAGATTTTTCTAATTAAAAAATAATCATTTGAACCATCAGAAATTTCTTAGGATGCATTTACATGAAAGTTCTTCTCCTTAAAAAGCAGCTCAAATTAACATAGCTCTGTGTTTTAAACCACTTTTTCTAAAAATAGAGAGCAAGTCTCAGGAGGTGGAGAGAAGAGTGAGAATATGACATCTGAGAACACTCACTCAAACCCATTTTGTAGAGTTTCTAATCAATATTAGTTTTTTTCAGTTGGTGTGAACAAGCTTTGAAGATTCCAGATCCCGTGCTCAGTGAGCAAGCGTCCATCTAAGAACAGAACCAAAAGGTCTGGCACATTCTCTGCTGAACAGAGTGGCAAAGTAATCCATCAGCTGTGGCTCCAGCTTCTTCTCAGGCTGGGGGTAAGGAACCTAGTGGGGTGCTATCACCACCCCACTAAACCAGTCCCACACAGAAGGGATTCCCCAGCAGTCTTTAGCCACGATTTGTATCAAACCAAAGCAAAGAATCACTGTTTGATGCCTACGAAACAAAGCAAAAAAAACCCCTAAGTCTCTGGCAATTTATCAGTCTAAAGTTTTGGCATTGTCCCTTGACCAGTACCATGCCCATGAACATAACCTCTGGCATGGGAAGCACTGAGGGTTCTCACAGCCAAGACAGTCTTGGATAAAGAGGGGCTTCCTCAGTGCTTTCTTGGGAACATGGGGAATGGCTGTCAGGGCAAAAAGCCAGACACCATCTTCAGAACTACCATACATTATCCATGCCTACAGCAATTTAACAAGTATCCAGCCCCTGCATTCACCACTGAATGTATTTACTTCTCATTGAGGTTCACTTTGACTGAAGAAGCTGAAGGTGCAAAAGATGACTTCTGTGCAGCAGGTGCTGTGGAGAGCGATGGCCCAGACGAGCTGTCTGCAGCTGGTTTAAAGTTTATGGATCCAAAAGGAAAGGAGGTGGCAGTAGCTGTTGTAGTGGTGCCTACAGAAGCAGGAGTCATGGATGCCTTGGAAGAAGCAGAGAAGGAGAATGCTGCTGCTCCAGTCAGAGCAGGAGTCTGGGCTTGCTTGGAGGCATCAGTGGTGAAGGAATACGGTGGAGGATCACTGCCTGTGGAGCCAGGAGTCTTCACAGCTGAAGGCATGAAGGAAAAAACAGCTGCTGCAGTCCCTGCTGGAGGCTGACTTGATGTGGGCACAGTGGGAGCAGCACCGGGTACAGTGTCAGGCTTTAGAGAAGTTGGAGGAGTGCTTGGACTCGTGGCAGTACTTCCTGCAGAAAGACAAATGGGAAAGGAGGACGCTCATTTGGCTGCACTGACTAATGGCAGAAGGTACTGCAAGGCCAAATCTATCTGATGGGGACAGCTCAGCACTGCTGCTCTCACTGGACAGTGAGGA
Organism: Oreocharis arfaki; assembly: GCA_013398015.1. NCBI lineage: Eukaryota > Metazoa > Chordata > Aves > Passeriformes > Paramythiidae > Oreocharis > Oreocharis arfaki. The sequence goes on along the minus strand of VZRR01009631.1, from coordinate 53,137 downwards.
AGAGAGATGGCAGAGCTGGGCTTGCAGTCCCCAAACCCAGCAAGTGATACAGAAACTGTACAAAGCCACGATCAATACAACAATCTGTCCAGATTCATGCTGTCTGCAGTTTCCTGTGAAAAGGCTTCACCTTCCTCCATTGATTTTGATGAGGTTCCTGCCATCTCAAATAAAATAGGCAGTCAGCACACAAGTTAGCCAGCACTGCAGGGAGGCAGGCTGCCAAACAACAGCATTCTGGCTGGGGAAGGAGAAGCAAATCTGGGCACAGGGAAGAAAATTGTGCATTTGCAATTTTTCCTCCATGCACGAAAACAAGCAAAACAATCATCTTACCTGCCTATATCACACTACACAGAGCAACGCATCTGTAACTCAAACAAAACTACTCCTCTTCACCTGCTGACACAATTTTCACAGTGCTGAGGAAAGCTTTAAATAGTATTTAAATAGGATTTCGTTTAAATAGGGTTTTGCTGCAGCCAAACACCTCAGTTCATATCATTACCTCCTGTGGCAAAGCTATGGAGGAAAACCATCACCTCTCTGAAGTGTGCAGGCCATGTTCAAAGATGGGCAAAGAGCCTCCTAAAACTGCTTTGGCTCTGTTCTCCAAAGGCTGATTGCACAGGAAAGTCTAAATGCACAGCCTGCAAAGTGCTTGAGATCCCACAAACAAACAGGTTTAAAGGCTGGACTCGATGATCTTGGAGGTCTTTTCCAAACAAAATGATTCTGTGATTTGGTGAACAGGACTAGGTGATTTCACACTGATGCACAAAAGACAGAGAACAGTCCTGGGAGCTCAAAACACCCAAGATCTGCTCCCCATTATCATTATAAAGAAAAAATGTTTTCTGTGACCACATGTGTCTGACTACTGAACTGACAGATCAGTATGACAAAGATCCACAAATCCAAGTGTTCCCTAACCCACTGGAGCACTTACCTGCTGACTTTGGAACTCTCTCCCCCACCAACTGCAGTGGCTCCGGGGTCACAATAAGTGACTTGACCCCTGGGTTTTGGTTGATCATGTAAAATGGGCAGAGCACACCATCCGTAGAGAGCAGGATCAGGACTGGAGCTGGAGCAAGGATCTTCTCATCACCTGCCAGAGATCGCACATTTAAGTCCTGCAATCAAAGCTTCCTATTCTGACCCTACTGGAATTGCCACCTTCATGTGACTTTCTTCTAACAAAATTTCTTACATTTCTCCCTTCTTGCTTTCATTTGCATCTTTGTTCCCTTGCTTCTCTGTCAATGCTCAGCTCTCTTTCTTTTTCCTTCTGTATTCCTTTCTGTTCCTGACTTCATGTTTCATAAAAGGGTTATTTTGACAATCGAATGCCATCTCCTGAATGACAAAGCCCAACTTTCACCCATGAATTCCTGAGCCAAGCTTTTTCAGATTTTGAAGCAGGCCTTTTTCCTCACTGATACTCTGCTCTCTCCTTCAATTCCTTTCAGCAATCCCCACGTTCCATTGGGCCCTGCCACCTCATTAACATCCATATGCATAAACTACAAAATGGAATTGCTACATAGGAAGCTTTTTAACTTTCCAGAAAGCCAACATCAAATATCCTTGTGATCTGAACCACTGATACAAAATACTTGTGTTTTATGCAGCTGCTTTGTGAGTCTGCTTCAGTACAAAAATTCTCATCAGTACAGTCAAAGGATCCAGAACACTCTCTGTATTTCTAAAAAAATTCTGTCATGGTTTAACTGTGCTAATTAAACAAAAAACCCAAACCCAACATGTTGAGAGTGCAGGAAAAATCTGCTATAATCATGGTGCTTTGTTTGTCAGGCAGTGCAGGGGATGGCCATGCTTCTTTACCTGTTGGTTCTTCAGGAAGAGCATGCTAGGGAAAGGTAGTTTCCACATGGGAACAAGCTCCAGGACGAATGAGGTTTCTCTGCAACCTAAACCTGCTCTGAACTGCAAAGCCAATTAATGTGCAGCCAAACTCTTGTGTCAGAACACAGCGAATGTGTTAGCAAAAAGCTTCTCCAAAAAACCTTTATAAAAACTCTGAGGCAGCACAACGCAGGCTTTAAAAAATCTGTCCTGACAGATTTCTTAATCTAGTAACTGTATAGATTAACAAAGAAAAGGCTTCAAATTCAATTTGGCATTCAAGTACAAAGTTTGACCTCAATTCCCTACTGTAGGTTTTCTTTCAGGTAAAGTTCTCAGTTAACTGGCACCCTCCTGTGCCCCTCAGGAACTCCTGACTGCAGTACCTTCCACCCTGCCTGAAGGCATCTCTATTTCAATCTGTCTCTGGGCTTCAAGAAAAATTCTAAGAATTCACTAAGATACAACACAATAGCTCAGATGTAGCTTCAGACTCTGACAAGGTACTTTGAAGACCCTTCAGGCAGCACAGAAGGTACAGCAATAATTCAGCTGAGTAGATGTAGGGCACAGCAGGGTTTAGGCAGTACAGACCCTGTGCTTTAATGCAGAATTAAAACCTAAGCATTCACCTCAGCAATCTTTGCCATTTCTGGCTTTGAAACCAACCCACTTTTCCCTTAGATCTGTGCAAATGTACTCGATACAAAACAGCTCTGCAAAAGGATATAAGTGACAAGAATAAAGAACACCTCGCAGGCAGCCTGAAATCCCCGGTGTTGGAACACGACTCCTTTAAACTCACTATAATCCCAGTTCTGGGGAACACAGATGTAACTCAGGAGCTTTGTTTGCCACGTCTGTTGGTGTCGTACCCCAGGATGCTGAAAGCTCCAGGAGAAAACTCTATTTAACACTTTGCCACTGAATCCTTACACAGAAGTAAAGCCCCGTGCCGTGGGTTTGGTTTAAAAACAGCAGGAGGTGCATTGGTCTCCCTTTCAGAATGATCTCCCAGAACTCTGAGCACAAGGCTGCCCCTCAAAAATATCAAATACACTGAGATCTTCTGACTACTCCACAAGAAAGACTAATAAGACTTACTGATCATGATGGGCATGTTACTGGTGTAGTCTACAGCAACACCAACGGGCAGAGTGTCATCGCTTTTATCTGTCACAGGAAGTTCTGCTCTGCTGGAGTCCTCCAAAACCCACGATTCCCAGTTCTGCAAAAAGTAAAATTATTGTATGGACGACTACTACTTTCCTGTGACCAGCTTTCTTCAGCACTCCAGCCTACAACAGCTGAAACAGCAGCTAGAGAGTATCTACTTAAATTGGTCAGACTAACAAATGCCAGAAAGATCAGGGTCCTTCACAGATTTGTGTGTGACTTCTCATGTATCATTGCATGTCAAAGGTCAGACATTTTTAACGCTTAACTTCAACTGATGGCCTCATATCACTCACTTTATTATAGTGAGTTTGACCAAATTTTGAGACTGCCAAGTGAATCATTACAAACAGACTTCTGGTTCTTGGTTCACAACACAAATCTCTTGTTCATCTAAGAATTGTCTTAAGATTCCGTACAATTGAGAAGCTCGTTTAGTTTTGGGATGTCTTAAAAAAATTCATCAGCTCTTTGTATTCCAGGTCTTACAGAAGTTATACTTAGGGAACAAAAACATACATTTGCACAAATGCAACACAAAATATATTCCACAAATGGAATAAAAATATTACCTGATCCCCCTGCCTGGCAAGAATGCTGACTTCCGTGGAAGCTGCTGAAGCTGCCAGAACTAGATCCCTGTAAGCATGGACACAAACAGGTTAAAACTAACGTGACAGTCCACTGCAAGGTCCACAAAAAGGAGGAATACAATCTATGGAGAAGCACTGAGCACTCAGACATGCATACCAAGGGAAAGACCTTGCCATGATTCCTGCCACTCACCATTCCTCAACAAAATTGAGGAAGTAATGATGCTGTCTCTCAGTGCAGCTCGTATAGCATGGCTCCATGAAATTCACAAACTTCTCTGGTCGCTTCTCTTCCTTTTTCTGTAAGATCAACATTGATAATTTATTTTCCAATGCAGAAACCAAGTAATCTCCCTTAAATTTGACAGCATTAGGGCACATCAATAATGTCATAATTTGATGTCAGCAGAGAACAGGTTACTCATTGATTTTCAGGTGGATCCTACTTCCTCCACTCAATCCCCCCACCTCAAACCCATGATTTACAGCAGTACCAAACTCAAATTCTAAGTGGTGCCAATGTCAATAATAAAAGCAACTCGCCATTGTAATGAACAAGCCAGGAACAAGCAACAAACACTTGTGTTGTGACTGCTGGCACTTACAGGCAATATGGCAATGACCACTTGTGGAGACATTTCCAGTGTCCCATCAGCCTCTGCATAGACGATGGTAAAGACATATGTGCCAATCCAAAGTACATCCAAAACTGAAAGAGAAAACAAATACCTCAGCCAGAAACACTTTATAATAATGCTTCCTTGCTGATTTTAACTGTGCACAGCACACAAAAGGAAATTACAAACAAATGGCAACTAATTCCTAAACTACCAAGCTTAAGAATCATAGAAAATCACACTGTAATTATATAACCAGTGCTATACAGCTGCTATAACCAAAGACAGTAGAGGCAAGAGTGAGCAAAATACTTTTAAAGAGAAAACAAGTTTAAAAGTAATAAAAAGATGTACCTTTAACAGGATTGTCCGAGTCATAAAAGGGAGGACAAGGGATTACCTTCTTCTCCTGCAAATTCTGCAAATAAAACAACTCTTAAGTACACAGAAAAGACAATGAACAGATCCAGTTGCAAGTTCTGTATAAAGTCCAGAGAACTGGTTTAGAGCAACTCACCCACTCTTTAACATTCATCATGGGCCACTCTGAAACCATGACTTTTCAGTGACCAGCACAAACCTTAAACTAAACCAGATATTGGCCTAAGACACTTCAATATTACTGAAGCACTTGGGCAGTATCACATGGCTCACACCATGTGCCACCTAACCAAATTCTGTAGTCTGTGATGCAAAAAACCAACCAACCAACCAAATAAGAAAAAAAAAAATAAAAACCCAATACCACAAAATATCATATTTCAAACTACTGAAAAGACGTAAGGCCTTAACACTACCAACACTTACAGGCAGATATTGCACCACAGTGCCATTTTGCCTCCCTGCAGCCAGTTGTTTTCCCTTGGGGCTCCAACACACTAGGGAAAAAAAAAAAGAGAATTTCATTAGCACTAAGGAACTGGAGAGTAACAAGGCCCCACAAAAACAAGACCAGTAAATTACAACTGCTGCTTTTTTCCATTGCAAAAAATCATGAATCTGAATCAAACAAGGAGTCATCCAGTCACAGAGAAAGCAAGACTAAACAGGTCAAAAATCAACAGGTAATGATGCTTATTTGCTTGTTTTCCTGGAAATAAGTCAAGCCTGAGACAGCACAAACCACAGGTGGGTACGTTTGATAACTCACAAGACTCAGCTGTTGCAATCAACTGGGAAAGAGTTATTCCATTGCAACACATTTTCTGAGTCTCACCGATTTTAACCCTTCCTTTTTGTGAAGAATTTTAAGAAACCTTCTCCTGAGACAGACAGCCAGTGTTTATACACCTCTCAATCTGTGTCTGCTCTTCAGTGCCCAACATTCTAAATGCCCTCCAAGGCTGCCACTCACCAGATGTGACAGCAGCAGAGGATGGGAGCGTGGCATAGACCTTCACAGAGTCTGTGACCTGCAGGACAGAGATGCTGCCGTCGGACAGGCAGATGGCCACCATGGTGGGACTGGCAGGGTTCCACTTCAGGTCGTTGACCATGGCTGCACTTCCAGAGTCCTTGGCCAGTTTGTGACAAGCAAATGCCTGTTTCTGCTGTTTTGCCTTTTAGGAAAGACAAATACACAAGACAGTCAAAGTGGAGCATGAAACCAAACTCTCCTGAAGTCATAGTTCAAAGCAGTTTTAACCTGCCTATACATTAATGACTGATAAAAACAAGCAGATTTTGAGTTTACTGAGCAACTCCTTTACAAGACAACCTGCACAAAGACAGAAAATCCCACCCCAGGTATACCTCTTCTCTGCTGTATTCTGAAAAAAACCCCAAACCAAAGCCAAACCCACTTGGCACGTGCTGTACCTGATTTAGGAATGTGCGGACATCAAAAAAGCTGATGAAGGACCCGATCTCGCTGGACATCATACAGACAGACAGGGTGAGATTGTCACAGCTCAGAGCCAGGTGCTGCATAGGAAACTTCATGGGAACCACAGTACTCTGAATATTCTCCACTTAAAACACAAAAGGAAAGGAAAATGGAATGAAGGGGACGAATTTATATAGCAAGAACTGTTCGTGTAAAACAATACAACAAATTTATACAAAAATCCTCAGTCCTATTAACAGCAGCTACTAAAAGTAACACATAGAAAAACTGAATGAAAGCAAATCCCTTCATCTCTATCAATACAATCTTGAGAGTTGCCAAATTCCTAAGAAAAGAAAATGCCACTTTCCTTCCTCAATAACCTGAATAATAATAAGTGCAAAGATTTTTGGCTTTACTGATGTATGTACAGAGTGGAACAGTTACTAAGGACAATGAAAACCATTTTTCACTCAGGTGGTGGAACTGTGGTTGCTCCCCCTCCCTGTACAGTCGTTTAGTCAGGGTAACTCAGTGTGAGAACTCTGCCCCTCCACTCACACACGTCCCTGACGCGTGCACAGCTTCACAGCTCAAAGAATGGCTGCCAGCCCAGCAAAGAATGGCTACCAACTTTGTTCCTGCCTTCCCACACAAGAAACTGTGGCAATTCAAATGCCTGACAGAGAATGACAAAGACTGTAACATGTATCAGAAGCCAAGAGCTCCATGTCATAAATCCCATACAAACCTGTCTCTGCCGAAACCACGAGATTTAAGTGTGTCTTACCTATTTTATTGGGATCTTCTCCTAGCTGTTTCTGCATGAGAAGATCTCTGGTGTGGAAGATCTGCAGGCTGGTCCCTCCACCAGCAAAGACCAGCCCATATTTGTTGGACACCGCGAGGAGGCTGGAGCGCTCTTTGGGAAGATCATCAGGAGCATCAAAGATGCGAACCTTCTTCAGTGCTCTGAACTGAAAATCCTGTTCGAGACAGTTGAGAAGTAGCTGTTCACATGCTGCCCAAGAGGAACAGTTTACTTTGGCTTCTCTAACACAGTAAGTGCAAGAGCCTCTCCATGACAGCTGCAAACCCCTGCCACACACCCAGGCAGTCTATGGCCACTCCATCACATTTTCTGTCTCATCTATGAAATACTGAGATCACACCACATTTTTCTCCCATTGGTTAAATCTCTCTTGTACCCAGTGCCTGTGTTCATAAAATCTGCAGGAGTAGAGTCTGCCTGGGACACCTGACCTTCTCAGGAGCACACCAGAACCAGCCAAGGGATACGGAGGAAAAGAGAAGGGAATAAAGAAAAGGTGGAACAGGACCGAACAAAACTTGTTGCTACAAGGTGCACATTTGGTAACATACTTGATCATGCCAGGAACTCCAATCAAGCACCTGAGTTATTCCCAAATTACTGCCACTAAGTACATTCCTGCAATCTGAGCAGGATGTAGGAACTCAGAAACTTCTGCAAAACAAAGAGCCCAACTACCCTGTTTTTGAGAGCAGAAAGCAGCTGCACAAAGACCCACGATTGCTCCACGAATCTGGTCCCTGCTGTTCCTTCTTACCTAGCCTCACAGTAACACTGGGTGACAGAGAACAGGCTAGGCTGGCACCACACAGCAAGACTCCAGCTCACACTGCCCCACAGCCACACATGCTGCTCCCCAAACCAGGAGATCCCCAGCACAAGGCATGCTGACAGGAGGATTCAGAAACGCATCACTCTTCTTCCAAAACAAGGTTCCTAAACTCTCCTTCATCCCTGAAACTGCTCGGAGCCAGGCTGGATGAGGCTTGGAGCAACCTGGTCTGGTAGAAAGTGTCCCTGCCCGTGGCAGGGGTTGGAACGAGATGAGCTTTAGGGTTCCTTCCAACCCAAACCATTCAGTGATTCCTTCCCCAGGCATTACAGAATCACCAGGTTGGAAGAGACCTTCAAGATCATCGAGTCCAACCCATGCCCTAACACCTCAACTAAACCACGGCACTGAGTGCCACATCCAATCTTTTTCTAAACACATCCAGGGATGGTGCCTCCACCACCTCCCCGGGCAGGCCATTCCAGTACTTTATCACTCTTTCCGTAAAAATCTTTTTCCTACTATCCAACCTATATTAAACACTCCTCTACACCAAGGCCACGCCAGCCTGCCCTTTTCCACCCCACACGCTTGTACCACACTGTGCTGTTAAGTCCTCAAGTATTGGAAAGTCCTCAAGATTGCCCAGAAATGCTGTGGAGTGTCCCTCTCTGGACGTTCCAGACCCGTCTGGACGCAATCCCGTGCCATGTGCACCGGGACAACACAGCCCGAGCAGGGAAGTTTGACCAGATGACCCACTCTGGTCCCTTCCAGCCCGACCCACCCTGGGATTCTGTTTCACAGACACGGCAAGGATGTCTCAAAAAGCCCCGCCATGTCCCGAGCAGACCCCCCCAGTTCGTCAGCCCCTCGGTCCCAACCAAGCCTCCCCCAGAACCCACCAGCTCTCGCAGCCCAGGCCGAGACAGATGCAAGCCCCGTTCCCCTCCGGCTCCAAGCCAAGGCCCTCCGGCCCGAGTCAAACAGCCTGTCAACCCTTGCCCCCGGCGGGCTCCGCCTCACATCCCCCGCTGTCCCCGTGCCTCACCTTCATCTCCCGCTCGGGGACCACGTCCATGTCGTCCCCCATGGCGGCCCCGCGGCCGCGGTCCCGCCGCCCGCGCCCCGCCGGGAGAGCCCCGCGACGCTTCCGCTTCCGGCGGGGCCGCTCTGGCGGCGGCTCTCGGTGCTCCGGGTCCTCCCACCGGGTCCTCCCCCACAACAGCTGTGCTTAGTAAACCCCTTTTGCACGGAGTCGGTTAGGTTGGAAAATATCTCTGAAATCATCGAGTCCAACCTATGACCGAACACCACCTTGTCAACCAGCCCAGAGCACTGAGTGCCGCGTCCAGTCGCTCCTTGCACACCTTCAGGGACGGTGACTCCTCCACCTCCCTGGGCAGCCCGTTCCAATGTCTAATCACCCTTTCTGTGAAGAAATTCCTGCCCATGTCCAACCCGAAGCTCCCCTGGCGCAGCTTAAGGCTGTGTGCTCTCGCCCAGATTTCCCCACACGTTCTGAGGCGGTGGGAGCCGCAGGACGCCCGTGCCCTGCTCAGCCCTGAGGGGATTCACCCCGCTGGAGCAGCCCCGGAGAGGACAGACCCCGCGGACAGCAGGGATGGGCTCTGGCTGTCCCTTCCAGGCCATGGTGGAGCCTGGCAAGCGGCTGCTCCACCCCGGCCCCCAGCCCTTGGTGAGGGGCTTTGATGCTTTTCCCGTATCAGAGACCCAGTGTTGCTTCAGGTCGAAGGAATCAGAGAAACTCCCGAGTTGGAAGGGATGCTCAAGGATCGTTAGATTCAGCTCCTGACCCCGCACAGGACAACCCAAGAATCTCACCATGTCCCCTGTGTTCCAAACATTCCTGGAGCTCTGGCTGCCTTGGGGCCGTGCCCAGTCCCTGGGGAGCCTGTTCAGTGCCCCACCACCCTCTGAGGGAAGACCTTTTTCCTAATTCCAACCTAAGCCTCCCCTGACACAGTTTCATGCCTTTCCCTCAGGTAAAATCTCGGGCCCTTGGCATGGGCTGCAGTGGGAGCACAGGGATGCTCTGGGTCGGCCCCTATACATGTGGGGGTGTTGAGCTGGAAACACAGAAGCTCTGTGAGCTGGAACAGCCTTATTGTGCTCCAGGACCACATAAAAGCAGCCTGTGGGGGCTTGATCACACCAGGTCCTGATTTCTTTACTTGCTCCTCAAGTTTTGAGGGGTTCAGCTCTCACTCAGACAGAATGCCAGCACTCAGCCCTATGGGGACTCAGAGGAGGGCTGTTTCCAGCTCTAGCAGGTCGTTCTCTTCTCCAAGACCAAAAAGGACAAGGATTTCCACAGAGACAAGCAGTGATAGCTTTGGGCAGTGACCTGAACTGTGGCAAACCACATCCAAGTTTCCCTTGTGTAATATGCCTCCCTGTTTTCTAACTCAACAACAGCTTCAACAAACACAGCCAAGAAAAGCAGGTGCATTCCCAGAGGCTACCAGGCAGCAGAAAGCAGACAAGGGGCTGTGATCTCAGGGAAATTCTGTCCTTTTGAGAAACATATGGAAAAAGTGCACCCAGCCATTCCCCAGGAAACCTGGTCTCCCCTTTTGATATTCCACATCAGACAAGAACCTTGGGCAATTGCTTCAAGAGCAGAGAGAATAAAAAAACCTCTCCTTCAAGAGAAGCATTGCAAGTGTCTGCTCTCAATAAACAAGTTATTCCTTAAAACAAGCACTGGCACCTGCTCATTTTCAGTTAGTCAGAAAAAAGCGCCAGCTTTTGGGAGGTGGCCTCTGCATTTCATCACACAAACTCCATGGCTTTCAGTTATTACAGATAAAGATCAGATCAAGACAGTCCAAACCTATCTCCAGGATCTGTTTAAGGGCTTATATTAACAGAGTTGGAAACCAGCTCCCTTAATCTGCAACCAATCACATGGACCAAACTTCAGAGGAGATAACAATATACACTGACACACAGTGGAGCTTCAGAAGATTTATTTTCAGTCCTTGAAGTAGACTGGTGCTGTTTTTGCTCATCATTTTTCTCTCCATTACAGTTTTGGTTTTCACACAAACAGTAGTGAGAACGCTTTTGTTGTTTTTTTAATTATTTAAAAGTGCAGCCTTTGGCAGGAACAATCAGCCTAGTAGAGTTAATCATCTGTATTTCCATTTTAAAAATGTACTTACTAAACCATGATTTTAAAAAAGTTAAAAGCTGTCAAGAACATTAAAGAAAAGAGTAGGGAAAGGGCAAAGAGCAAACACCTGGACTCCAGAAATTGTGTATGGAACAAGAATCACCACAGTAACCAGAGCATGGATAGCACAGTCCCAGCTCCTATTCCATACTTACAGCCGTTCCTATTTTGCAGACTTGAGGGCTTATCCATCAGAGAAATGGATAATCCCAAGGGACCAAGCTGAAACACATACAGGGAGGTCTGCAAAAATCAGAGGGACAGAGCAGCTGCCTGAGGACAGATCCTCATTGGCAACTGGTCTGGCAAGGCTCAGTTTGGTCACTCAGCCTCCTTTCACCTGGAAGTTTCACTTGCCCCAGGCATCCTGTGGGGCTGCAAAGGCATCACAGCTTGTTTCTGGACTCCGTGGATGGGACAGACAATCACCTGTTCAGAGGTTATGCTCCTGGTCGGACCCAAGTCAAGATTTATCAGGAAGGGGGTCCCCAAGGTGGCTTTAACCATCCTCGCCTGCAGTGGCTGGTGTTGGACCCTGAGATTTGCCTGCAGGATGAGCCCCCAGGGCAGACAGAAGCTGTCCCTGCAGGCAGCTGTGCCCACTCCGAAAGGCTGTGCCGGCAGATCTCTGTGTCCAAGCACATTCCCACATTCCCCTTATGATCAGACAGATGTGGGAGCTTGATTTGCATTTTGGGGAGGTCAGGAGGGGAAGAACTAAGTCCAAAGTAGGAATGGGAGGACAGAGCAGAGAAGGCACTTAATTCTTTGCACCCATGAAGCCGCTCTCAGGGGCTTTGTCCATGTCTGGCAGCAAGGACCATTAGGAAGCTGTGGTGACAAGCACAGCTCTGAACCCATACGCTGGGAACAAAGTAGCTCCTCGTCTGAGAAATGCAGGAAGGGCAGGGGAAAGAGCAAAATCACAGGATATTTTTTTGTTCTTTTTGGTCTCATGTTACACTTGGTGCTATGGCTTCTGTCTAACAGATCAGGTTGGCTAAGGGATGCAGCAGAAAGACACGAGCTGGGGGTCTCCAGCTTCCCTTGCTGTTCCTCTAAGGCAGGTTAGTTGAAAACTAGGACTGTCCACAGTAAAGAGTAACAAAGCACAGGTAACCTCTGTTACAGATCAGCAAAGCAAACAGTGCCCATTTTACAGCCTGTCCTCTTCAAGGGAGGCTGGCTATGTCTCTCTCTGGAGGTGGACCAGAACGTTTTGGGTTGCTTTCATTGGCTTTTCCTTCAAACTTCATGACCCTGAAAAACACAACAGATATTGGCAATTAAAATTTAAAAAGGCAAATGCATCTTTATCCATCATTGGAGGTGGTATTATCTGCTGAAAAAGAGCATCTGGCTCCCCTACAAAGAGCACTCGATAATTAACAAAGCAGGGAAAGCCAACAGAGGGCAGTGCTGCCAGGCCAGCTTTTCCAGCAGCTACCAGGAATGGGTTCCCACTAGTCTGCCGGTTTTCCTCTCAGAGCCCAGAGGATTAGCACATTTTATTTAGACAGCCACTTCCGAAATCCCCTGGGCACACACTGCATGCCAAGTGTTCCTGATGCGTAAAAGCAAATACCACTCCTGGCCCACCTTCCACATAACCACACAGCAGAACATTCAGAAGCCAACACTGAGCAAGCAGCAGCAATTACAGCCAGGGGAGAGAGCAAAAACAAGGAGCAAGGCAGTGGCTGTAGGAATCTCAAGCATTTTGCAACCACTAGCACTGTCTTCCTCCCCGAGGACTGCAGCTACGCTGGGAACGCCAGCTGCCTCAATGCATCAAAGGACTGCACTGCTCTTAGGACGAGTTTTACATTTCTGCTCCTGCTCTAGAGAGTCCAACAGACAATGGGGTGTCTGTTAGCAAGAGAAGGGACCTGTTTGTGAAAGCTGCTGCAGTTGGGAGGAGGGATGGAAGATACGGGACAGGCTGCAGGCTCAGTCTGGTTCTGTGGAGAAAAAGGAGAAGCAGGGATGTCAGAAATCTGTGTGTGCTTGGAAGAGGAGCATCCCAACACAGACACAGCACACAGTGGAGAGACTCTGCCAGCAAGCACGTCCCAGCTTAGAGAAACCACGTGAGAGGTGGGGGAAAGATCCTTCCTCCTAACCTGCCCGGAAAGCTGGCTGTGTTTCTAAAGCTGCCTTCAAAAAGGGGTAAGGAGGATGGAGAGGATCAGCTCCTATTCATGGTGGTTTCAGACACAAAAGCAGGGCCAGCCTCTGAGCTGTGAAAGGAAACGCCAGGCTTCAATGGGATGGAGATGGAGCCAAGCAAGCGTTTGGAAGCCATTTGTTAGAGCAGCATTTTCAGAGCCCTGTTGAGAGGGCAGAGGGGGCCGTGGGAGGCTAGGGCTGGCAGCCTGTACCACAGAAAACCTCTCCCAGCACGAGCCAGCTGTTTCAAGCACGTGTCCCCATCTCCATCTACTACCCACCTCTCCAAAATCAGGCAGGGATAGAGCATCCTGTGGGAAAAAGGAGCCAGCACTACTGGTGCTGGCAGGACCATCATTCACCACTCAAATCCTGCCACCATCCACAGGGGAAGCCTGTGTTCCCCAAAGCCAGCAGGATCCTCGGGGAAGAGACGGGAAGAAATCCTGCAGTGCTGAATACCTGCACACCCCTGGAAAGGATGGGGATGGCTGCCATGGAGCACGTGGGAGGAAGCCTGTGCTGACACACAGCAGGAGGCTCTGCTGGGAACACTCACCACTGCTCAGCCTGGACATGGGCTTACACACCCTCTCATAGCACCCTGCAGACTGCCCTGCATGAGGAGCGTCTCCCTCCATGAACACCGAGTGTGCGCAGCTCCAGCTCCGCCAGACAGAACAGCTTGTGCTTCCCAGCTTCCCAACACAGCAGCTCGGGCCCTGCTGCTCTCCCCAGCTCCATCCCGGGCCACTCACAGTTTCAGCACAGCAGAGCGTTTCCCAAGCATCACGTTGACAAAGTCCTGGTATGAGATGGTGTCGCTGACCCCTCCAGTCACCTCAGAGATCATCTTCTTCAGTTCTAGGTGGGTCTTCGGAGCCCCCAACTTCTCCATCATCCTTTTGACAGACATCAAATCTACAAGAGCAAGGCAATCGCTGCTGTCAAGAGGTGACCCTGCTGAGCACAGACCAACCCTAAGGACAGAGGCACGAGTTCCCACCTGAGACCACCTCACCCATGGACTCTGTGGCTGACAGCATTAGGCTGTTGCCAAAAGCCACAAGAAGCCTTCCAGTACAGCTCACTGCCACTCTGCCCAGTACAGAGCATCACTTCCCAGTTGTGCAGCTCAAGATAAAAGTACCAGACACTCAGAGAAGAGGGACAACTCTCCAAGTGCTCCAGAGACACGTGGGGACAGTGCTTTCTAGCTCGGAGTGTGGTGCCAAGAATCACAAGGCTGGGGAGGAGGGAAGCAACACCGGGGTTAAAGCTGGAGACAAACAAGCTGTGGGGAGCAGACATCCCTGCCCATCGCCACAGGCCATTTCCTCCCATTGCACTGCTGCCTGCTGAGACCTGCGGGCCCCTTCCCTCCCGGAAGCCCTGAGTCAGGCCTCTTCCAGCGCTCCACAGGCTTCACTTCAGCTGGAAGAATTGTGGAGGAGGGGAACGAGGCAGCAACCTACTGGAAGGGCACAGCACACAAGTGGTTACACTTCAGTGTCAGCTCCAGGCCTGCAGGAGGCTGGAACTTTACGTAATGGTGCTTTCTGGACCCAAAGCAGGGCTGCTCAGCTGAGCCAGACTCACACCCAAGTCCTTTGCTTCCCTCTGCTCCCCTCCTTGCAAAGCAAGGAACTTCTCTGCACCAGAAGTGCTCATGGATTTATACAGCTCCTGCCTCAAGCCAGGCAAGCCCTAGGATTGTCCAAGTCCTGCAGCTTCCCAGCAGAGGATTGAGAACAAGGCCTCAGTGGAGAAAAAGAGAGGAGAAAAAAAAAGCATTTAGAGCAGAAAGAGGTGGAGGAGGTAAACAGAACTTCAGGAGAACAGCACTGAGAAGAGCTTAGATCTTGAAGTAGGCAAGGAGAGACTGAGGAAGCTGAGAGGCAGGGGCTGGGGAGCCAAAGAAGCCTCTGGCAGGCAATCAAGATCCAAGGAAGGCTGGACATGGGAAAAGCCCACAAGTTTTCCTCCTCAACACCATGAATGCAGAGGGAAGCAGCAGATTCAGCAGCAGACAGGCTGTTGCTGTTCCAGCCTAGCATCCCTCAGAGTCACTCACCAATCTCGCCTTGGTTGTTCAGGTCAAACTCCATGTATTTCTCTGGAAGACACACAGAATGAAGTTAGCAGGACTCTAGAGCAGGGAATGTGCAGAGCTTTGGAGCACTGCCTGCTTACAGCAATGAAATAAAGCATTTGGGGATAAGATTGATATACTGCTGAATGCAAAGTTCAGAGGGGGAGACCATCTCAAGGCCTGGTTTTAGCACCTTTATCTCAACTGTAGGGCTCTAGAGTCAAGTGCTCTGTAATTGTGGCTGCTTTTCATTTAAGCTGAAGGAAAACACTGGCATGAGAACAAGGTATCAGCTGGCTATGAACAGCATTAAAAGGTTTCCAGCCAGAAAAACAAAGCTCTGGAACAGCCTCCCAGAAGGAGTAGCAAGGAAAACAAACCCAGGAGCACTCCCGAGATGAAGCTTGATCGGATTAGAAGGGAGATTAAATGACGCAGTTGCCTGCAATAACAAGGGACAAACTCCACAGTGCTCCCATCGCTGTGGTCACTCCCAGAGCAGCGCCTGCCAGGAGAGATGCTCAAGGACCACATCAAGAGGGCGAAGCCAAGAACACGCCTGGGCACAGTGGTGCTGGAGCAGGTTGTTTGCCCTTCCAGCCTGCTGTCAAACACTGCTGACTTAAGCAACTCCAGCATTCTCAGGGGGAGGCAGAGCTTGCTCCAGAAGGTCTGCTTAGCTTTGCAGGACAAAAACTCACATGCTGGAACAGGCAGAGCACTGATTTGAGCTAGAAAATTCAGGAATTCAGTCCTGTGCAGTTTCTGCCCTTTGAAGTGGCACACCTGATCTTCCTACACACCCCCCACCCCTTACTATCTGTTCCCCATTTAGACTTTAAGCTCTTCAGGCAA
Source organism: Oreocharis arfaki (assembly GCA_013398015.1). Classification (NCBI taxonomy): domain Eukaryota; kingdom Metazoa; phylum Chordata; class Aves; order Passeriformes; family Paramythiidae; genus Oreocharis; species Oreocharis arfaki. Next base: position 37,138 of record VZRR01009631.1, on the reverse strand, counting down.
GGATTTGTCTGTCTTACAGACCATACAGCTCCCAGAGCCACAGGGGGCCCCCCATCACCTCAGCTCTGCTAAATGGAAAGAGCAAGATGCCTGCTGGCACCATCCATCCATGCTGAGCTGGAGAAATCACCCTGCAGTGAGCACTCGCTCACCACAACAGCCTTGGAGGACTCAAATTAACCAAGCCCTTCCAGGCTGCTCCTTTGCCCCAGGGAGGAAAATGGAAAAGACCTTTTGCCTCTGCTCCAGGGACACCAGAAAGCATATGAGCATGAATAGAGAAGTGGCAGGCTAATTTAAAGAGCCAAAAGGAAGAGTGGTTATTTCACACGTCACAGTCTTCCTAGGACCCGTGCTTCCAAAGGAGAGTGTTGGGTTAACGGGGCCGATGGGCAGGAAGCAGAGGAACGGCTTGGCACGTCTTCACCTGGGTCTCAGCCCATGGATTACTGCTGCCATGAGCTGACCAGGACAGACCTACGGAAATACCATGTACAAACCAAGGCTGTTCATGCTTCAGGCAGCAGTAAATGTCTCCCTTCAAGCATCAAGCAACCAATCCTAGAAGAAATCAGGGCTGTAACACACATGCTTAGGAGCCAGAGTGATGCTTGATGTGGGACTGCCTCTCCCCACACTCTGCCTCACCAGAAAGACTTTGAGCATATGAACTGCCACCTCCCTGGCCGGGGTCAGGCACCTCTGCATATGCCTGGGGACACAAACCCTGCTCTGCCATGTCCATGCCCAGCACATGTTTTCTTCTGAGCTGACACTTAGCCAGAAGTACAGAGAACAGAGGCAGCTTTACATCAGCCTCAGCTCACACATTCATGTTTCCCTCCCACCCCAGCAGCGGGGATATAGTGGTCCCTATAAAACCATGCATGGTCCCTCCCTCACAAATACATTTACACAAACACTGCATGGGGGCTCCATCTTTGCCTCCCAGAGGCTGGGACGGGGGTGGGGGTGGGGGGGGCAGTAGGAAGGACGGCAGAGAAGAAATATTCCCTCCATCATCACACAATGAGCCGATTGTTGGGGGAGCTGGAGGAGGCATTGGAGAGCGGGACAGGCCATGGAGACAAACTCACGAGGCAGCAGGAGGAGATGCCAAAGGCTCTCGTTACAGGGAATTCTGCGCCTGTGACCTACAGTTGCAATGTTTGAAGAGCCCCAATTGTGATGGGAAAAAATAATGTGGGGCTGCAGCCAAAAGCCAAAGCCACACAAAAGGCGACACAAAGAGATCGGGGAGCACAGGAGGCCCCTCTGTGCCCAGCGGTGTAAGGGATCACAAAACACCAGCCAGCTTCTTCCTTGCTGGATTGCAAAGCCAAAATTCAAAGGGAAATAGCAGACAATGTCTGAAATGGAAGCAAGGTCAGGTTTTATTTGGTTAGAGCCAGGCTGAGGACAAGCCTCGAGGCAGTGTGACGCAGGCATGTTTTCTCAACTGCCTTCAGCCACTGCTTGGAAAGAAAGTGGGTACACCAGAATAACCCAGCCAGATCTTGTCCTGTAACCAATCTGAGGACAAGCTCCAGAGGACTCAAGGCTGTTGAAGTGTTTCTCTATCCCTAAAAGGCCCAAACCTAGACCCTAGATCTGCTGATGCACTGGTCAGGCTTTGGCCAAAACTAGACATATCAGTGCTGGTGTCAAGGGGCTGGGAAAGGACTAAAGAAACTTTTGGAGAGAGAAAGTCTCCAACTCCTCCAGAAAGCAGCTGACACTTCTGCTTTGTGGAATGAGGTCCTCCTACTTACTGAAAAAAAAAAATACAAAATAAGGAGTCCAGCTATTGCATGGTCCATTATGCCAGTCAGCTTGCTGGGTAACCAGACAGAAACCATCCTCCTTTGCTGCTCCCCAGGGTTTTGCCCACACAGCAGGTTTTGCAGTAACAGCAGCTGCCAGGCAGGATGTCTGTAGGGTGACATGTCCCTGCCCTGCAAGTAGGGGAAGCACAAAGCCTTGTGTGGAAAACACCTCTCCAGGGAGTTTCACCAAGTCCCCCACAAGCAAGGGGGAAGGCATCCATCCCAGCTCAGTCACTTGTAATTTGGCAGAGAATCTCAGGCTGGTGAGATCCAAGTCCTGAGGAAAATAATCTGGTTCAGAGCAAACAGCAAGGCCTAAAGGACAGGGAAACTCTCCAGTTCTCACCTTTGAACACTGCCAACTTCTCCTCCAGGTCTTTTTCATCACTGAACTTTGGGTCACAGAGAAACTCCTAAAATAGAAAAAAAATATCCCCAAGGTTAAAGATGCAAAGAAAAACACCCTAGAGGGCACCTACAAAGGCAGCATTACCCAGAAGACCCACACAATTCCTGGAGAGTCACAGCTGAGCAACAGCACCTGGAGACTTGAAAATGGGCTGAATCCCTCCACACCTTGTCATTAACATTCCAGTGCAAGGGGAATCCCTCTGATGTATCAGATTTCGCACCGGTAGCTTGAAGGAGGACTGGACCCCACCTGCCTTTGGCATAGCTGCATGAAACCCCCTCTTCTTGCTCACCCAAGGCTCCCCACATCTCTGCTTAAGCACACTTAGCATGTGGATTGGGCACTTATTTTATGAGCAAGGGCTCGAAGTCCTTGCAAAAAGCACTCTTATCTCAGATTTCAAACTCTTAGATAAACTCAGAGGGCTTGCAAATAGAGCAGGCGAAGTTTGCAGAATGTCATATGCCCAAGAGGACGGGTATTTTGGGCTTAGGAGCTCTCTCATACCAAATACCCATTTTCTCCCCCTACCCAGCTCAGGCTGAAGAGGAAACCCTGGGTCACTTCTAGTCACTTGTCCCTAGCCCCACCTCAAAAACCTGCAGATACCCAAGAGAACAGACCACAACTTGCACAGCCAGCTCTTCTGCTGTGCCCTGCCAGCAACACTCCCCGCAGCTGCGAGCAGCAGGCTCTTGCTCCTGTCCCTGCCCTCCCACACCGCCCAGCTCCAGCCCAGCACAGCTTAATGACTCCATCTGTGTTCAGCAACAACACCACATTCTTCAGGGTAGAAATCATTAACATCTGCACAGCTTTTGCATGGCCTGTCCAGGACAAGCCCCTCGAGGGGTTAGTGGATGGAGGGCTGAGGCTGTTCCCTACTCTGGGCATGTGTTCCTCACCGCTGCTCCCCATGCTCATGGGGAAGGTAGGAGTGTGTCACCAAGAGCCTTATGTGCCAATCACTGTTGGTCATCCTAATCCTGCTCCTGGGTCCCTCCATACCACACACCTGGAGCTGCTCCCTCCTTCCTCACTGGGACAGGGGAGCTTGGACCTGCTTAGGGAGTCCTCAAGCCTTCACTGCCAGTTAACCACTGCTATGGCACGTCTTTTACCCGCAGCTGAACTAGGGTTTTGCAGGAAGCCCACAGGCTGCATTTTTTGAGTGATCTCAAGCACACTCATTCGGGACACTCACTGGGGCAGAAGTCACTGCCATCCCCTCCTCCCACCCCAGAAACTCCAGATGGGACACCAGAGACCATGGCCACCAAACCAGCGTGACACTGACTTCCCTCATCACCACGGTCACCAACTCAATTTGAGAGCTGTGGTGAAAAGCAACATTCCCTGTTCCTTCTTTTGCTCTCCTTTGCCAGCTCAGTTTCATTTATCTCAGTTATTTCTACCCAGGGGTATCATTTACCAGCCCAACACAAAGAGTCCAATTCAGCTTCAAGACCTGGGCTCAGGCAGCAGCAGGAGTCACCAGAGACCAGAGTAGTGTTACCTGCTGCCATCACCACTGAGCAGCCTCTGGAGAAGGCAAACATCACCAAAAACCAAAACAGGGCCAAAACACCTCCTGGCCACCAGGTCACAGCTTCACTCCTGCCCTGCAGGAGCAGCAAGCAGCTTCCACCTCCCAGCAAGACAGGGGATGTGAGGGCAGAGCACAGCGTCTCTCTGGGAGCAAGAGGCAGCACAGAAATGGTGAAGACTGAAGGGAATGCATCCATACGTGATGGCTGAGGCACACGTGCCCAGGAACCCACCAGCCCCTGGCAGCGTGATATAAGAGCAGCACAGGTGACACTGCATGCAGGATTAGGACTCAGTTCCCTTGTGTTTCAACTGGAGGGGGACTGGACAGCCCACCAGCACCACAGCTCTGCTCCAGGTGCAAGGAAGCAACAAGGGGGTGTATTTGAAAGGCATTCCACCCTCCACATTGTGTGTGAGCTGAGCTGTGACTGCGATAAGGCAAACACTCACAATGGCACACAGGAATTCAGTCCCCAGGGCCTGTGACTCAAACTCGGAGTGGCTGAAGTTCCTCCTAGAGCCCTTTGCTAAAGTTCCCATTTTAAGGGGCATGTTCTATAAATAAGAACTGCTTTAAAAGCCTCTTCCCTGCTCCTACCCTGAACAGCCTTTCTTGAGCTGTTGAGAGACTTTTCTAAGCCAATAAACTCAGCCACACAAGTCCCAGCTACCTGCACGACAACCTGAGCAAAGCCAGATCCTTCCTTGCTCCCCAAAAAGGAGCTGGCAGGCCAAGCTCTCACTGGGATGTTTAGGTGCTCAATGCCAGCCACCCTGCCTGCTGGGGCTGGGAAGGGGCTGAGGGATGCTGGTGCCTGCCCTGGATGGGAGAAGCAGGCACTTGCTCTCTAACAGGCTGAATTCCTTCCCTGCAGCCCAGCGCATTAGAGGGTAAAACGAGGTTGAAACTAATCTGTGCTGGATTAGACCTGCCACCTTGATGCACGAGGCTGGACAATGTGATTGCATTGCCCAAAAAGAGGGGAACAACCAAGAGGGGAGCCCAGAGGAGTGTTTCAGGCTGGAAGAGAGAAGTCAGCACTAGGACTCGGCTATCCTTCAGCAGCACATGTGCACTCAGTACACTGCCTGCCAGACCCGTATCCCAGCGGGAGCTCTGGGGCAGAAACCAGCCAGGAAAACAGGGCTGGAGGGAGCTAAGAGTTAGGATGAGACAATGAGATTAAGCCTGATAGGAATTTGGCCTGATAGGTTTTATTAGGAGCACTTGACTGTTTTACAGCCTTAGGGCTCTTCAGTGCTCGGGAAACCCCCTCCCTGGCTCCAGCCACAGTATCAGCCCAAGTTTCTGTATCAGCTCTGCGTCAGGGAGGTGCAAGGCTGTTTGCTGCACTCCCCCACTGCCACATAGAGCTGACAGTGCAGAGCAGCGTGGGGGTTGCTGCCCAGAGCACAATGGCTTCTGAGGATCCATGGGCATCTGCCACCCGTGCTATCTGCAGCTTGGTTTTGAGCTGCTCAAACCCCATCTCGTAGCACCGAGCCAGCACACAGAGCTGCAAGGATGCAAACAAGCAGCTCTGTCAGTGGGAAGTCACATAGCTTGTTTCATTTTTATCATCCAAACCTCACCCAAAGAAAAGACAGAAGTGGCAGCAGCTTAGGGGAGAGATAGGAACCTGTCCCCTGCGTGGGAAGAGGAGCAGCCCCAAGCCCTGGGACACAGCAGTGGCACACCAGCAGCTTCCCAGACTCAGTCCTCCAGCTCCCACCAGCTTAAGGATCGTGTATCCACCTTGTGCCTCAGTGATGCTGGAGGATGGCTCTGGAGAAGCAGAAACTGCAGCAGTAGGTACAACACAGTCCCTTCATCCTCAACCTAAGGGTCAACACCATCTTGGCTAGAGGAGATACGTTAGACCCACCTACACACCTTCTTGGTGCAGGGTGTGCTGTGTCTGCCTTCCAGCCGCAGGTTACAAACGCTCCTTTTTAACCGAGTGCTCTTATTCTACACCTAATGTCGTGACACCTCTTTTTCCACTCTTATTCTGCAGCACGTCCTAATTTCTAATTAGTTGAGTAATTTCTAATAACTTAATTCCCTCTCCAGTGACCTAAACTTCACCTCTACTGTCTCACTGCTGACTGGTGGAACTTATTGGCACTTTTCATAGCTTAGTCAGTGTGAGGGCAAGGTGAGCCCATCTCCTCCGGGCTCTCATCTTGTACAGCGATTTGATTTCTGCACTTGTAACACCAAGGTGCCACTGCCTAAAGGAGCACCTATAAGCGCTAGAAATCCCAGCACTGTTTGCTTCAAGGTTAAAACCTTCTTTTCACCCTCAGAACCGCTCTTAGCTGGGAGGGATGCCAACAGAACTGCCCCCACAGCGATGCCAAGCAAGGGACGGGGCAAGCCTGAAGCTCGGGGAAGAGGACCTTGCCTGACCCTGGCGTGAAAGGCACAAAGCCCAGTGCACTTTGCACTAATCCAGGAGGTGCCCTGTTCCCCCTGCCCCGAGGCTTGTGGGACGCCCAGCCATCCTGGGCTACACATTCACCCGTTGTAATGAAAAGCTAGGAAGGCTGGAGTCAGCTCTGAGCAGCAGAAACTTCTCATTCCGGGAAGAAAAAGTTGAAGTCCTCCAGGAGAACAGTAGCCCCCATCCTTGCTGGAGAACGTTCCCAAAGGGAATTTCACAGCAGCCAGCCCCCGGGCGCCCACCAGTCCGCTCGGACCCGCCGGTGTGCGGTGCACGGGGAGGAAAGAGCCGCCTGAGAGGGCAACACCGGGAGCGGAGGGGATGGAGAGCAATCCCCGTAGAAACCCCGCTCCCTCCTCCGGCCGGATCCCCTCTCCAAAGGGGCTTGGGCAAAGGGGTCGGCAGCTCCTCTTGCACCCACCGCCCCCCTCCTCCTCTTCCTCTTGCCCCGCCCGGCCCTGCCGCAGCCCCCTCCCCATTCCCCGCGGGGGTCGGGTCGGGAGGAAGCCCCAGCCCCCCCTTGTTGATCTCCTCCAGCCGCCCGTCCTGCGGGGCCCTCCGCAGCCCCCCGCCGCTCGGCCGGCGCGGAGCCGCCATCGCACCGAGCCACCCCGCGCCCGCCGCCGCCTTAAATAGGGGCGGGCAGGGCCGGGCCGGGCCCTCCGCCCCCCGCCCTTAACCCCTTCCCCGCCCGGCGCCGGCAGCGGAGCGCGCATCGCCCGGCTCCGGGAGGGCAGCGCGGCACCCGCACGGCGGGAAGGCACCGCCGCCTCTGGGCTTTCGGCAGGAGAGAAGGGACCGGCTCCCCCTGCCCGCACCGCCCGCCGGGCGCGGCTCCGGGACACCGGGGATCGCTCCGGAGCTGCCCCGGGAGCGGCACCGCCGCAACGATACCGACGGCAAAGGGACAGGGGCGAGACGGCACAGCCGCTTCCAGGCGCTGGATAAACCCTGGAGCGCGAGCAGCGGGAAAAGGGATGGGCCGAGGGACAGCCACGGCCGAGGTGATGCGTGTCCCGGCCGGGGTCGCACGCCCCCGCGGTCTCAGCCTGACACCTTATGTTAAAAACATGTACTAACGTGCAGTTTAGTGGGAAGTGTCAGGCATTTACCACCCCAAATGCAGCCGCGTTTCAACCCCTGCTCTTTAAAAGCAGCAAGCGCAGGTACAGTGCGCTCTCCTGCCTCCGCACACCCTGGAGGGGCAGCTGTGTGTTATATTAAGAATTTTTAATGGATGCAGCTCTAGGCAGGTGGCACCAGCTGAAAACACAGAGTCCCAGGGAGAGCAAGAAGCAGCGTGAACCACATCTTCAGCAGCAGGCACGCAGCGGAGGCTTGACATTTCTGTAAGAGCAGCAAATTTGTGTGTTCACCGGGGATACATAATTGTCCTCCCAGAGAGACAGTAAGTGGCCATGACTCCCTGCCCCTGACCGAGCCGGATCACGCTGTGCTCTCACTGCTCCACGGTTTTACTTTCCCAGAGCTGTCCTTGGGCAGCAGCAGAGGAGTCCCTGCCATTACACCCCCGCAGCACGGCAGCTCTGGCACCCCACTCCTTGGGCAGCTTTTGTGCAGAATCAGAAGGCCGATGGCTTTGTTCTCAGTAAGAAAATCCTGTGTTCCTTCCAGGCCACTGGACCCACAAGAGATGTTGCTGGGGGAATTCAACATCGATGGCAGCAATTTTACATAAATGACACAAGAATTTAGCAAACCTGATTTGCAGCACTGTGAGCAGAAAAACATAGGTTAAACCGGTTAAAAAATGAAGCAAGCTCGAGCCTGGGGACTCGTTTCTGGTCTAATGGGAATGACTTCAGCTACCTGGAGTCACGGCATAGCCAGCACAGGATGGGCTGAGCCAGGACCTGGCCTGTTCTGCAGCCCAGCCCACATGGGAGCACAGGGGAACATAAATGCCTTTCCTTTAAAGGCAATAGAGCCACTGACCTCTGCCACCCCATGGGAGTGACAGACGCAGGAGCGGGTGTCCAGCTGTTCCCCATCCAGTCCTCACTGGCTGCACAGCCTGGTGCCACCAACCAGCTCCTCTCTAGTGGGCCACAGGTGCTAATGAGGGGCTGGGGGTGCTGCTGCTCTCATACCTCCCTTGCCTGCGTCTATGCCACCCAGCCCCTGGGAGTGGTGGCAATTGGCTGATTTATAGCCGTGCCTGGTGACATTTGGTGAGCCAAGCAGAGCTGGCTGTGGCCTTGTGTCATCCTGGGGCAGGAGAACAGCAAGACCTGAACTTCTCTCATACTGAAGCAGGCTGAGGATGCCCCACCTGCCTTCCAGGAGCTGGGTGAGGATCCATCTTTGCCCCTGCTTTGTTTCTGCTCATTAATTTAGCCCTCCCTGCTGTGAACTCCCTTCCCTTGGGAAGCAGGAGAGCTGTATGCCCTCCGGTGAGCAGCTCTTTGCCTGGCTTCACTGGGATTTCTCTCTGCACCTCTGTGACCACAGACCGTGGGCACGACTCTGCAGGGTGCTGTGCAGCCAGACCAGCTTCCAGCACGTGTGTGAGAGCTTCTCTTATCTCCTGGGGCAGGAGGGACTGCCGGGCAGTACAGCTTGGGTACGTTACATACTCGTTAAGCTGTCTCTGCCCAGTGCACCGTCCTACGGTGGGAAAGGAGGGAGGGAGGAGATCTGTGAGGATTCTTTGTTCACTCTGCAGTGAGAGACCAGCCCTGGGATGGCTCCATATCCTGCACAGAAAGGTTGGTGCTCCCTGGTAGGTGGATGTCCCCCCATGCCAAGGACAGAGGTGGTGGCTGGAGTCACGCTGCAGAGTGCTCGGGATGCGGAGTCTGAACGGGCGTGGAAAAGGACCTGGGGTGTGATACTGTACGGAGGGCAGTGTGAGGAGCAGTGTGAGAGATTGATGCTGGTGAATGTAGGGTGTCCTTCCCTCTGCCATTCCCCGTGCAGGGGGGGCACAGAGGGGACGTGGCAGCAGCCGGCGACCTTTCACTTCGAGCAGCTCTCAGGGAGGCTCCGCAAAATATCCTCCAAGTTCTGCTTGTCAGCCTGGATCTCAGCCAAGTCGCTCTCAAATTCTCGGATCTTCTCCTGCTGCCGTGCTGCCTCCTGCTGCAGCCGGCTGAGCTGGCCGGCCAGGGGTCCCGGTGTGGCCAGGCGCAGCCACAGCTGCTCCAGCTGCAGCCTCCCGGCGCTCAGCACTGCGTCCACCTCTGTGTCCTGCTCCACATTACCTGGGTAAGGGGGGAGAGGACATGGATGAGAGCAGAGAGCTGGACAGGAGAGGTTCTGGATGACCTCCATGGCACCAGGCAAACTGTCGGGAGTGGGTGCAGCAGGGCATGGAGGCTTTGCAGTTTCTCAGTGATCACAGATAAGCAAACAGGACTCTGGCTCCAGGCAGGGCCCAGGCACTTCTCTCTCTTACAAACGGATCATGATTTCCACCCTTTTGCAAAGTTTCTTGGGTGCAAGAGTCCGGGAATGCTCAGAAATACACCCATCTGATCAAAACAGGAGAAGCTGGAGCAAGACCAACCAGCAACAAGGAGCAAACCCAGTCTAGCACAGCCCTCAGCTCCGAAGGGACTTGGCCAGCCTTGCTCCCCAAGGATCCCAAGGGAGAACAGTGTACCCAGACCAGACATGAGCACACATTCAGCAAGCCCCAATTCATTCTTCATGAGGGTTTCCCTCAAGACATGAGCCTTAAAGAAGCTTTGCTGAGACCATGGGTGATCTCAGCCAAAGGGCACCCAGCTCAGCCTGGATGGCCATCAAGCAGGAGTACCAGTGAGCAGGAGAGCCCTGGCCCCCGAGAGGCAAGCCCTTTCTCTGGAATCTGCACCCCATTTCCCCCTGGGTCTCACCTAGGCTGTTCAGCAGGTCGTTCAGGGTCTCGATGTCTGACATGAGCGAGCCCCGGGCTTCCTGGAGACTTTTTGCCATCTCACTCACCTCTGACCCCACCTTCCAACAGAGACAGACACCCAGATCAGGACACATTGACCCTTGGCTGGATGGTAGAGGAGATCCCAGGAACATCCCCAAGGCATTGTCTCTACACTGGAGCTCACAAGCCGGGTTGTTCCCTATGCTTTGGGCTGTGGGCAAAGCTGCTTCCAGGCTCTGGAGGACACAACCTGCCCAAGGGGACCCAACTGACCTGGTGTGCTTCCTCCAGGTCCCCCCTGAGCTTCTCAGCCATGTGCTCCTGCCGGGAGAGCTCCCACCGGGTCTCATTGGCACGCGTGGCGAGCTGGCTGGTGTGTTTGAGGGCCTGTTTGCTCTCCTGCAGCACAGCCCGTGCCCTCTGCAAAGGGATGGAGATGGCAACACCCACCTGGGGACATGCAGCCCTGCCTGCAGCAGCCTGGGCACTGTAGGTGATGGCTGCCAGCCTGGCCATGCCCAGCAGCTCCAGCCCACATCCCTCAGCTCGGACCTTGGCGCTCTCCTCAGAGACTTGCTCAGCTTCCCTGGCTGTCCTCTGGGCTTCAGTGGAAGCGGACAGGGAGTTTCCCAGTGTCTTCTTTGCCTGTTTAATCTTCCTCTGAGCATCCACCATCACTCTGTCCCGCACCATGGCCATCCTCCTCCTCAGGGCAGCCTGACCTTTCCGAAGCCCCAGCACCTTCCTCATGCCTATGCAAACAACCTGGCCGTCACCAAACTGTTCACTTCTCCCCTTGTCACCTGGTGAGGGCCAGGTTGTGGCTGGTGCCTTTTACCTTCCAAGCTGGCCAGGAGGGACTTGGCATCAGAGAGCACAGCTTTTCCTTGGGAGACAGCCGTGGTGGCCATGTCACGGGCAGAGCCAGCCTGGTCCCACAGCTGGAAGAGAAGAGAAGGAGTGAGGCTGGGGAGTGGGTGAAGAGCTGCATCCAGCTGGGGAATGGAGGACTGAGCCTGCTCCCGTTTGGCAGGTGAGCTCCTAGGGACATCTGGGAGCCCAAGGGAAGATGTCTCCCAAAACATCCTCTCCCAGCTCCCTGGCTGCAGGCGTGGTCCCTCCAGTCGCTGGAGCAGCAGGGACGGGGCTCCCCATTCAGGTGAGCAACAATTACCCGCTCGAAGCCACGAGTCCTCTGCAGCTCCAGGCGCAATCCAGCTGCCAGTGTGCGGGATGCCTGCACAGCCTGCTGAGCCAACGGCTCCTGGGCTGCTGCTGCCTTCTCCAGCACTGCCAGGTCCTCTGCCAGCTCTCCAGCCTGCATTGGCAGCACCTGCTGCATGGTCAGGAGTGCCAGTGAGACCATCTCTTGGCTCGGGAGGCAGCACTGGTAAAGCAGAAGGGAGGGATGCCAGCAGGAGCCATAGCTTGGGCACTGCTTACCTGCCCCAGAGCAGCCACCTGCAAAAGTCTCTCAGCCAGGTCAGCATGTGCCTGTTCCACAGCTGTCAGAGCTCTCCTGGCCTCCTCTGCCACCTCTGCCATGCCAGCACGCAGCTCCTCCTGCGCCCGCTGGATTTCCTCATACCTACGTGGACAGGACACTGCTGTCAGCCAGGGCCCTCTGGTCCCTGGAAGGATGGAAAGGACAACTTGAGGCCTGGCCCTGGACATGGATGTAGAAGGAAATTCTGAGGGCTTTTCTTGAACCACCCCCCCCCCTTCCCGAGCATGCAGCACCCTGCCCCTCTGCTTTACAGCCCTGCAGTGCAATGAGTTTGAAGGTGCTCAGCAAGTGCCTGTTGTGCAGGTGCCAAATCCCCATGACCGAGTCCTGTAACAAGGACCTGGCCAGAGGAAAGGGGCAGTGGTGCCCTGCCAGCCCTCCTTGCTGCCAGCCCCTCACTCGGCCTCCAGCTCGCGCTGCACATCCCTCATCGCGTTCCCCTCCAGCAGGTTCCACAGCAGCTCAGAGCTGGCGTTGGAGGCATGCAGTGCTCTCCTGACCACTGCCTCCACCTGTGCCATAGAGTCCTTGTGGCTGCAGGGACAAGGACACCCAAGAGAGGATATCAGGATTGGCCTCCTGGCAAAGGAGTGGCCTTCCTGCACCCCCGGCTGGGCTGCCAGCCTCCTCTGCCTGTCCAAGTCTTACCTCTGGGACAGAGCCCGAGCCTCCAGTGCCCAGTGGCTCCAGTTTGTGGGCTGCTGTGGGATTTCCTGGGGAATCTCCTTGGAACACAAACAGCAGCACTGAGACCCTGGCAGAGAGCAGGCACCCCCAGACCCTGCCAGCCCAGCAGCACCAAGAACCTCCCTAAGGGCTGGAGCAAGGAAAATAGCTCCTCCTGACTAGCAGCAAGGAGGGCTATACCCACATGGACCCCTAGCTTTCCTGCTCACTCACTCTCCTGGTCACATCCCACCCCAACAGTCCTGGGGGGCACATCCCACGGCCCCCCAGGGTTGCCACCAGCCCCCTCAGGAGCCCAGGGCCACTGAGAGCTCTCACCGTGGTAGCCAGGGTATCTGCAGCGTGCAGGATCTCCTGCTGTGCCGACTGCAGCACGGCCCCAATGTCCGACAGCAGGGTGCAGGTCTTGGGGGGTCCATGATTGGAACAGCTGGTGGCCCGGCTGGCATTAGTGAGACGGCCTTGAGCAATGTTCAGTGCCCCTGCCAGCTGCCCCACCTGTACCAAGAGGGTGGCCCAGGCACCTGTGGGCAGCACAAGCAGCTCGTTGCCCATTGGGGTTGCTCAGGGCTCCCTGCTTCCCTGTGGGGCTGCCCCATGCCCCAGCCCCTGCCTCACACCTACTAATGAAAGGGGAATACAGTCCCTCCGGGTGCTCAGGAGGGACCCAGGAATTCAGCACCCAAAGGGTACCCATGTGTTCATGCTCAGCCCCCGATAATGCCCATCGCTGCCTTCTCCAAGACCTCAGGGTTGTGAGCACCCCTGCAGTGACTTCCCAAAGAGGCATGTCCCTTCCACTGCCCTCCCCCCAGGTCACCCCGTCCCCCACACTGAGCCCAGCACTCACCTGGGACCTCCTTGCACCCACCCAGCATGTCACAGCACCCTGAGGGAACAGAGGGTCACCAGAGGGGTGAAATCAGTGGAAAGAAGGAGAGTGCCCTGTACCTCTCAGGAGGTGTGGGCTGGGCAGCCCATCTCCCCGGGGTGCATCTCCCAGCATGGCCAGCTGGCCGGGGTGGGTGTCACAGCCTGGTTTCTGCAGCCATTCCTCCATCTCCTGCAGCTTGGCCTTCAGCCGGTCAGCCTGTGGGCCAGACACGGGGGGACATGCGGGGACAGTGAGGTGCTGCAGGGCTGGGGTGCTGTGCCTGCCTCAGCACTGCACAGGCTGTACCTCGTCCTTCACCAGCCCGTAGCAGGCAGGACACTGCTGGCAGCGGGAGCTCAGCGGGTCAAGGAAGAAGTTGGCCTGGCACCGGTCACACTTGTAGCCCACGAAGCCGGGGTGGCAGAGGCAGGTGCTGTTCTCGTGGCACTGAGGGGTGACGGAGCCCAGTGGGGAGCAGTTGCAGGCTGCAGTGGTGGCAGAAAGGCGTCACACTGTGGCTGCCAGCCCTGCTTTAAGGACAAAGATGCAGTCCCCATCCCCATTACCTCGGCAGCCCCTGGCAGAGAAGCCAAAGAAGCCATGCTGGCATCGGTCACATTTCTTTCCTGTGACACCTGGTTGGCAGGAGCACTGCCCTGTCAGCACATGGCACCCGCTCTCCCGCGACCCTGTTGGGTGGCACTCACAGCTGGCACAAGAAGTGGAGGGTCATGAGCAGGCAATCAAGGCAGAGAGCAGAGCTGGGAACATGGAGCCTCTGCTGTCCCCTGGCAGCCCCACTCTGTGCCCCACATACCTCTTGCACCCCACGGTAGGCTCCAGGCCATAGTAGCCAGGCTGGCACTGCCCACAGGCTCTGCCTGTCACGTGTGGGAGGCAGTGGCACTGGCCTGTGCCAGGATCACAGCCCTCCAGCCTCGGGTCTGAGCCGTTGGGGTTGCAATCACAAGCTATGGGAGACAAAACAGCTCTTAGATCCCAGCATGGAGCCGGTGGATAGGACTGCAGGAATGGGGCACTGAGGCTGAGTTCCTCACAGCGTGGAGAGCCACATTCCGCCATCAGCCAGGGCTCCAAGAGAAAGAGCCACTGCAGGCCAGAGTATCTCTGGGGAAGGATGGCAGTGGAGCAAGAGGGCAAAGGACATTCTGGAACCCTTAGGGGTAACCCAGACCATCCATCAGCCCCTAAACCTGCTGGGCATCCCCTTCCACCCTCTGCCTTCACTGCTGGGAGGATTTTGGCTGCAAGTGAGCTATCCCCGGGGGCTGTACGTACGTGCACACTTCCCAGCGGGGCTGGGAGCCAGCGCATCCCCGTAGAAGCCCGGCCGACACCTCTCACAGTGGTCGCCCATTGTGTTGTACAGGCAGCGCAGGCATCGGCCGGACACGGGGTCACAGTTCCCCACGGCATTGAGATCCACGTTCCCGTGACACTGGCAGGGTTCACAGGGATGCACGGGCCCTCTCTGCCCCAGCGGGTCCCCGAAAAAGCCGTCATCACAGAGCTCACAGCGTTTTCCTGGGGAAGGTGAAAAGGCGGGGAGGACCCAGCCATGCCGACGCTGCCCACAGCCCCTGTGCCCGCCCACCCCCAGCCTCACCTCTCTGCCCCGGGGGGCAGTGGGTGCAGACAACCTCCCCAGTGCTGGGCACCTCGGTGCAGGGCGATCGGCCGGGGCAGGGGCAGGGCTTGCAGTCATCAAAGCGCCCGATGAAGGGGTTGCCGTAAAACCCGGGGCTGCAGCGCTCACAAGAGGGACCTTCTGTGTTGTGCAAGCACCGGCAGTGCCCTGCGGGGCGGAAAACGGAGCTGCGGGTCTGCGGAAACCCAACCCCGAATGACAGCAGGGACCGCGGGACGGCAGCAGGGACCGCGGGAGGGACAAAGAGCCCGGCGCTGAGCACGGCAAGGGGGATGTGCAGCTCCAGCCAAGGGGTTGCACATCTCCAACCAGTACTCGGGACATTTTCCCTCCCTGCCCTGTCTTTGCTCAAGGGAGAAGGTTTTGGAGAGGACACGGAGGCCACAGCGACGCAGGGGCGAGGCGGCGCTGGCACAGGCAGCACCATCAATGTGTGCGGAGGCTGCCGGCGCCTGCCGTAATCCACAACACATTTCTCAGCGTCCAGGCGCGTCCTTTCCAGCCTGTCTTGGAAAACACAAGCAGCCGGCCCGGCACCCACCGGGGAGCAGCTCCTCCAGAGCGAGCCGAGCCGGTGAGTCAGCCTTCCGAAATCGGCTGTGAGGAGGAGAGGGAGGAAGAGGAGGAAGAGTGCTCAAGGAACCCCCCACCTCCTGGCAGATGCTCTGCTTCACTGGAGAGAGAGAGGAGTCGGGGGAGGATTTTCCCCCGTGTTTTGTGGGGTCGGGTCATACCAGGAAGGCTGCGCAGGAGGGGGTGTTATTTCGTTTTCCCCACATCCAGGCAGAGTAAGACGATGGAAAAGAAAGAAGAAACGAGTGGCAGGAAGAAGTGGAAAAATAAACTAAAGGAAGTGCGCGGGCTGGCAGCGCCCAGGCCGGAACATCAAAACCCTGGCCCCATCCCTGGGGATTGTGCGGTCGGCGGCGCCAGCCCCGGCTCTGCGGGATGAGGGCGGGTTTGCAGAGCTGCCGCCGTGTTTCCGCTGGCAGGGCAGGGGCATTCGCCGAACGCTCTGCCTCGTCCAGCCCTCTCCATCCCGGCCCTGCATCATTGTTGCTCCCCTCTGAGGAGAGCCAGCCACCGGGGGCTTGGGCTGGCAGCACAAGAGCTGGCTCCTCTGATGTCTTCCCTCAAGCCCGGCACCGCTGTGTGTTCCTGCTTTTTTCCTTGTTTCTCTGCTCAGGTTCTCCCTCAGTTTGCTGAGGCTCAGAGCTGTGCCCAGTCCTGCTCCTCTCATCGGGCAGTGATGCTGCCTGTGAGACCCAGCCTAGCAAACCCCCCTCTGCTGCCCAGACCCCTGCTCCCCCACTCCTCTGAGGGCCAGCATCCTTCCCTTCTCCTCCTTAAAGCTCATAAGAGATCATGAAAAATGCTCCTCTAATTATAAATTACCACCATTATTGCACTTCATTAATTATCTCTGTCTTTGCAGTTATGAACCCTGTCCCCACAACCCAAGCAATTCACCTTGCAAATTTTGGGAATCCCAACCTCATCAATGGTTTCCAGCTTCCCTCAGAACAGGCAAAGACATGGATTTGTCCCCCATGCATGGAGGGTCAGGTGAGTGGAGGGGCCCGGGGGAGCACACCTGTGAGGGGGTGACAGTCCCCGTGCTGGTTGCAGGTGCAGGGCACGCAGCTGACGAAAGGGCCACCGAATGGGATCTCCCTCTTGAATCCAGGTGCACAGGACTGGCAGAACTGCCCGGTGTATCCCATGGGACACGTGCACTCTTCCACCCAGCCTGCCCGTGTGCCCAGCCCGGGGCGAGCAGACGTGAGCTGGACCTCGCTCAGGGACAGCCTGCCTGCGAGAGGGGAGAGCGGTGTGGGAATGGAATGGTGCATTCACAGAGAGGAGGCAGCCCCTGCCCCAAAACACCCCCTACAATCCCTCTCATCCCCGAGAGCCTGGTGCTGTCGGTGTCTCCAGCCCCACCCCACTTTGGTCCCCATGGGGATGTTTTGTGGAGCCACCCACCTCGCACGGGGCCGCGGCTCACGCGGAGGCGGAGGGCGGTCAGGTTGGAGAGCAGGCGCTGGAAGCTGAAGGCCGACAGCAAAGGCTCTGCACCCTCCTCTGCCTCGTGCAGCCTGTTGGAGAGGGAGTGTGGGAGGCACGACAGGGCCAGCCTGAGCCAAGTGCTACAGGACAGCTTGGCTCCTGGCTGGGACCCGGGCACAGCACGGTTAAATCTCCGAGGGGGGCAGAGAGTGGGGCTGAACCCCCAGTACAGGGTAGCCCAGACAAATCAAAAACTGTGCCCTAAACCCCACTGAGGCTCCCCAAAACGCTGTGATGGGTACCTGAAGGTGACAGCCTGCTTTCCATGCTGGGGCTGGCTCTTGCTGCTGGACATGGTGACTTCCATCCCCTCGCCCTCCAGCACGAGCTGGACCTGGAGCAGGGGCACCTCGGAATCTGTTCTTGTCCTGTTCTCATCCACTCCCAGCAGCAGGGACAGGAGCTGCCCATAACTGAGGTGCTGGTTCTGCAGAAACTTCTCTGCGAGGGGAGAGAGAAGGAAAGCCTGTAGGACCTGGAGGCACCAGCTCTGCCAGTGCAGTCCTATTCCCATCAGCATCATCAGGAGCCACAGTCGCCCTCCTAGAGTGGTGCCAGCTCCAACCTGCCCTCCTGGGGTCCTGGTCCATTGTTCCAATACCCCCCACTGTCTTCTGCTACAGAAATGTGCTCAGCTCTGGAGTGGAGCCCAGCGCCTCCTGCACCAGCATGGCAGTGGGACGAGAGCACCAGGGCGTCCTCACGGCAGAGCAGCCCCCCAGGGACCCAGCACACACAATACCTGGTGCAAGGAAATCCACTGGCTGCTCTCCATCCCACTCGGTGATGATCTCCCCTCTGGCCCAGCGCAGACGCAGGTCTGTGGTGCCTCGAGCTGTGGCAGCCCAGCCCTCCAGCCCTGTGTGACAGCACACAGTGACAGGGTACAGCTGAGGGAGCAGTGAGTCCCCGCCAGCACAGCACCAGCGGGATGCTGCTTTCAGGAGCTCTCTCCCTCCTCCCACCACTCTCTCAAGTCTTGGAAGAGGCCAGCACTTTGTAACACCCTGCTCCACTTGGGCTCTGTGCAATGGAGGGTGCCTTAACCACCCCTCGTCTGTTTATTTTCTTAGATTTGGAGGAAACTATTATCTTTAAACTTTTACCCCCCTGCCTGTGCTGCCATTCTAACATTACTGTGGGCTGGCGAGCACAGGAAGCCTGAGGAGAGATGCTGGAGAAGCCCAGAAGAGATGGGGCGTAACTGCATTAAGTTGGTTTCCTTAAGAAACCAGTTAAACTCCCCCCCACTCCCCAGGGTTCGTTATTTCCTCCAGCCCTGCAGGACAAACACTTGGAAATCTCTCAAGTGGGCTGTGCTCTGTTATCAAATCATCCCCAATTTGGACTCTTTCACACAGTATAAGAAAATTCCATCTGATCCACCTCCACTGTGGACTGGGGAGTGTTTTGGGGAGCGGGGCTCTAGGAGGGTGCTGTGGTTGCATCTCAGCTCAGAGTTTGCCAAACCAGTTCCCAAAGGAGCAGCCCCAAATTGGCCGTGTGGAGGGTGGAAAAAAAGACTCTCTTTAAAGCCTGGCTCAGTTTCAAGGCCGCCGAAGACATTCCAGCAGCACAGCAATTGGCAGCGCGGTTCAAAGGCAATTAGGATCCACCCGTGCCTGGCGCGTTCGTATCCATCTGGGAACAGGCGAGGCGGAGCGGAGTGCCCGCCGTGGGTGCCCGTCCCTGCGGGGCGCGGCGGGCGGGGGCTGCGGTGTCCCCGCGGCGGGGCTGCACACGCCGGGATGCGCGGCAGATGGCAGGGTTTCCCCGAGCATCCCGCACGCATCCAGCCCTGCCAGCGCAGCCCTGCCAGCAGCCGGGCAAAAGCACCCCAGCCCGCTCTCCTAGCCGCGCTGTCACATCCCAGCCGAGGATGGGAAAAGGAGAGAATAATTGGGAAAGTTCTAGGCAGGCTCCATCCTATTATTTTTTATCTTTCTGAGCTGATTTTTAGTACTCCTGCAGTCCCTGGAACGTCCGTGCCTGGCCCCACAGCCCTCCCTGAGCCATGCACAGCCCCAGGAGCAGGTTGGCATGGAGGAGTCACGGAGAGCCTGTTCCCACAGAGCTGGGGCAGAAGCAGAGGTTTAACAGTAAAACAGGGGCAAGTCGGAGAAAACCCTCTTCACCTATCACCACCAGTTAGCTCCAAAGGGGGATGCTCAGCCCGAAAGAGCGACACTCAGCCACGTCTTTCCCAAACTTTTTTGGCTGAAATTGGCAGAGCTATGCCCTCCATTTCACCCAGGACTGGGTGGGGACAGTACCTTGGCTGAAGTCGGAGCGGATGTGGGTCTCCTCGTAGCCATCTGCTGCCCTGCAGGCGCTGGAGTGGCCGTAGCAGAAGCAGCTGGTGCAGCCGATGGGGTTGTGGGGCTGCAGGTTAAACCAGCCTGGCTGGCACCTGGGCACAAGGAGGAAACAGGAATACCTGGCACAGGGCAGGCAGAGCCGCAGGGAACCACGGCAGTGTCCCGGGGTGGGACATTACTGACAGCTCCTTGTGATCCTGGTCCCAGAGGTCCAGAGGAATGCAGCCCCACAGCCTTGCCACCAAGTCCTAGCATTGCTCCAAGACTGGTAAGAGACAGCGTTCCTGTCCCCATGCCAGGGCCACGGTGCTTACCTGTTGCACAAGTGCCCCTCCACGCTCTCCTTGCAGGTGCAGTGCCCCGTGTTGGGGTCGCAGGTACCCACGCTGCCCGCGGGGTCACAGGTGCAGGGTCTGGATGGGGTGAGATGAAGGCAGGAGGTGAGCCCCGGTCCCATCCCGCTGCTCCTGCCCAGGGCCGGGTTCCTCCTCACCTGCAGCCACCTTCGCTCAGGCTGTGGTAGCCGTCCTTGCAGCGCTCGCACTTCCAGCCCGTCACGTTGGCTTTGCAGAGGCAGGTCCCCGAGCTGTCGCACTGGGGCTGCAGGGAGCCTGTGGGGACCCCGGCCAGCCCTGAGGCTCAACCCCAGCCGGGGAGAGACACAGGACGGGGAAGACGGGGAAACCCTGAGCAAGGGAGAACCCACCAGAACCATCCCTCCCAGCAAACTCCAGCTGAGGCAGTACTTTTACAGCCGGAGCCCGGCTGGCAACAGCCCCACGCACCTGCGGGGTGGCAGTGGCAGGGCTGGCAGGCTCCCTGCGGCTCCCAGCGGTAGTAGTTTTGCCTGCAGCTCTCGCAGTGGGGCCCGGCCGTGTTGTCGCGGCAGTTGCGGCAGTGTCCCCCGTGCCCGCTGCGCCGGAACAGCTCCCGGTCGTAGAAGCATTCCTCGGAGCGGCCGCTGCAGTTGCAGGCTGCGGGAGAGGCAGGAGGACAGGTCAGGACCCGGCGGACACTGGAGGTTACGGCAACCTCCTGTGGGTCGGCTGAGCCAGAGGGACCCCTTGGCTCAGCTCTTGGAGCCTTCGGCAGTGCCTGTGCCCGTGGAAGCAGAGGTGGGTGCAGCACAGTGCAAGAAGCAGAGGGCTGCACTCGTGGGGTGAGGGAAATGGGGAGTACTCGGGGTGCTGCTGTGGAGGGGAGTCCCAGGTTACAAATCCTCCCTCCCTCCCAAAACGGAGCAGGTGCAGGAAGGGCGAGCGCTCCCACAAGAGCTGATGCAGCACCGGCACAGCCCGTCGGGGCCAGCCACTGCCGTGGCCGCGGAGCCGGCGCGGGGGATACTCACGGAGGCACTCATTGGCAGCCTCGGCCGTGCCGCGCGCCCAGGGCCGGTCCTGGTAGAAGGGCTGGCAGCGCTCGCAGTCGGCGCCGGCCGTGTGGTGCTGGCACACACAGACCAGCTGCCCGGCCTCGTCCGGCGCGCACTCGCTGGCGTGGCCGTTGCATTTGCACCTGCGGCGAGACCCCGGCGCGGGGGAGCCGCTCTGAGCACCGGCGTGGGCAGCAGCAGCAGGGGGACGGTGCCCAGGCTGTGCAGTGTGCGACCCTGCTACTGGGCTGGCTGTGGGGTGAAAGCAGCTCAGGCTGTGCTGCCGTTGGGGCCGCCCATCGTGTCCCCGAGGCGCTCCCAGCCTGGCCAGCCGGGAGGTCACAGGCCGAGGGTGGCCCGTGCTAACCAGCTCCAGCTGCTGACCCCGGAGGTGGGACAGCAGCTACAGGTCTGCCGGCCGGCTGGGAGCTGTCCCAGCCCCGCTGCCTGGGGCAGGCAGCGCTCTCAAGGATGGGGAAATTTTCCACTCCTCTCAGCTGGAGAAGACCATGTGCAGCACAGCCCATGGGCAGCCCACGGCGGCAGCACCAAGTGGGCGTCACCTGCATCTCTATCCCCCACCTGCTACCCTTTCCCGCTGGCAGCTGTTCCAGCTTCTCTGCCTGTGGCCATGCTGACTCCAAGCTCCTCCACCAGCCTCTGCAGCTTCAAGTCATCTTTCCACCAGAACCCCAGGACTCCTCTTTTACAGCGCCCAGCGACCAGCAATACGAACCCCAGCGTCATTAAAAGCCATTGGGCTGGGAGAGAACAAAGCAAATACAGCTGGTGGTACATGGAGTGGGCTGGTGGGGAAAAGACAGCCTTTCTGCACAGCTGGGACGGGTCCAGGTTCAATCACCCATCTCTGCACTTCCATCTCCGGTTTACATATGGAGGAAGCCACATCTGAGCAGTTTGCTCCAAAATCACAATTCAGACAAGACTGAGGTGGGGAGCAGCTGCCCCAGTCCTACGGTCCCAAGAAGGTCTCCATACTCCTGCCTGGCTGCCCCTCACCTGCCACCGACAGAGAAGTCGGATATGGCGTAGTAGTATGACTGCAGCACCTTGGGGTCCTTGAATATGTCGTCTCCAAATGTGTTGAGCCGGTTCAAGGAGATGAGCAGGTCAGTGACTGTCACCCACTCCTGCAGGGGACATGGGGAAGGCACCTTGGTGGAGAGGTCTGGGCCACCAGCTCCCACCCCAACCGGGACACATCCTGCACCTTTTCAAGCAGGAATGCAGCACATCACCAGCGCTTTTACCCGGGCGGGTGTAATAATGCCCTTGATCCCGAGGGTCCATACACCACCCCCCCTCCTGCTCTGGTGGCACCTGCAGTGCGGGGCTTCCATCAAAATTGTAGGCACTGGGCCGTCCCTCCAGGGTGGAGAAGGCCACGTTGCCCCCACTCAGAGGGGAGATGTCACTGAACTCGTCGCTGCAGAAGGCCACCTGCTCGTCCTCGCCTGGCCGCAGGTACTGCCGCGGCCGCTTCCCGTAGGTCTTCTGGCAGGACGCGCTGTAGAACTGGAAGGGCACCCAGGGCCCCTTGGCGTGGCTGCGCTTGTAGATGGCGAAGCTCTCGGGGCGGCTGGTGTGGAACTTCAGCCGCACGTAGGTGATCTCGTAGGCTTTGCCTGGGGACAGACCCACCGTGCTGTGACCCTCTGCCTGCCACCTGATGGGCACCGCAGCCTGAATTATCTCAGCAGCATCCTGTGGCACCTACCACAGCTAAAAACAGAGAAATCCCCACCCAGCTGCCCTTAACCAGCTCCTCCTTGGTGCAACCCAAACCTCGTCCAGATCCAAACTCGCCCCAATGCAGCGCCCACCCCTTGTGTGGGTGTACTGGGTAGGTTGCACAGGCAATGAGCAGTTCCAAATCCAGGCTCTCTCCAGCAGCTGTGGGTAGAGTTAGGCCCACAGCACTGGGAGCAGCCCCAGGGCACTGGTGCTGCAGAGGTGGAGAGCTGGAAAGGGTCAAGGGCGATCCCTTCCCAGAGAGCTGCATGCCAGGACCCGGCATCACTTCCATCTTTGCCGGGATGAAGACAAAGAGAGGCCACCAATCCCTGGGGCATCCGGCGAGCTCTGAAAGAGCTTGAAAGAATTAGCAGAAAGGAAAAGAGAAAACACCAAAGTGAACATCAGACCCACTTAATTGCCAGAGATGAAGGACCAGCTCAAAGCCTGGATTGCTCCATAACAGCACCACTCCTGACAGCACAAAACAATTAGCTGCAAGGTTTTGGCTTTATTTGAAAAGATAATGAGTTGGGAATGTTAGAGGGGTTATTCCGGGACTAGGAAAACAAGCCTTTAATTGGGCCCATATGAATACTGTCGCGTATGTGCTGCGACTTTGCTGCGGGGGAGCCGAGGCAGCCGGCTACCAGCGCTGGGAAAAGCAGCTGCATCCCATCAGGGATGCGGGAAGCTCCCGGCAGAGTGCCTGCAGAGGGGGACAGACCCACTCTCAGCCCACCCGGAGGTGACGAGGCCCAAGAAGGGGCTGCAGCTGGGCTGTCCCACCCTCGGCTTGTGCCTCTCCCCTCCCTCTGGGACAGCTCCGGGCTGGTGACAGCGGGGGTGCCCCTGTCCTGCACCCCGGGCAGCGGGGACGCCTGGCAGGCGCCGGTTCCCAGCCAGCGCGGTCCCGAGGGGGATGTCTACCAAAACAGCGAGGTCGGGGCCGTCACCTCGCGGAGCAATTTCCTCTGGGAGAGGAAGGGAACGCAATGCTGTGTCAATAAACCGCTCCTGCCCCGAGCGAGGGGAGGGGACGGCCAGGCTGGGGGAGCCCCATTTTGGTGCCTCCAGTTAGGATGGAGGAGATTCACTTTTCTGAGGAATTATCATGAGGGAGTGTGTGCTTTTCCCACACAGGCTTTTTAATCAGGCAATTTCTCCTCAAGAAAAAAAAAAAAAAAGATCCAGAAAATAACCCAGGCTGGTTTTCTCCTCTTTGCTGCTCAGGTGTGACACGTCCCAAAGCAAGATGTGCTGCAGGACAGTGATGCTGGGAAGGGTGCACAGGCAGCACCAGGACCCATGGGTGCTCTCCCAGCTGTGCTGTCACCTGAACAAAGCGTGCACCTGCCTCCCCCAGAGCCCAAACTGCCACTTGTACTGCTCTGAGGCTCCAAGAAGAGAATTTTGGAGAGGAGAAAAGGAGCATGTGGGACAGTCATGTCACCTACATGTCCTGTCATCTCTAGCCTCGCCAAACCTCAGCCCCGGGCTCTCATCGCACAGGAAAATCAGAGTCAGAGTCACAGACACAGATACTGCCTGATCTAGACACTCCAAAATGAGCCATTGGCATTCAGATTGCTTCCTGAGGAGCCCTGGTGTCTGTTGCCTTTGCAAACCGCGGATATTTTGGGTTCCTTCCTGACGTCTGACAGGGCAAACGCGAGAGCTGTGGACTCTTGGGATGATCGACCAGCTGCAAACCCAATGCACCGTAACAGCATGGCTGGAACCTCACGGGGAGGAGAGATTTAAAGGAGGGTAATCTAATTAACGCCAATCAGCAACACGCAGGTAAACGCGGGTCTTGTCCAAGCCATCCCATGTCTCATTTAATAAGTTCCCCAGGCAACCACACAGGAGAACACACAAGAGGTGTGACTGAGCAAGACAGGCAGGCTGGGGGGAAACATTACATGGGCTGAAACACCCAGTTTCTCGGTGGAGCTCCAGAGCAAGGACTCAGCCCAGGCTGCGCTCCAGGGGACTGCAGGGGCCTGTTGGGCTTTTCCTGCTTAACCCAAGTGAAAGCATTGAGGCAGCAATAAAAAAGTCTGTGCCTGGGACGAGACCAGGGCCCAGCAGCTGTGGGAAGGGTCAGACAACGACGTGCCAAGCACCAAAATGGTACTTTTTAGCATGGCAAGATATAGGAGCCATGCAGGAACAAGGGCACAACTGCAGAGGATGCTCCAGCTCATGAAGGGCCATAGGGACGGGCTGGGAGATGAGCTCGGTGCAGTGCTACAGCCTTGACTTCGTTAACAGAGACAGACAGCAGGGCGGCCACAGGGACTGGACTCCACAGGAAACCCGAGTGTGGGGTCCAAGAGGGACCACAGAGGAGCCAGGGAAGAGCTGGAAGAAGGACAGAGACTTGCAGAGCCCGCACATGTCGCTGTGCCGAGCTGGGACTGGTGGCCACAAAGTCGCCCGGCGGCAGCTGGCTCAGCCACCCAGGCTGCATTCGGGTGGTCTGTGCCCCGGCTCACACACGATCGGATTCGGGACAATCTGACAGCCCGCGTTAGGTGGACAAGAAGCCGGCAAATCCCCTCTGTCAGGCCTGGCAGGAGCAGGGAGTGAGGACGGCAGGCTCCTCCGGCACGGCTCCGCATGCCCGGCGGGGAGCCCAGCCCCAGCCCGGGGACAGGACCAGATGTCCGCCCGCTCGCAGGGGGCTGGGAAAGCAGCGACCTCCACCCAGCCGGGCAGCTCCCGCGTCACTGCCGGGCAGGCACGGACCTTCCACCGCCACCCCGACCCCGCTGGGTCCCACCAGCACGGCTCCGTGCCACACCGACACTCAGCTGTCCCCTCGCCACGCTCGGCTGTCCCCTCATCAGCTCCAGCCGCAGCCCCTCCACTACCCGCCTTCGGCATGCAGATGGCAGGAGACTGCAGAGAATGAAGATTTTACGGCGCTGGCCAACAGCCAGGAGAGTTTAGATGGCAGGAAAATGTTATAAAACCTTTTTAAAATGCCAGGCATGCCCCTTGGGTTTAAGTACCATCCAAGTGGGCGGCTTGCACAGTATTTAAAACACAGAGGGTCGGATGGCAGCTGGGGAAACCTACTGGGGTTGCACGGTGTGTCTGGAGCTGTGCACCCTGAGATGTACCAGGCACCCCGAGCAACGCACGGGGGTGAAACAGGAGGGGCTTGGCACCCATGGTAGTCACTCTCCCCGGGCAAGGCTCTCCCCAGGGTAGGAGCCATCTGCCTCCTGCTCTGCAGGCTTCCAAAATCAGTAAAAAGCAGCCTGGGGTGAAGGGGAGAGCAGGCACTCCGGGCACGGCTGCCCGGGAAGCACAGACAGGCACAGCTCCTGGCATCCTGGGGCTCGGCTGATGGACAGGGCGGACCCTCCCCGAGTGCTTTCAGGGCTTTGCAGAGGGCAGCTCCCTCGGTACACCCCCTGAAAAGCCCTGGGGGGGGGGATCCTGTCCTTAATGAAGCACCAGCAGCAAGAGCTAAAGGATTCAGGAGCATCCACCCCCCATCTCTGCAGCCTGATCTCGATGCACCCACAGCCGGTGCCCTCCACTGACACCGCCAGGGCTCCTGCGGACACTTACCCAGGTGCAGGGTGATGTTGACGGAGTTGGGGTACTGGATGCCAAAGGCCATGGACTGGCTCTGCCACCAGGTGCTCTCCTCCTGGCTGTGGAAGTCGGTGAGGAAGGAGGCGTTGTGGTGGCGCCGGGGGTCGCTGGCGTCGCAGCGGTGGCACAGGGCGCTGGCGTGGTGGGCGCCCATGTGCAGGCAATAGTCCTCCGGGGGCGACCCGCACGTGTTGGTGGCCTGGACTGCCCGGCCGAAGGCGGCGTTCTCGAAAACGGGCATGCAGCGGCGGGGCTGCCCCCGGGGGTCCCAGCAGGGGGACGAGCCCCCCGCTCCCAGCCCCAGCCCCAGCAGGGCCAGCAGGCAGAGCCCGGGAGGCCTCGCCATGCCGGGGCTCTCCTGGCTGGACTCTGAGCCTCCTCTGGATGGCAGGGCGGCAGCAGGCGGGACGGGATGGGATGGGATGGGATAGGACGGGATGGGGTGGGATGGAATGGGATGGGATGGGACGAGTCCCCCTACTCGGCACCTCCTCTCGCTCCGAGGTCCATCTTGTGGAAGCTGCTGGGAATGTCGAAATATTCGTGTGTGAGCCAGAGCTGTGGAGTTTGGGATCCCCGCAGGCCATCCCAGTCCCTAGCCCGTGGGGATGGGACCATCCAGTGCTCCATCCCCAAAGCATCTCCTTTACTTTGTGGATTGAGGATTTGCATCTTCAGCTGTATGGATGTAGCTGAGCTCCTCCATTTCTCAGCCCTGGGAATGAGCCTGTGGTGGTACATACCTCACACGAAGCTTTTTCCTTAAATTGGTGGGGGTCACCACTTTTCTTGCAGCCCCAAAATCAAGAGAGGATTATGGAAAGGCTTTGAAAGGATTCAGCACCCTCTTCTCCTCCACACTGATTTATGGGGCACTGACTGCCCTCCCACTCACACCGACCTGCCTGGGTTGTGGGTCTGACACCCCAACGCCTCAGCACCAGCACCTGAGTGGGGGTCCCATCCCTGCTTGTTGCCATGAGCCAGCCCAGCCCCCTGGACCCGAGCGAGGGCACATTCCTGTGGAGGCATCTCCATGGGATGGCAAAACCAGATGATCACCAGACCTCATTAGCAGCTCTCAGCTAATGCTAATTATAGTCTGTGCCAGGGGAATCCCTCTGGGGACCACAGCACCCTCCAGATTTGACCCATGGGGACAAGAGGGCAACGGCAAACAAGGAGAGAGGCTGCCTGGCATGGTGCCATGCCCCTGGGCAAACCCTGACCCACACCCCGCAGGGCTGTGTTTGCAAAAGTGGGATGCACAGGGGAACTCTCCCTCTGACCCTCACACTGCTTCACTGAGCTGCCCACGGGGGCCCTGGAAACTTAGTCCTCATTTATAATTTAAGCTCCCTTCCTCCCCTTCCCTTCTACTCTTATTTATTTTATTCTCCTTCCCCGTGCACACTGCGGGAGAAAGCACCAGAGGGGAGCTGTGAATCAGAGTCCTGGGCAGCGGCTCCCACAGCAGCGCCGTTTCAAAGCCCCATTATCATATATTGACCCAGGCTCTGACAGCCAGAGCCAGCTCCACTGGGAAGAGTGAGTTTCCCAG
Source organism: Oreocharis arfaki (assembly GCA_013398015.1). Taxonomy (NCBI): domain Eukaryota; kingdom Metazoa; phylum Chordata; class Aves; order Passeriformes; family Paramythiidae; genus Oreocharis; species Oreocharis arfaki. The sequence goes on along the minus strand of VZRR01009631.1, from coordinate 9,591 downwards.
CATCGAGGAGCTGTGCAGCAGCTGCCTGGGAGTGGGCAGCCAGGGGCAAACCCACTGTCAGCCTCCAGGGAGAGAGAGAAGGTTTTTCAGCTCAGTAATTGCCCCCCGTGTTTCCACCATCAGTTTCGAGGGGATTTGCATCCTGCAGAGATGAGGCTTTCCAGGTGTTTTGGTTTTCTCTTTGTACTGAGGCTGTAAGCTCCGGGCAGGAGATAGAATCATAAAACACTCTGAGTTGGAAGGGACCCAAAAGGATCATTGAGCCCAACCCTTAAGTGAATGACCCGTATGGGGATTGAACCCCTGACCTTGGCACTATTAACACCATGCTCCAACCAAATCTTCTATATCATGGGTTTGCCTCCTCCTCCTCGGGATGGAACACACATCCATGAGGTGATTTCCCTGCCCCTGCTGCAGAGGGGTCCATGTTAGAGAGCAATGAGACCACACAAGCAGGGCTCAGGATGCAGCAGGATTCAGGCAAAGCTGATGAGGATCCCAATCTCACCTCCTCTTCCGGCACAGCCTGCTGGGCATGGGGGGATGGCCCACAGGGCCAGGGCTTGATGGGAATCGTGGTGACACTGCTGTGCTCAGCAGTGGGGATGCTGCAGCTGGAGTGGCAACTGCATCCCAGACTGGATGAGCCCTTCACCAGGCTCCTGCAGGGTGGTGGGCAGTAGTACTGGCAGCAGAGAGAATCGACAAGTGAATGGCTGGGGGGATTTTGCCTGTATTTGAATATAGATGTTGAATTAGCCCGAGGAGATGCCCTACACTTGCTGTACAAGGTCCACTGGTATAACAAAGCCCAACCTCACCTGAAGCCCTCTGGACCAGGGAGAGACTTCACCCACTGCTCCAGGACTTTGGACCAAACACCTCAGGGATGTGGTGACCAAGGTTGTGATGACACCAACCTGTCCAGGAGCCACCTTCTGCCCCAACACGGACCTGGAACCCCACAAGGGTTAAAAGCTGTGGAGGCGGAGAGAAGAAAATGTTCTTCTGATTTGCTTAATGAACGTTAATTAAGAAGACAGAAGATAGCAGATTCCTTCAGGGTAGAGATGAAAGGCCCGTTAATTAAATCTGGAGAGCGAGGAGCAGGGCCGACTGATCCTCCTCCTGATCAGACCTGACAAGGCAGGCACGGGGCAGGAGCGAGGTGTGCCGGATCCCACAGCCCCTCACGTCCCACAGCCCAGCTCCAGGCTGGCAGCACAGATAGGTTTTGACAGGGTGTGTGGGACTGGGTGCCACTTACCTGCCTCCAGCACCCGTGAGGCTGAGGGTGGCCACATCCATGCCCTGGAGCTGGGGTGAGTGCTGGGTCACTGCCCCTGGCTCCACTGCACTCCTGGAGTGGTACTGTGAGATGGGCAGCCCTTAGTTTCCAGTAGGACCTTCTCCAGAACGGATGAGCTGACCTTGCTGGAGGAAGGGGAGGACAAGATGGCCAGCTCCATCCTGAGGAAGAGGAGGAGAAGGAGGTTTGGTCACCCAGCTTGGCGGTTTGCCCCAGGTCCCACTACCCACAGGAGCTGGCCACAGGTTAAACGAGAGAGGGTCAGAATGGCACTGACCACCACGGAGGGACAAGCCTCTGGGAGGGATACCTGCCTGTGTTTCAGCACACACGCTGCCTCACCTTCCTGGAGCAGGCAGCTCCTACCACCAGTGATATGCCAAAAATGGCTTTTCTGCCCGTAGCTGAGACCTGGAGGCTGTGGCACAGTAACAGGATTCTGCTGGCAGCCTGCTGCCTCCGTGCTCTCCCCCAGCTTTCAGCACAAGCTTATTTTTAAAAGCAGAGCAGTTGAGCATCCCAAATCACAGCCCAAAACCGCAGCAGCCCTACCCGGCCTTCCCTGACACTGTGGCATGTCCCCTCTCCCACCCCATCCCTTGCCCTGGGACTGGAGCAGGGGTTGCAGGCTGGTTGGGCCGCAGGATGCCACGAGCATTTCAATGAGCACAGACAATGCTCTGCCGCTCTCCCGGCACGCACGGCCCTGCGAGGGGGGGCAGATGGGGTGCTGGGGTGCTCTTTGTCAAAAACAGCAGTCCCTTGGGCGCAGAGGGGGAGAGGACAGCTGCCAGCATGCCCCCCAGCTCTGCTGACCACAAAGTGAAGACTCCATCTTCAGTGCAGTGGGAAACTGCACACGCAGTGTAAATAATGGCTGGAGCATCTCTCGTGTGCACCGGCTTATTTTGTAAACCTGAACTTTGCAAAATGTCACAAAATGGAGAAACGAGAGGCCTGGGATGAGTAAATCTCTATTAGAAATTCCCTGGGATGGCAGCAGTCATGTTCTCGCTCGATGATGGCACATTACAGCCCAGCCCGGCTCAGGGAGCGGGGTCATGCGTGGCGCTGATTGCGGAAAGTATTTAATTAACACCGCCGTAAATACAGCGCTAGCGGTGCCAGGCAGAGCACAGCGGGGCTCGGTGCTGGGAGCTGCAGGAAGTTTTGCCAAGGCAGACGGGAGAAGATGAGGGAGGGCAGAGAAAACCCAGCAGATTTTGCTCACTGCTTCGCCACGGCTCTTGGAGGGCCTCAAGGGGCGAGGGGAGGATGGGACAGGGACGCTGTCAGGATGTCCCCTGAGCAAGAAGGCTTCTCTATCAGTGCCCAGACAAGTGGGGAAACCCCATAACGGGGAAAGGAGCTCTCTCCCAAAGCAACTGTCAGGACACACATCACCGTCCTCTTCCCTGATGCACAAACGGTCTAAAGTCACCTTTTCAGAGATAATCATCCCCAAATTCTCTCAATACCTGGCAGACAGTGAAAATAGGAACATCTCAGCTTCACTCGTGCATGACCACAAGCTCATCATCTCACTGATGAGCTGAACGACACGAGATCTGACCCAGCCCAAGGACACAGGGTGACAGCCAAGCCATCACTGTCCCCAGGACACACATTTCACCCATCGCACTGGACTCAGGAGGTCGGGGCCCATGACAGGAGGAAGCACCAGGTCAGAGCAGGACCAGCCAGTTTCAGGCACAGCCAAAAAGGACCTTTCCTCGCCTGAGCTCATCAGCAGCTTAATGACATTGGCTAAAAAGCTTCAGAGTCCCTAATCGCTCATCATATTACGGCTGCTCACGAGTGAGGCCAACCAGCACCAACCTCCTCGAAGCCTTTCTAATTAACAAGCAGAGGCTTAGGCTCTCCTAGCCCAAAAGCAGCATCACAGATAAAACCAGCAGCCTCCTACCAGCCCTGTTCCCCTTGATAAACCCCTTTAATGGGCTTGTCAGCATCACCTGAGGCCACCTCATTGATTAACGAGGCACATCTGTCTGTCTGTCATCCGCCCTGCCCCACCACCTCCGTGGGGGCAGATGTCCATCCATCCATCCATCCATCCATCCATCCATCCCTGCCCACCGTGGCAGGAGCCGTGGGATGTTCCTGCCATGGCTGCCCCTAACCTTCTGCTGGATCCTTGGACATGTCCCCTGTGTACCCCATCCATGAGGTGCCCGCATTTCCCCTTCCCCAGGAGGGTGGGTGACAGCTGAGCAGCAGCAGATGCCACCAGATGGTCACCACAAAGAGACACCTGGCTAAACCGCTAACTGGGAGGGCACTGGAGCCCCTCATTTGCTAAGTGACTCCCTGCACTGGTCCCAAGGGGGATGAGCTCAGGATGGTGGCACTGAGCTGCTGCCCACAAAGCCTCCAGGACCTCTGCAGCACTGGGACACCTTCACTGGCACTGTCACAACCGTTTGTGGCCACAGTCACAGCCTGGGTTGGCCCCTGAGAGTGGCTGAGCACTCACATCTCATCACAGCGATGGCTTCTCAGGGGGCTTTGGAAGATCAGGCTCAGAAAGCATTTAAGCACTTTTTGAGCCTGCTTTCCCAAAGCCCCCCCAGGAGCCCATCGCTGTGATGAGTGCTGAGTGCTCAGCCCCTCTGCCAGGGGCTGCCTCCCCCCTCTCTCCCGCTCCCATCGGTCAGAGATGCCCCAATGCAGTCGGTGACAAATGAGGAGTCGTTGCGATACCTTTGACTTTAAAGTAGGAGAAATAACTCCTCTGTAACGTGATCTACCGCGTCTTTATATTCCCAAGCGTGTCTCCCCGCGTCGGGGCTGGGGCTCTGATTTAATATTCTCATGGAAACAGTGCCCTCATCCAATTACCACGGGGATTTCAGTGCAGGCAGCAGCTGAGCCGCCGGTAGCCCCCAGCATGGGAATGAGCCCCATGGGGTACCAGGCCCAGGGTGACCTCACTGGGGTCACCCCAAAAGTGCTGCAGGGGATCCCAAGGTAATTTGGCACCCCCAGAGAGCGGCTGTGCCAAGGACTGGGTTAGACTGGGAAGTGCTGGTGGGAGCTGGGAGAGCAAAGGAAAGGCGAAGCCTCGCTGCAGGCGGCGGCAGAGAGCTCTGTGGGAAACATCCCTGGAGATTTCCACTTACCGCGGGAGTAAAATCCTTCTGTTTCGAACTGGAGTGCCTGCTGCTCCTCATCCCCCTCCAGCCACGGAGGCTGGATGCTCCCTGGTAATCCTGCATCATTTGTTTTCATTGGCTGACAGAAAAAAGTGCCGTCAGAAAAGCGATGTTAGCTATGCTGGCTGGCATAGGAAATGTTGCTTTAATTGTATTTTATTTGGCAATAAGAAAAGAGAAGCAAGAACAAACCCTCCAGATATCCCCTCTCTCCCCCCGTTTAAAATTTCAATTTGGTAATTTTATGACAATGTTTCTGATAAAACCCAACAAAGCACATTAAAGTGAGAGAAGTGATTTATCCTTTTCGGTGGTACATGATCTTTGGACATATTTCCCAGTCTATATATATTAAGACAGTTGGGAAAAAAACCCCAAACAAACTTGTTTGGTTCTTTTCCCTGTCAGCTGTTGTTTTTCAGCCATAAACCCCACTATTTTTTCCAACCCTTGTTTCCTGCTTTCTGATCTCTAAAGGCAAAACCAGGGAAGTATTGGACAGCCCATCTGAAAAAGCCATCACGGAGCAGCCCCACTTCCTTCAGCCCAGGCCTGGCCATCACACCGTGTCCTGCTGTGATTTTACACTTTCAAGGCCATTTTCCTTGAAAATTTCCCTTCCATCCTATTCTCAAAGAAACTATGTCATCAATTCGCTGTTGAAATTGGAGGAAGAGGCTGGCTCATGCTCTGCTTCTCCTGGTGCTGATGCCAGCTGGGAGCTGCACGGGCTGGCCATGATTTGGGGGTTCCCCGACCTTTTCCTGGAATCTCCGTGAGTCAGGAGGATAAAACCTTCAAGATTAATGTGACATTCAGAAACCAAACCACCAATACACAAACCTGAGGGTTTCTCTGTGCCACCTGGAATCAAACACTCTGAGCCTTGGCCAACCAGCCCGGCTTGGTTTTCCCACCCAGCCGAGCATCCCCAGCTTCCTTCCAGCATCCTGCAGATTAATTTGCTGCATAAATCCCTGCTCCCACCCAGTGTGGCAGCAACGCCTTCAAAGCACCGGGTGTTCCACACAGCGTGGGGGGGGGGCTTGGGAAGGGGTTAATGGGTGGGCAGAGGCAGCGCTGGGGAGTTGCTAGGAGACTTGGGGCTTTGGGATGCTGGATGTGATGCTCAGCCAATGGAGGAGTCCTCTGAGGAGTAAATCTGCTAATTTAGGCGTCATTGACTGCTGGGGCTAGGGGTGGATGTGGGTGCTGAGCAGAGCTGACCCTGACCCCCTCCTCCCAGCCCCACAGCGATGCTTTCCCATCCTGCTCCTGTGGTTTCAATTAAACCACTGAATTAATCTCTGGCAATAAACTCAGCTGCTATTGTAGTTTGCTTTGGGATTCATCATCACTTTTGCAGTAAATACAAAATTAAACAGAGCGCTCTTGGTAGCTCAGGAGGGAAAGCTGGGCTCCCTCAGGATGGTGTTTGGGATTGGGGTACCCAGTCTACCCCCCGGGTTAGTTTTCACCAGCCCAAAGCTCTTTCTGGGGGCTGCTGAGAGCGAGGGAGCTGGAGGAGGCACCACTGCCCCCCCTCACCTGCATATGCTCCTCCAGATGGCCCAGGCTGCTGCTCTCCATGTGGGAAAAGGTTTTAAATTAAAATCTTCCCTGTGTTTTTTGGCAATTTTTGGCTGGGTTTCTTTCCCCTCACTTCCCAGTTCTCCGGCCCATTTGCCATCATTAAGTGTAGAAGGAGTGGCAGCACGGTGGAGCTGGGTGGGGGTCTCCAGCCAGGGCCCAGGCCCACAGAGGCAGCCGTGCATCCCACAATGAGCCCCTCTCAGGCTGGGGTCAGCCCTGTCTCTCCACAGCCCTCCTTGGCTGTGGGGAAACTGAATTGGTCGTCTCTGGAGAGCCCCAAATAACCCCTCTCATCAGCACCAATGTCCCCTCTGTCACCAGTCCCTGCCCTGCCAAAAGGGCCAGAGGGCTCCTTCAGCAGCCTGGCACTCTGGGTTTCCATCCCAGTGGGATCTGAGCTGGCTCTGCTCCAAACCAGAGCCTTTTCCCACCCATCAGCTGCTCGTGATGACCCCCTCACCAAGTGTACAGCCCCTGGATTTGCTGGGATGAGATGGGATGGGATGGGATGGGGTGGGGACAGATGCAGCCTTCCTGCTATCCACAAGCCTGGCAGAGGAGCAAGACCCACACTGGGGCAGGATCTGGCGCCTCCAGGGACTCTGGGATGCCAACTTTTCACAGAAGCAGTGGATTACAGCACATCAGCTCCAATCAATACTTTGCCGTGGCAGAAAGCAAAGGGAAAAGAGGAACAAAAAGAGGTTTCTCATTTGCAGGGGATTTGGGGCTTTTGTTGTGTTTGGAGGGAGGAGAAAAAAAAAAAAGGGCTTGAGAAAGGGCTGGGAAGGAAGGGCTGGGCAGGGACAGAGCAGCCCCCACCTCTCTGGGACACTGCTGCAGGGTGGGACCCTCTGAAACACTCGGGGTGCCAGGGAGAGCATATGGGCATGGGGTGGGGATGGGATGGGTACAGGGTGGGAGTGGGGTGCTCCATGTCCACCTGGCACAGAGGGTTTGATTCTTTCCACCCCAGACCACAGCATCTGCAGCAAAGCCCTCCTGGCTCTGGCCCCCCAAGAGGGGCAAAAGGTGGAGGAGAGGGTTGTTTGGCAGAGGAGAGAGAGGAGAAAAGGTGCTCAACCCCTGGTCTGGTCCTGCTGAGACCCTCACAAAGTACAACCAGGCTTGGGGATGCTCTAGACAAAATGGGGGTGTTAAAGGAGGGTTTCTGTAAACCCAATTATCTTGCAGGGGGAAGAGCAGAAGTGATGCCCCAGGAGCTGCTGCCACTGACCTCGTGCTGGCTGCAGCACGAGACCTCTTTGTGGGTGGTTTGTCTCATTGCCTGAGCCATCGATTCCTCCCGTGGAAGAAAAAGGCCCTGACACAGGGAGGGGTGTCCTGCCGTGTCGCTGAGCGATGGCCAGAGCACTCAGCCCTCGGGAGAGAGGCTCCTTCCCCGGCAGCCAAAACGGCCTTTCCTGGGGAGCGAGGGGGACAGCGGAGCCTGCACGGGGCACTGCTGGGAGCAGGGACTGGGGCGCCGTGGGCTGCCCCGCTCCTACACAGGGAACCCCCAGCAGCCAAACTCCCAGCAGGGAGAGCACCCAGCGGGGACCTGGCAGGTTTTTGTCACTCCGGGTCGGTGGCCTGGTGAAGGACCAGCGAAGGACCATCCGGGCACCGCGGCGCTCTCCCCACGGCTGCTTGGGATGAGGCTCACGCGCCTCCTCTGCATTCTGCGCTCTCGCCGGCGCGGGGACGAAGAGCTTTGAAGGAGCTGCCCTTTCATTATTAATATGGTGATGATGTCTGACGCCGCGCGTGTGCAGCGACGGCTCTGCCTCCCGTGGCTCCCTGCCAAGGAAAGCACACGCTGTTCCTGGGGGAGGGCTCGGTGTCCCCCCCAGCCTTTCCCCAGCCCCGGCACGGCTCCGTGTCTCGGACAGGCCTGCCCTGCACACAGCCCCTCTCTGGGCTGGACCCACGGGACATCGGCTGCTCTCACCAGCTCCGGCCCCTGGCACCCTGGGGGTGCAGACCAAGCGTGGCTGAACACAACAAGGAGGGTGAAGTGCCACCGAGCCCTGTCTTGTGGTGTCCCACTCTCTGGAGTGTCCCGTCCCCACGGCGGGCACAGAGCTGACCCGAGCCCAGCCCCTGCCCAACACCCCCACTGCAACTCCGCTCGCTGTCTTGGACCGCAGCGTAGAAGACAGTGTCTGAAATGTTTAAAAAATACACGGTTTAGAGCTCGGGTCTGATCCTGTGTTGCTTCAGTAATTTTCTTCCCCCAGGCCAAGCCGGGACCCCGGGGCAGTGCGGGCAGAGCCGGCTTCGGGAGGGGAAACGCTGCCAGGAGCCTCAACTCCCGGCAGGACGCGCAGCCTCCCGGCATCCTCACATCAAACCTCTCTCCCGTTTCTGCCCTCGGGCCACAGCCTGAGACATGAATCATCCTCTCCGATGCCTATCGATCCGGCCTGGGCTGCTGGCAGAACCCCCTCCTCACCCCCTCCCCTGTCAGCCCCCCGGGGGGAGGGGTCCGTGCCCATCCGTGCCCGGCCACCACCGTGTGCCCAAGCCAAGGTGCACCCTGAGCACCCAGTCCCTCCCAACACAGCCTATGGAGTGGATCCAGGGCTGTGGGGCCGTGGGTCTCCGCAGGCCATGGACACCCCTACCCACGTCCTCAGCTCCACGGCTACAGCCCGACCCTGTGACAGGCAACAGGAGGTGGCACAGCTCGACGTCAGTCAGTGGCAAGCCAGGCCATTGTCCCCGCTCACCCCTGGCCCTGGCAGGGCTCACCCTGAGCATCACTCAAGGTCCCAAAACCACGGCCCTCTCGGCCAGGCAGGCAGCCTCCATCCCGCTCATCGCACTGCTTGGAGAGAGGCAGCTGGGAGCAGCACTGGGGCCTGGCCGAGCCGGGCCCTGCACCTGCACCCTCGCAGGCACCCCGTGCCAGGGCGCAGTGCGGACACCCTGCACACGGCAGGGCTGCGAGGGGCCAGCCCTGCTGGCACACCTGGCCAGAGGGCCGCCAAGCATCCCATCCTGCACCACCTCCGCCATTCGGCTGTGGGTTATGTCAAGGTATGTTGGATTGCAAATTAACCGTCAGCCCGCTGCACGGTCCCGGCTCCATCTGCAGAAAATGAGTTGCTGGACTTGGAGAGTGTCCAGTTGTGCAGCTCGGCGTGCCTAACGCCCAGGGCTGACAAGCCACTGAATCACTCCTCCCCGCGCTGCCAGGCCACATGAAGCCAAGATGCATTTCTTTTTAATGATAAGTTTTTATTGTTTGGAGTTCAGCTTAAACAGCTTCCCGGGGGCCAGCGCCTCCTGCTTCCAGCACGGCCGAGTGGAGCGGGGAGCCGAGCCCGGCCGGTGTGGGCACACCGAGCACCAGCGGCACGAGCTGGCCGGTCTCAGCTGTAAAGGGAAGTCCTTGAAAACCGCCCGTGGGGAAGGAGCTAGGCGGCCAGCCACGAGCATCGCCCGGTAAATCCACACAGAACATCTCTGCAGCCAAGGGCAGGATTTGCACCTGCCTGGGAGACA
>VZRR01009629.1:82815-107571 GCA_013398015.1 Oreocharis arfaki | reverse complement strand
GGGGGCAGCGGGCGGGAGGAGCCGGGCCCGGCCTCGTCCCGTGTGCCGCGCTGGGTGAGACCCCCACCCCCGGGGGCTGCCAGCTGCAGCCGCTCCCGAGGGGCTCTCGGGAATTTGCCTCCCGCGCCTCCTTCCCGGCTTGGGCCTGGGAGCACGGCTGGCAGCGCTCGTGGGGACGCGGGGGACACAGGGTGACACAGCCCGGCGGCCCTGCTCCCGCTGGGGAGGTTCGTGATAGGGATTCTCCGTGGGCTGTGAGGGAGAACCTCGCTGATATGTGTGGTTTGGGTACCGGAGATGTGTGTGTTGCCCTCGACAGACAGCACCTGGATGTTGTAGTTTCTATTTCCCCTTTTCATTTCTGGTCTCGGTGTTTTGTAGCTCTTTCAAGAAACTTCTTTGTGGAACCTGTGATGAAGAGAGCAATGAGTTTAAAATTAAGTATTTGGTGGATTGATTTATCTGCATTTCAGTGTTATTCTGGGCTAATTAATATTTTTGCTGCTGTCTGCAGTCCAGTTCTTCTGCGTGAGGCCAGTGTGAGCAGGTGACAAGGGGTGGAACAGGCTCGTGTCCTAAGCACGGGCGTTTCTGTGCTTTCTGTCTTTTTGAGCCTTCTGAGTTTCTGTTCCTGAGCGGCCACACTTCGCTCCTGGATGTGGTTGTACCAAAATCAATATTTGTCTGCTGTGGGTTTTGCATAGGCAAATTAAGGCTCCTGCCTACCTGCTGCGGCAGCAGGTACAGGGCTGTAAACAGGCTGGGGGAGCCCTGAGGGGAATTGCTTCCAATTCTGCTGTCTCCCCAGCTGCAGGATGGGGGGAGATGGGGCAGCAGAACCCCCTGTAGAGCCAGGAGTCCCCACGAGGCTCCTGAAATTCGTAGCTGATCTTGGAATGACGTGGGAGGGGGATAACCCTTGTAACTTCACTGTTCCCTGCTCCTTTTCTCAGAGCACTGCTGCCATACACAGTTTCCCCGTTCTCCCTGGTTTTGCTGGGTGGCTTTTGGAGTTATTTTTTGGCTGGTTGTGTCACTGCAGGGACAGTGTCCCACCCTGTGAGGGCCTCGGGGAGAGGAAACACCACCAAACCCAAGCTGTGTCAGCTCTGGGTTTATAGTACTGAGCTGATTGTTTTGGAGTGACCGCTGCTGCCTTGGGCTCTCTGGGAAGTTCCTGGTAAGAGCTGGGCATCTGAAAGAGGCTCAAACCCAGCCTTTTGTCTTGAAACCAGTGCAGAGCCACCACTTTCGCTTGAAATTCAGCTGGAGAGATCATGAGAAAGGCGTTTGCTTGTGTGGGAGCACCGGAGGCTGCCTTGATTCCCTGCCGAGCCAGGTGATTTCAAATCCAGATCTCCTGGATCCCTGCAGGGTCTCGTTCCTTTTAGGCTCTTCTGAAAGGTCAGGGGTCTGCTGGCTCAGGGTGAGTTCTGAAAGCCTGGTAGTCTGATGGTCCTCCCCAAAGGATTGGCTTGAACCACCGTCAGGAGATGTGTGTTGTGCCCAGGTTCTTCATTCCTCACGTGTTCTCATCATTAAATCCCTGTGGATGGGGATGTGTGGACTGTTCTGCTCTGTGCTGGGATCCTGCCCCTCTGTTTGCTCTTGGCAAAGTGCTCTGGATGAAACCCTGGAGTACAGGATTGTGTGGAAGCTCTTGGCCTCGCTGCATCGCAGAATCACAGAGGCCTTGAAGTTGGAAAAGGTCATTGAGTCCATCCTGTGCCCCATCCCCACCTTGTCACCAGCCCAGAGCACTGAGTGTCATGTGCAGGGCTTCCTTGGACACCTCCAGGGATGGGGATTCCAGACCTCCCTGGGCAGCCCCTGCCAAGAAATTCCTCCTGATGTCCAGCCTGAAGCTCCCCTGGCACAACTTGAGGCTATTTCCTCTTGTCCTGTCACTTGTTCCCTGGGAGCAGAGTCATCAGATCAGAATGAAAATATAAAAGCAGTACAGAGAATACCCTAAAGCAAGGGCTCAGAAACTGGGAGTTTTGTTGGATGGAAAACTTGGAATCTTGGGCTCTTCTGAGTTTGGCTGGGACATCTGCAGGGCACAAGAGGAGCCAGTGTCCTGTGAATCTGGTCTTGGGGATGTGCCCCAGGTCACTTGGTGGGTTTATGGCAAAGCAGGAATGAATTCAGCTCTCCCACCTCTGTCACTGCTCCTCTTTTGGCCTGGCCTTTGCTTATTCTCTGCCACCTTTCTCTGGTTCTGGAGAGAACAGTGAGGAGAAATAACAAACTTTTAAAACTATTTTATATGGGCAGAATAAAGAAGGGGACTAAGGAGTAGTGGATGCAGTAGGGGGAGTGCAAGGGATACTCGGTGAGTTTGTTGATAATACTAAATTGGGAGGAGCTGCTGAGCCCCTGGAAGGCTGAGAGGCCCCACAGAGAGTCCCTGACAAACCCAGGGCTGAGCAACCCCCAACCATGTGACATGTGACAAGGGCGAGTGCTGGATCCTGCCCTGGGACGGGGCAGCCCTGGATGCAGGGACAGACTGGGAACCAGAGGCTGGAGAGCAGCGCCAGGGGTGGGGACCTGGGAGTCCCTGCCTGGTGGCAAGTTGGATCTGAGTCCCCGGTGTGCCCTGGCAGCCCCAAGGGCCACCGTGTCCTGGGGGGCACCAGGCCAGGGAGGGATTGTCCCGCTCTGCTCTGCACTGGGGCAGCCTCACCTCCAGTGCTGGGGGCACTTTGGGCACCACAGGATCAGAGGATCCAAAGCTGTTTCAGTGTCCAAAGGAGGGACACGGAGCTGGGAAGGGGCTGAGGAGCGGCTCAGGGCACTTGGCTCGTTCAGCCGCAGCAGAGGAGACTGAGGGGAGGCTCCTCGGGGGCTGCAGCTCCTCCCGAGGGGAGGCGGAGGGGCAGGGGCTGAGCTCTGCTCTGGGCCAGGGCCAGGAGCCCAGGGAACGGCTGGAGCTGGGTCAGGGCTTGGGCTGGAGCTCAGGGAAAGGTTCTTCCCCCCGAGGCTGCTGGGCACTGCCCAGGCTCCCCAGGGAATGGTCCCGGCCCCGAGGCTGCCAGAGCTCCAGGAGCGTTTGGACAGCGCTGCCAGGGATGCCCAGGGTGGGATTGTTGGGGTGTCTGGGCAGGGCCAGGGGCTGGATCAATGATCCTCGTGGGTCCCTTCCAGCTCAGGATATTCCAGGATTCTGTGATACTCAAAATGTGCCTCAAAGCTGATTCCCACAGGTATTCCTTCACTAACTTTTCCCTAATCTGAGATGGTGCAGCGTCTCACACTGCAGTCACATTCAAAGGAATGGTGGTGTTGTCTGCCTAGAAAAACAGCACTGCCTGTGTTCGTGTCTTGGTTTGAGAGGGAAGTGGTGTCCCTTGAGCTGACACAGGGCATTTTGTCTGCGAGATCCTGGTGAAGAAAAGCTCCGACTGTCTCCAGTGGGCTCCTGAATCATGTGCATTGGACTGTGAACCTCAGAGTTATTCATTGACCACGGATGAACACAGTGGAAAAAGGAAGTTCACACTGGAGGTTCCTTGGCATGTGTGGGATTTTCCTCCCTCCACAAGTAGTGAGTTATAGATGAAGAAAATCTCTGCAGTGGGTGCAGGGTGTTGGGTTTTACCTATTCCCAATTAAACTGAAAATGTCCAGGTGAATAGAGATCTGATTTACATACTGGAGAGGGACTGTTTATAAGAGGTGTAGTGACAGGGCAAGGGGGAATGGCTTCAAACTGACAGAGGGCAGGGTTGGATTGGATATTGGGAAGAAATTCTTGGGAAGAAGCTCCCTTTCCTTTTACCAGGAACTGGGAAGGTCAACACATCTCAGGAACTGATTACTCAGTGTAAAACATGGCCTTGTGTGTTTATCCTTGCTGAGAGAAGTGTTCTTAATGCTGCTCTGCGGATCCAAACCACATCTTTCTGTAGGGAAATTAGTCATTGTCCCAGGAACTTCTGTGAGATTACTCATGGAAGCAAGGTGGCTGAAAAGGGGAGTATCCAGAAGTTTCTGTTGTAGCTTCTTTACGTGAGAATCCTGGAATCTCCCAAGTTGGAAATGACCCACAAGAACCATCAAGTCTAAGCCCTGGCCCTGCACAGGACAATCCCAATTTCATGTGCTCTGTCTTCAAAGCACCAAAGTGTGGCTGGAGTTTGTTAGGAAAGGAGCAGGTGGGTGACAACAGCTGGGTGAAAGGAGAAGGGGTGCATCACCACAATGCTGCTTTGTCTGGGGGTTTTATTTATTTATTTGAGTTAAAGCCTCTCAACAGCACCACAGGTCTCCTTGAGAGGAGGGCACAGGAAAACCATTGTTTGGCCATTGCAGGAAACCTCTGTCAAGCCACGAATGTCCCTCTCAGTCTTTCCTTCTGATCCTTTTTCCAGTGGACAGACGCCTCTCTGCAGCTGTAGGACACCAACACTGAAGTGCAGCAGCCAAATAATCTTCTTCTGAGGAAGGACCTTGTTCACAGGCTCATTTTTCAGTAAAAGATTCCTCTCTTAGCGCTTTAGTGTAGCTGGTGTTCGTGGGCCATTTGTTCTCCCCCCAAAATTCACAAATTCACAGATCTCAGCCAGGAGCAGCTGCAGAAGGGTGGGGTGAAGTTTTAGTGGTGTTCTTCACTGGCTCCGTACTTTGTTTTCTATTCACACATTTGAAACACGCAAAGCAAAAGGCTCCCATTTCCAAACCATCCAGTACAAAACGCTGTCAGGCATGGGCAGTGCCGGTGTTGTGGGACAGCCCGGAGGCCTCAGCAGTGACAGGGACAGATCCCTGAGCAGCTCCCAGGGGACAGAGCCTCCTGTCCACACTCCGTGGCTTCCTAGAGGCTGGTGCAGGAAAATCGTTTGCTCTCCTCTGTGCAGACATATTTAAGCTTGTACATCTCTGCAGAGGAAGAACAGGCTGCTTGTACAGTCCTGGGTGCTGTCACCACGGGCTGGGTTAGAGTAGCTCAAATGAAAAGAAAAGCAAAAGCAACCCAAGAAAACAACTCCCAGTGCTAGACTCTGCAGCCTCCAGACCTTACCCGGGGCACACGGGAGGACACCACGGAGGTGCAGCCAAGGGGAACCAGCTGCTCTGAATCCCGAGGGATTTGGATACAGTGTGGCTGTTCTGACCCCGCTGCTGCAGTGCTGTGGGTGTTTTTTTGGGCAGTTTTTAGTCTAGACTGCCTTCATTTCTGTCAGACTCCACAGTGCTGGTTTGCAGGGTTGATTTGTGTGTTCTGTGTTTCCATTCTGGGATTTGCAGGTAGGGACACATGGTGTTTTTATCCTTAAGGAAGGAGGGGTGGAATTAAAGCTCAGCAAAGACCTCTCTGTGTGTTTCATCTGTGGGATCAGCTCTGCCAAAATCAGCAACACAGCTGATGCTGGGTAAACTTCCTGGGATTTGCTTCTGCCAGAGTTACAGCCACGCTCAGTGGTGGTCACAGGAAGAATGAATCTGCGTTTGTGCAGAATTTCTGAAATAATGAGGGGTGTTGGGTTTGGTTCCAGCTGATTATTTTTTTGTTAAGCTGGAGTTTAGTGCCCAGCTAACAGGGATTATCTGTTTGTTCCAGGAGCTGGGAAACACCACTGAGAGTCAGGAGCCAACAAATCATCTCAACACCTAAATGAGGCATTAAGTCTGGTGAGCTCTACACATTTCCCTTGCAATGTATGAGCTCTGCTGGGTCCCACCCCGACATGTGTGGCTGCCCCTGGAAGCTGCAGGCGCTCCCTGAGCATCCTCAGCCTCTGCCAGGGAGTGCCAGGGGCACATTTGTTTGCTGCTGGACAACACAAACCTTGCAGGTGGCTGAACGAGGTGCTGCCAGAGCTTCCTCTGCACAAGGAGAAATCGGGATCCTTTCTGTGAGGCTCCAGCCTTCCTCCTTTGGGTGACTGGACACGAGTAGTTTGTAGTGGGAACCCTGGGCTCTTGTTTGTCCCACACATTCCCAGTTCCAGGAGGTTCTCTGGGGGCTGGTTAGTGACATGTGCTGACCTGATTTTCTTTCTCCAACAGATCTGTTGCTCTGTCTGAAACCTCCCCAAGGAACACAAGTATTAGAAATGGCAGGTAAGAGCACCTCAGATACAGGAGAGAGAGTGGTTTCAGAGTGTTGTTCACAATGCTGTGGTGGCTGTAACCTGTCCGGAATGTGACCTGTGTCCCTTCTCAAGACCTTGGTGATCCCTAAAGCTCTGCAGCTACTTCTCTTGCCTTGGTCACATTCACTTTCCTGCTGTGTCCTGATCTGTCACCTGAGGTTTCTGCCCAAGTGATAAAGGCTCAGGTGTGACTCGCTTGAAAGTTTTATGAGGGTGGAATTTAATCAGAAAAAAGTACATGAGAATAATTCCTTCTTTCCAGAGGCTTTCCACAGTGTTCATGGCTGTGCTATTGCCACTAATCCACCTGAATTTTACTTGCAGTGAAATTAGTAACAAAATTCCAACTTTTTTAAAAATAAGAGGAAATCTGGAATTTGCCTCCAGCTGCTGCTCATGGGGGATGCAGTTTGGTTTTTGAAAGCATGGGGTGCACTTGCTGATCTGATGTGTTGATCTCAGCCTTGATGGGAGAACTGGTGCACTCCAAGCTCTGCAGTCAGATGTGAAAGGGGATATTTTCATGCAATTTATTTTGTCTAATCTCAGAAGTAACCCAGAACAGCTGGGAATTGCAGGGTCTCTGGGTGGGAGGAGGTGGGCAGCAGCTGGGCAGCAGCAGAGAAGAGGTGTAATCCCCAGCTTTGTGTACCTAGCAAACAATTGTGGGGGTGTTTGGACCATTTTATGAGCTTGAAAAATGACAAACTGCAGTGGCTGCTTGGTTTTGGCCCCACCGTGTGGGAACTCTGCACTGGGAGCTGGCAGCAGCTCTGCTGTCCATGACACAAAATGGGAGAGAGCAGAACCAAAGGAACAATCTGCAGCTTCAGCTGTTAAAGAGGGACAGAACAAAAGTTTCCTCATCCCTCAGGAAAAAAAAAATAGAGAATCTGCTTTTACTGTGTTTGATTAATCATGGTCTTAGTGGCTTCCCTAGAGACCTGTCCCTTCAGCTTTAAAAGCTTCGTGCCCCCCCTTTCCCTTGATCCAGCATTGTTAAATCCCTTTCTAGGCTGCAGGGACACACTGTGCAGGAGAAATCCCATTAGGTGTTTACAGCAAACAAAAAATTAAAGCAGAGGAGTCCAAATTCCTGTGGACTTTGAAAGCATCCGTGGGCCATCAGCTCTCCATGGGATGGAGTCAGCATTGGTGTTAACCAGTAACTCAGACCAGCTTGGAGGGCATCTGAATGAATGTAAAATGGGTTTAAGGGAGATGGTTGAGGAGGGGCAGAGGACTTGATGTTTGTTTTTATCAGGAGAAGTCAAATTGGGCTGGTGACTTCAGACATTATTCCATAGCTGCTTCTGATGTATTCCCAGTGGGCGTTCTCACCATATTTTCTGTGTGAAAATATGCATGAGGGAAAGCCTTTTTCCTTCCTAAAGCCTGGCTGCAGCTCTAGGCTCTTCCCTGCCAACCTTCAAACAGAGCTGAGGAGCTGCTCCTGCAAAATGTCTCCTCAGCCAGGGATAATGGGAAGAGAAGGGGAACTCTTGTGCTGACAGTTCTTGTTCAGACATTTCCTCTCGTCTCCTGCGCCATTTGGAGGTTTTCCCAGGACATTCTTCATCTCTTCCTCTGGTTGTTTTTAATTCTGTTTACTGGGGCTGAAGGAGGCTAGAGACAATTAGTCACAATGCCCTGGAATCAAACTTTAATCAGCTCTGGAAGGCAAGAGCAAACATTCCCAAACATGTAGGAGCACACATCCAGGCACACACAGACAAATCCGGGAGCTGACAGCAGCAGAGGATTTAGGCATTTAATTACTTGATTTTAAAACAGAAATTCTTCCCAAGGTAGGGTTTTCTTCACCATATAGCTTTTGGCAGCATTTGTTGATTTATTGTCTCTGAATGCAGAGATTTTTCTTTTTTTCTTTGCTCTTTTTTTTTTCCTAGGGCTTAACCTTGCAGGAAAAAACTTGAATGTAGCCTTTTTCCATTAAAAATCATATGTGCTTTCAAAACAAGATCATCCCTGACATAGAATCATGGAATCACAAAATGTTTTGGGTTGGAAGGGGCCTTTAAGCCCGTCCAGCCCCACCCCTGCCATGGCAGGGACACCTTCCACTGTCCAGGCTGCTCCAAGCCCCGTCCAGCCTGGCCTTGGGCACTGCCAGGGATCCAGGGGCAGCCCCAGCTGCTCTGGGCACCCTGTGCCAGGGCCTGCCCACCCTCCCAGGGAACAATTCCTTCCCAACATCTGACTTATTTCCCTGAGCTGGGTGATATCTGGGTACAGAATTCCAGTTTGGGGATGCCTTCAGGCACCCTTCCTTATTATCCCAAGCTACTACAGGTCCTAAGGCCTGACCCAGAGCCAGGACACGCTCCTGCCTACTCAGAGCTGGTGGCTGAAGGTAACTCTGCTTGTCTGGACACTCTGGACACCAGCCTTTCTTTCCTCTTGCTGCGGATTTCTGAAGGGTTGTAACTTATTACCTCTGTGCAGCTGTTTCCCCCAGATGTTGCAGACACCTCCCCCTTCCTGAGGAAGCTCATCCTGGAGCTTATTTTAAGGTTTTTTTTCCTTGCAGCACCTTTCACACAACTTCACTCCGATGTATAAAGGTGTCAAATCCATGTGATGTTTATTAGCTTGTTCCTATTCCCCTCTCTCAGCCTTGTGTGTAGTAAAACAAATGTCCTGTCCACTGCTGAGGAGGAAAACCAAAATATTTGTGGTCCAGGGAGAGGATGAACATGCAGCACTGTTGGGAAGGTGTGGAGGATCTGACATCTTTCTGCTCCCAGCTGAAACCTGTGTTCTGTGTTCCAGAAAAGGTGAATAACTTCCCACCGCTCCCCAAGTTCATCCCTCTGAAACCATGTTTCTACCAGAATTTTGCTGATGAAATTCCCATCGATTACCAGTTTCTGGTGAAGAGAATCTATCATGTGTGGATCTGTAAGTTGAATAAAAAAACCTGTGCTGGAAAAAGGTATTTGTGTAGTAAAACCCCATAGATCTCAATGACTTAAATGCTTTAAAGTTTTGACTGCAGTTAGTTGGTGAGGAGCAGTGATCCCCCTTAGAATACTCTGATACAACTTTATGCCTGGATTTTAAGCTGTGCTGTGAGTCCTTGAAGGATCTCGAAGAAGGGAGGGTGTCAGTGCTGGAAAAGTCTATTAGTAAATCTGAAGAGGGAAAAAGCAGAGTACATGTGATACCTTCATTAATGTCAAGTGATCATAGAATCCCAGCCTGGTTTGGGTGGGAAGGGACCTGGAAGATCACCTCATTCCACCCCTGCCATGGGCAGGGACACCTCCCACTATCCCAGGGTGCTCCAAGCCCCATCCAGCCTGGCCTTGGGCACTGCCAGGGATCCAGGAGCAGCCACAGCTGCTCTGGGAATTGCATTCCAGCCCCTCTCCACCCTCCCAGGGGACGATTCCTTCCCAATATCGCATCCAGCCCTGCCCTCTGGCAATGGGAAGCCATTCCCCTTTGTCCTGTCCCTCCATCCCTTGTCCAAAGTCCCTCTCCAGCCTTTTTGTAAGCCCTGTTTCACTCCCAAAAATAGCTACCTAAAGGTAATTCCCAGTTCCCCTAAAGTAAGAGGAATAGGAGAATTTTCGACAAAGTAAATGTGGCCCATTTGAAGCTACCTGGCTCCCCACCTCACTCTAGGAAGGCTAAAATTCCCTCTTATGCCCAGATTTCCCTTCCCAATGGAAGCAGTGTGTTCTAGCTGCATGCTGGCTCTTCCTTTGCTATCCACAGCCCCCCAAACATTCCCCATCCTGCTGAAATTGGGAGCTGATCCTCTGTCACAGCTGGGGATGTGCTGATACTCTGTGTGAGCAGAGCTCCTGGCCCTGGGCTCCTGTTGTTTGCCTCAGCCATTCAGAAACCAGGAATGAAAATTGACCATTCTTCTCCAAGGAATGAAATCGGTGTGGCAGGCCTAGGAAACCACAGGGAATGCTTTGGAAGATTAAGAATCTTTTTGCCTTGCTTATCATTTTTTCCCCAAATGCTTGTCATCCTCTTTACCCTTCTCACTGAAGGAAAGCTTGTTTTCTGCCAGCTCTGCATTTGGTGGTGTGGCTTTTATTCCAGATGCACGGGATGTGTGTAGGAGAGAGATTTGTGTGCATAAATAATGGCATAATCCATGGCTCCATTGTTCTTTGGTTATGTGGAGCTGCTGCAATGAGCTCTGTAATTTTCTTGCCTGAAGAAGCTGCCTGTCCCTCCAGACTCACTGGTGCGATGTCGGAGCTGTAAAGCCGCCTTTGTCCTCCCCTCTCCCGAAACAAAGAGTCCCTCAGTCGAGTTAATGGCAGGCTGGAGGAGGGCCAGGGGTTTGGGCATGGCCAGGAGAGCTGCCATCTGCACCAGGAGTTTCACATTTCCCTCTGCAGCGTGCTTCCTTTTGGGGTCTCCCTGATTTTTTGGCATGGGTTGGAGAGAGACATGTGAAGGGAAGGAGGTAAACAAGAAAAGGCCGGTTTTAGAAAGTAGAAAGGCACAAGTCGTTGCTGGAAGGGTGATTGCTCATTACTTTAATTGGATGTGAGCGCTGGGTTAAGGTGGAGGGAGGTTTGGGGAAGGCTGTACCAGAGCTCCCACTGCTGGAGAACAAACTCCAACCTGAGGCACAGGGAGAGCCAAAAGTTCCTTAGAGCTTTGTAGATGCTCTTGGCTTGGTGTTGTTTTGTTGGTTTGTTTTTTTTTAATTAACTTTTGGAGAATAAATAGCTTCTGAAAATGAATATTTGGAGAAGTACAGCTAATTGGTATATAAATGAAATATCAGAGATTGATGGAATCAGAACAGTTTGGGTTGGAGGGACCTTAAAGCCCATCCAGTGCCACCCCTGCCATGGGCAGGGACACCTCCCACTGTCCCAGGGTGCTCCCGTCCAGCCTGGCCTTGGGCACTGCCAGGAATGGGAAATCTACAAACTGTCAGTTTAAATACCTAAAACTAACTAATTTAAATAACTACTGTTCTTTCTTCCCCCCCAGCATTAAGACACATCCAAACCATTGTGTATTAAGCTTTGTTGGCTACTCAGAAGACATTTTCTTTGCAGTAAAACAATGTTTTATATCACTCTCAGGCCATGTGTAAGTCAGAAGTAGCAGCTGGGTGTAGGTTCCATTCTCCTGACTGTGTTGTCAATATCATTTTGTGACCATAAAACCTTGCAGTTGTTTAGGACCCCCAGGCTGTGTGCAGGCAGGTGGGTCAGTACCCAGGAGGAGAGGGAAGAGGCAGAAGGACCAAGGCAGTGATGTGCAGATGAGCTGCAGAGCCATGGCAGGGAGTGAGGCGGGGAATGGGCAGGACACGTTCCCTTGGCACTGGTGAAGAGAAAGTCAGGGATTTAATTCTGCCTGGAAAACTGAGGCCAAGGTCCAGAGTGTTCCCATGAGCTCATCACCAGGCTGTGCTGGAGGGTCTTTGGTCTTTGGGCCTTCCACCTTCTCCTTTCTCTGTGCTTGTTCATTCAGGTTACTACAAAGGGTTTGAAGAGTCACCACCAGTTTTCCAAAACAGGAGCTTGTAACTTGGCCTCTTTGACCCTGGCAGAGCTGGGGGGATGCAGGGACAGCTGCAGGGAGCCCTGGCTTGGGGATGAACCCCCTTTCCAGGGATGTGAGCTCCAGGAAAACGGGAGAGCAGCATCCCTTCATATGCTACTACTTAGTGCAGCACTGCTGTGCCCTGGGGGCCTTTGTCAACTGTTCCTTTTTATCCAAGTGACGGGAACAGGGATGTGAAAAGGCCTCTAAGCCACCCCTATGGTCCCATATTCTCAGCCTGATTGGAGTTTGTTTATCCCCTTGCTCAAGGCAGCACTTCCAAGCCCTCAAGCTGGCATGCAGGCTCCCTCAGAGGGCCAGGGAAGCGGAGAGAGAGCCTGCCAGGCACTGAGCTGCCTCTGAGATAGCTCCTGAGGCAGCCCCAGCAAGCACAGAGTCATTCAGAGGCGGGGGCAGGGGCAGGGTTACCCCCCTCTCCTCTCACAAAGGGTTTTGCTACAAATGGAATTTAGATCTTGCTCATAATTCATAATAACACTGGCTTGAGCCGTGTATTGGTCACATCACTTGCTACCCAAGCTCTCCAGCCTTTGACAAGTTGTAAAACAGTTCCCTCATCCCTGTGCTGCAGGATCCCTCTGGAGCTGGATGTTCCTGGGCTCCCAGCTCTGGGGTCACACAGGAACCTGCGGCTTGCTCGGAGCAGCTGCACTGCTGCCCCAGGGACCCTTCCCAGTGGAACCCTGGGGGCTCCATAGAGTCCTGGAATATCCTGAGTTAGCAGGGACCCACAGGGATCACCAGTCCAGCCCCTGGCCCTGCACAGACACCCCAACAATCCCACCCTGGGCATCCCTGGCAGCGCTGTCCAAACGCTCCTGGAGCTCTGGCAGCCTCGGGGCCGGGACCATTCCCTGGGCAGCCTGGGCAGTGCCCAGCACCCTCGGGGGGAAGAACCTTTCCCTGAGCTCCAGCCCAAGCCCTGACACAGCCCCAACCATTATCTTTTGTTTCCTTTTCTCCTGAAGTCCTGAAGTTGCCCCACCCCACGTTCTCTCCTCTGCCCTCTCCCCAGTTTATTGCATCACGCTGGCCGTGAACCTCATCGCCTGCCTGGCCTGGTGGATCGGGGGAGGCTACGGGGTCAACTTTGGCCTGGCCATCCTCTGGCTGATCCTCTTCAGCCCCTGTGGCTACGTCTGCTGGTTCCGACCTGCCTACAAAGCCTTTCGGTGAGTAGGAGCCCAGGAGGTGCTTCTGGTCCAGTTTCTTCTGGAAGCTTCCCCAGTTGTTACTGGGGGGTGCTGCTGGGGAGATCTCTCTGGCTGGGATGAAGGTTCAGCACCTGAAGTCTGAATGTCTTGTTTACTTTCAAAATGAAGAATGTGGCTACTTTTAAATACTAGATACAGGACTGAGGGTCACATAAGATTGGAGGTGAGCAGTTTGCCACTTCTAAGGAGGTTAAATTCCTATTTTACTTAAATATCTCAAACTTAGCAGCACCCTCATCTCAGTGCAGCTTTGAAATAGGTACTGATTTGGTAAAGCTTCATGGAGGCTTATTTTGATGGAACACTATTAAGTTATTAGTTTTTGAGAACTCTTCTGATTCCTCTCTCTAGCTACTTGAGAGCTTGTCTGCTTGGCTTTTTAGATAAAAGCAGTTCCCTGGAGTCAGCCCTTCTGAAACTCCACAAATATTTAAAGCCATCCTACATTTTTGCTTTAATTAATAATCATTTGCATTTGCTGTGGACCACGAGGCACCACTCAGACATTAATGAGTAAAGCCTGACAGAGCTGGGAGGGTCCTGAGCAGTTCCCAGCCTGACACAGGGAAAGGAGGGGCCTGCCCAGTGCCACCAGCCACACACCAGTCAGGGGTTTGCCCTCTGAAAGTGATGCTCTTCCTGGTGGGATATTCTGGATTTTGATTGTTCACCAGACTCTATGATGAGCTGGTTTGGATAACAGCAAGAGCAGCTGATGGAAATGGGAGGTGGCAGGTGGGTCCTGTCTGTTCAGCACACGATAAATTAATTCTTGAAATGCACTTCTGGATTGATGCTTTGTGTGCCCACAGCACTGGGCAGGTACTGATAAATCACCAGTGGCGTCATGGAGTACAGGGGAGGGTCATTTCTGCTGGAAACAGGAGGGTTGCATTTGTCTCAAAGTTCTAAATGCCATGAAAATCCCAGCTCTGAACTCTTGCCCTCTGGGGCTGGAGTTTGTCCCCATCCTGAGCTCGGAAACCCCAGGGCCTCCAAGTGCTGGAGCTCTGTTCAAAGAGGAATTTCCATTCTAAAGTCTGGGAAAAATTACTCCTCCCTGCTGACCTCCCCCAGGCTCCACAAGGGCCGTTTCTCATTACTCCTTGAATGTTGTTTGGATGTGTTTATGCAAGTGAATGCTGAGAGGTCCCCGAGGTTACTCTGTGCAGAGACTCGAAGTTAAATAAAGACTCAGCCCTGGGACAGAGTGGGGAGCCCAGGGATCATCCCCTGGGACAGCAGCTGGGAAGAGGCGTGGAAGTCACTGCGGAGGGGCAGCACTGTTGGGATCACCAGTGGTGATTCCAGAGGCAAAATCAGACCCACTTGTCCTGGAGGGGGCCACCCTTCAGTGCTGGCACCCTGTCCTGCGAGGATGCTTCCATAAAACCTTCGTCATCCCGCTGCATCCCAAATTAAATTAGCTGCAGAGCTTTGGCACTAGGGCAAAGCTGTAGCAAATCTGCACCAGAAAGCTGGATGAGAAATCACCTTTTCTCTGTATCCTCACTAATTCCTGCAGATCCTTTCAAATGAAGACTCCTCCAGCTCCTTCAGGTCGGAGTTGCAAGAGTCTGTTTGAAGGCTCAGCCTGGAGCCTAATCCTTGTTAATTGGATTCTGACAGGCACCACTGTCAGCAGGCCCTGCCTAAAGTATTTCTTTCACATTGCTGTACTCTGAGGTGGTATTTGAAGGGTGGGATTATGAGGATACTCAAGGATGACAAATCTTCCACAACCACCATTTGGGAGCTGACAGACACCCAGACCAACACGGGCAGCTCCGAGGAGCGTGGGTCTGGCTGGAGGCTTCTCCACGTGCCTCACCTCCCTCATCTCCTCCCTAGGCATCAGGGGCTAGAATTATAGTACTAACAACCATTAGCATAATAAAAATAATTAAAATAATAAGCATTTAAACACTTCAGGGTTTAAGCAGGAGCTGGCAGTGATTGGAGCTCTTTTGTTAACTCCCTTTTGCACCAAATTGCTTCATAAGTACCTGAAATGTTTTATGTAGATCTGTAGATAAATCATTGGCCCTTTGAGTTCCTTAGAGTATGGGAATCATTTGTATCAGTAAAAATGATAGTTGCAGGAACTTTAGACGTGGCTGGTTTGATGGGATGAAGGTGTGTTGTGGCAGAGCCCAGACTTGGGCAGTGCTGGGCCCCCAGTGCACCCATGACAGAGACTGTGAATGTCCCTGCTCAGCATCTTGCTTGGGGTCATTTTCATGCTAATCATTGTACCTGCATAAACTCAAGGACTTCACCCATCCATGCTGAGGATAGGGAGCCTGCAGAGATGGGAAGGGAAGTGTGCCACTGCTTTCCAGGGTGCCACCCACCTCTCTCGTGGCTGTTTTCCCTGTGATGTCCCAGTGCTGGATTATTTACCATGGGCGTGGGAAGTTGATGAGAAGCAGACACTGAGACATTCCCAGCTGGAATTCTCATGCTCAGTGATCACTTTTAGTGTATGGACAAGCTCTGCCTGCCAGTGTCAGGCCCCTGTGTGCCTCCTTGCCAGGGCTGAGCTGGGCAGGTGTCAGGTTTGGTCAGAGAATGATTCAGACTCTCTGTGTAGGAGACTCGTGTCTCTCCGCCTCTCCTTGTGTGTCATCATACGTGCAATTCCTTGGGGAGAGCAACTGCAAGAGGCAGGTTATTGGGAGACAGTCTGTGCTGCTGAGTCATGGAGCTGTGTGCTCTCACGGCCAGGGAAGGGGGAGAAGCCTCCCAGCACACAGCTGTGCAGGGATCCCTCTGGAGCCACCACTGTGGAGGGTTTGAATGTGGTGGTGGGGTCAGACATGGGTGTGGAGCAGCACAAGGTGCCAGTGCCCTCCTGACCTCCTCTCTTCCTCCACAGGTCGGACAGTTCCTTTAATTTCATGGCCTTTTTCTTCATCTTCGGGGCGCAGTTCCTGCTCACGGTCCTGCAGGCCATCGGCTTCTCCGGATGGGGAGCGTGGTAAGCGGGAATGTCCCAGCAGGCCCGGGAGCTCTGGGCTGTGGCTGCTTCCAAGGACTAGGAGAAGCTGATGAGAGTCTGTACAGGGTGGAGAGGAAGAAGCTTTCTGATTTCCCCAGTGGCACAGCTGTACCTGCTCTTGGGGAGCACGATTCGGGTTTCATTGCTGTGTTGGCAGAAATCAAGGCCGACTCGGATGGGACTTAGAGCAACCTGGTCTAGTGGAAAGTGTCCCTGCCCATGTGATCTGGCTGGGCTTTAAGGTCCCTTCCAACCCAGACCATTCTGTGACCTTCACCTGGTTGCTCTTTGTAGCCTCTTCCCTCAGTGTCCATTTCTTTTACCATTTAACCAGCCTGTGTCAGGCTCAGCCTTGCCCTCAGTGCTGGCAGCACACAGTGAGCAGAGTGTGGTGACTCAATGTTGGCCTATGAGAAGTACTGTGAGAGTTCTAAAATAAATGGGAGCTTGTTAATGTCTGTCCCTGGTTGTGTTATAATTGTTTGGCATTTTAACTTCCTGTCTGTAGAGACTTGAGAGCAATTCCTGCTGAAACTACAAGTAATGGAAGGTCTTAGCACTCCATATAACACTCGGATTTCAGAATTGCTGATGCCTCACCTGTTTTTTGCCAGCAAAGGAGTGGAGATGGAGTGTAAATCAGAGGACCCTGGTGTTCCCTGATCCCAGTTCTGGTCTCTAGATGCACAGCCAAAAGCACCTTGGGAATATCTTCTCTTCCCAAATTCCATGCAGCTGGCTGTCCCTTAAAGCTCTGAGACTGGATTAGTGAGGGATGCTGGCAAGTGAGTGTTAAGATCTTGAGGAAATACCTGCACTGAATTCTGTCAATTGTCTTCATTGTTCATTTCATTTTCAAGAGCTTAGAAGCTGCCTTGTAATTTCTGGGTTATGAATCACAGAAACAGAGAATAGTTTGTGTTGGAAGAGATCTTAAAGCCCATCCAGTGCCACCCCCTGCCATGGCAGGGACACCTTCCACTGTCCCAGGCTGCTCCAAGCCCTGTCCAGCCTGGTCTTGGGCACTGCCAGGGATCCAGGGGCAGTCACAGCTGCTCTGGGCACCCTGTGCCAGGGCCTTATAAGCAAGTAAACAGTTTTTCTGATAACAAGGACACTTTGAAAAACAGATTATAATGATATTGTGTCTCTTTTTCTGTTTCTTCCAGTGGATGGTTGGCAGCCATCACCTTCTTCAGCACCAGCGTGGCAGCTGCTGTGTTCATGCTGTTCCCTGCCATCATGTTCACGATGTCAGCAGTCGCGATGCTCATCTGCATTTTAAGGGTAGGTTCTTCTCATGGAAGGTGTCCCTGCCCATGGCAGGAGGGTGGAATGAGATGAGTTTTAAGGTCTCTTCCAACCCAAACCGTGCTGGGATTCTGGGATTCTTCAGATCTCTCTCTGCCTTGGAGTTTCCCTGCTGTGTATCACAATAATGCGAAGAGGCAGCTCAGCAGCCACCACAAGTCATCACTGCTTTGAAAGGTTGCTCAGTGCAGTCAGTTGATGTCTCTCAGAGTTTCTGGAGGACAAATCCAGACAGCACAAGACAGCTCAGGCTGGAAATTGTCACAGTGTCATGTGGTGATGTTGCTTTATGTCACGCAAAGCAAGGTTCATGTGGAGCAACCTGAGGCTGTGTGAAGTGGAGAGGTTTGGATTGGATATTAGGGAGCATTTATTTTCACAGAAAGGGTTGTAAAGCATTGGAACAGGCTGCCCAGGGTAGTGGTGGAATCATCATCCCTGGAAGTGGATGTAGCCCCTGGGGACATGGGCTAGTGGTGAACATGATGGTGGAGCTGGGCTGATGGTTGGACTTGGTGGTCCTGGAAGTCCTCTCCAGCCTCAGCAATTCTGAGTCCATGGTTTGTTGCTCTTTGGGATGGTCAGTGGTGAAGTATCTGCAGTGGGGACCAGGTGGCAGGGTGGGAAGTGGGTCTCTGCAGAAAGAAGGATTTCGAAAGCTTTGGCAGACAAGGAAAACAGAAGCCCTGTGGAACTAGTGGTGTCTGTGTTGGAGAGGTTTCAACCCCCTGGCCTGGGCTGTGGGACCCCCCCACCTGAATCCTGGGCATGCAGCTGAAATGGGTTCAAGTATTGGGTTGATATTCTCTATCTGCACCTCTGTTCACTGTATTATTGCATTTTTTGTGCTTTTGTTCCTCGGAAATCCAGCTCCTCACAGAGAGGAACAAATCCACAATCCCATTCCCAAGTGGCTCTGCAGGGGCCCAGCTCTGGGCTCCTGGTGCTGACTCTCCTCTTGTCCTCCTTTTATCCCTTAGGTACATAAAATCTATCGAGGGGCTGGTGGAAGCTTCCAGAAGGCTCAAGACGAGTGGAACAGCGGCGCATGGAGGAACCCTCCCAGCAGGGAGGCCCAGTACAGCAATTTTTCTGGGAACAGCCTGCCAGAGTATCCCACAGTGCCCAACTACCCCTCTGGAAACCAATGGCCTTAAGCAGCAACAGCTGCAAACTGCCTGGATTCTCTCCTTTTCGGTCTTTTTATTCTTGTTATTGGAAAAGATCATTTGCATTCCCCCCCGAGCACCCCACTCATCTCGGGGACCTTTCTGGTTCTTGTCTCCTGATCCCTGCGGAATATCCGTGCTCTCAGCCCTTCCCACCTCCACTGCACTGCACGGCCATGGCAGAAAGCTTTTTGTTTGCCTTGAGTCACCAGTATTTGCCTCCTTGCAGACTGAGAACAAACCCTTCCCTGCCCTTCCTCGAGGGAATCCTCTCCTGACCATCCCCGGAAAAGGCTCAGCTTCCCCGCGATGGCACCGCTGCCACAGCTGCTCCTGCTGCTGCTCCTGCTCAGCTTCCATGGAATGCACAGCACAGCACCACGCCGTCTGTAGCAAATGCAATCAGAGCATCGGTAGCAACTGGTGTTTACTCTCCTGGATGAATAGTGTGGAATTTTTCACTCTAAGGGAAATGCAGCACTTAAATTATTTGGTACTGGTGACACTGATGTGATTTGTGAAAGCTCCACCCTCCCTGGGAGGATCCCTGCAGGTAACAGAGCGTGCCCTGGGTGAGTCCTCGGATGTGAAGTCCCCACGAGTCCTCATTTGCCTGGCTCAGACTGTTGTGATGCTACAAGTCTTGCTTTCCCTGCTGCCAAAACTTCTTGCCGGATCTGTGCACTCCAAAGGTGCAGATTCATCTCCTTAGGTTCAGGATTGCTCGCTAAAGCCTGAATCAAAGCCCAGTGGAAACCAGTGCAGAGCTGACACTGGGCCTTGGTGATGTTCACCCTGCTATGGGGACTCAGCACGAGATCTCCCCACCGTGTAACTTCCAGCCAGGTTTTGTGCTGGCCCAAGGAATGCCCCACTGGGCACACCTTGTCCTCTTGGGACTCCCTTTTCCTGGGTTCCTGGCCAGGAGCCGGATGCAAGATAATGATTGATCTCAGTGCTGGGGCCCCAGTGTGGTTTGGAAATGCTTCTGTTACAATGAATAGTTTAATTCTGCCTTCTGCTGGTGTAGTTGAACTCCAAACATTACAGTGGGGTCTGGGAGACTAAGGGAAGCTTGTTAGTCCTCATGGCTGCTGTTGGCTGTAGCTGGCAGCACTTCCATGAGAGAGAGATTCCTTTCTCCAAGGATCAGCTGAAGGGAGGATGAAGCTGTTGAGAGGGATTGTTTTCCCTGAGATTATCCTCCCCCTTGTCATTCATCTCCATTCTGTGCCTGAGCCATCCAATTCCCCATGTCCTACAGCGATCCAGGCAGCAAAGGCTGCAGTTTCCTCTTCCCCCTCAGCCTGCTGTGAATTTTTTCAAACCTGTCCAAACTGGGAGGTCAGTTCCCAATTTTTTGATAGGGAGTGAGTGTTCCAAGTCTTTGGCTCCCAAAGTTTTGGTCAATGATCCAGAGTGCTCCATTTTGGAGACTTAGGAGGGGTTGGGCGCTGTGGGGATCAGACCCGGAGCCTGCTGCCTTGGCAGGCTGCTGATGGGGTCACTCCAAATTCACACTGAGCAACTGGAAAACAGAATTGGCTCCTGGAAAGGGACAGGGACATGGTCCTAGCTAGGTGGAATTGCTTTGCAAGTGATCTTTTGAAAATTTTTCTCTACATGTGCCTTATCTAATGAAATCACAGTTCACGGAGGAGAGCTCCCGCTTCCCCTTCTCCCCTGCAGAATTCCCTGTTTCCCCATTAACTCATCCTGTGTCACACTGTAAATAATGAGGGAAGCACAGCCTGGAGTCTGCACGACCCCTGTGTTACCAGGGCCAAAGCAAAAGCAACCCTGGATGGGAGGGCAGAGCCTCTCCGAATTTCCGTTTACAGCCACACTGACCCCCTGCTGCAGGAGCAGCCCTCCGCTGGCTCTGGGACACGGAATGTGCTCCCAGCACCAGGGCTTTTTCCTGGAGAGAGTGCAATGTGCTTGGGAGGACGAGCTCCTGGAGCCTTCTTAACAGAACACGACCTGATGGCGTTGTGAAGCTTTTAGGTGCCTTTGTCCTGTGTCAAGTGTAATTTTAAGTGTTCTCTGTCGCTTGCCATTGGAGTGAAGAAAGAACTGCCTGGCGTTGACTCCCTGGAAATACGATGGATGCACCACAGGGTGAGGGTCAGCGGGGCTGAAGGTGGGATTGGCCACACTTGGGAGCCAGGACATGGTGTGCCTGTGTCCCTCAGTCTTGCCCCTTGCCATCCTCAGCCTCTTGCCAAAATTCTTCAAAACCATTTGATTCCTGCCCCATTTTAGTGTGTCAGGTGGGAGGTTTCGAAGGAACCAAGAGGAGAAGCGTTGCTGGGGGCTCTGCATCCTGCTTCTCTTTGGGATTTTCCCCTCGGAGAATCTGGGGGCTGTGTTGAAGCACCCACCCTCAGTCACGCTGGAAATGCTTGATCCCAGAGGGTGCCTGGGAGCCTGCCCAGCAGAATGGTTGGAGCTGGACACCAAAATCACCCCCCGTTAGCCTGCACTGCCTGAGGTCCCTGGGGAGCTCAATGCCCCTCCAGGTGGGATCTGCCACCTCATCCCCCTCCCTCCTCTTCGATGCCAGAAGCCGTAATTCCAGGAAGTTGACCCAACACGCTGCCTGAACAACCGTGGCTTGGGTTTGTTTTTTTTTTTTGGACTCCTCTGTATGTTTTTAAATGTTTACAATAGATTTCTAAGAGTTCCTAACACCATTAACCCGGCCCTGGCTCCTGGTGTGGTCGGGCGTCACGTGGCCTGTCTGTGTGCGATGTTTCATGTCACCCGTGGAGCTCTGGGTTTTGTTTGTGTTTTTCTCCTGATCACAAGACAATAAATGCTCATCCTGTGCTTGATGAGGAGAACTGGCCGCATCGGAGAAGTGTCTGTTCCTAGGTAACCAGAGTTATCTGGCAGAGGGAAATGGCAAAATCCCTATTTTCCTCCAAAGTCTCCCACTGCATGTTGTTCTCTCTGTGAAAGAACAGCACGTTGTTGATGGATGAGGCTCATCCTCTGTGCTGGGGACTGGTGTGAGTGGCTCGTTGTGGTTTGTACTCTTAGAGATTCCCCACCAGCTTTGACCAAAGGTGCTGCCATTATTTCCATCTTCTAACAATGGGATTGGAGAGCAGAGATGTGGAGAAAGTCCCATCTCCCAAGCACTGAGGTCACTTTTGTGGCCTTTCCACAGTGCAGAGAGCCTCGTGCTGGCCCCTGGCAGTGCCGCCATCTGCTTTCCCCAGTTATTGCCTGGAAGGAAACCATTATCCCTGGAGTAAATGGGCTTGGACAGTGAAGGTGAGTTGAGTCCCCTTAGCACATGGCTGAATTTATTGCCCAAAATGTTTTTCCAAAGTTATCACAGAATCCCAAAACAGTTTGTGTTGGAAGGGACCTTAAAGCCCACCCAGTGCCACCCCTGCCATGGCAGGGACACCTTCCACTGCCCCAGGCTGCTCCAAGCCCCGTCCAGCCTGGCCTTGGGCACTGCCAGGGATCCAGGGGCAGCCACAGCTGCTCTGGGCACCCTGTGCCAGGGCCTGCCCACCCTCCCAGGGAACAATTCCTTCCCAGTATCCCATCCAGCCCTGCCCTCTGGCAGTGGAAGCCATTCCCTGTGTCCTGTCCCTCCAGGCCTTGTCCCCAGTCCCTCTGCAGCTCTCCTGGAGCCCCTTTAGGCCCTGCAAGGGGCTCGGAGCTCTCCCTGGAGCCTTCCCTTCTCCAGGTGAGCACCCGCAGCTCTCCCAGTCTGGCTCCAGAGCAGAGGGGCTCGAGCCCTGGGAGCAGCTCCGTGGCCTCCTCTGGACTCATTCCCACAAGTCCATGTCTTTCTTGTTTGGGGGCCCTAGAGTTGGACACAACACTCCAGGTGGGGCTATGGAAATCTCCATATTGTGGTGTCATACCCCAGTACCACTCCATGGCAGATATTTAATCCTAGAAGAGCCATTTCCATCACAGCTGTTGATGTGACATCTGCTGCTCTCAGTGTCTTCCCTGTCTCCAAAGCCCTGTGCCAGGTTGCCCCTGCCCGGCCCTCACCATCCCTCTCTCTGACAGTGGTTCCCCACAGCTGCTGCTGTGCCAGGCCTGGTGTGTTGAGCATGAGGATGAATTGGATTTTCCTCAGATTCTTGCTCCAGGGCCTCAAAATCTGAGCACGAGGCACATTTTAAGCTCCTTCTCCAGCTGCCACTCAGGCAGGACCTTGGCACTTGGCATGAGGGGGTTTTTTGCCTCTGCTGCAGGAGGACTGGGCAGGGTTTGCCAGGAACGCGCCCGGATTCGGGAACGGGGGTGGTTGTGCAGCCAAGCTCAGCCCCCCACCCTGAGGAGCTCCCAAAAAGCTCTGGATCCCCGGCATCAGGGCGTGAGGGGCACTGTGAGGGCCTGGCTTTCCCTTTTCTCTGGTTCTTGCTGTGCTCCTGTCACCCCCCAGTTTCCCAGGCCGGGATGTTCCAGCCGGGAAGGTGTTGCCCACCAGCCCCGGAGCAGCTCGTTCTCCCATTCTCCCGTGCAGTCACAGTGGTCCCTTTGTGTTGTGTGCTTGTGAATGAGCCCGAATCGTCTCGTGCCCACAGGAGAGGGACGGGGTTCCCGGCTGGATGCTTTCCCGACAGAAATTCCCTGGCTTTTCTTGCTCCCCGCGCTGGTTCTGTGGCATGAGCTGCTCGTGTCTCTGCAGGCCTTTGGCACACCGTGTGCTCGCCGCTGGAGATTTGCCTTGAAATAAAATCAAAACTCCTTTCTTCCCCGCTCTCCTGCTCCAGAGGGTGGTTCAGTTCTCCAGCCAAACGTCTGAACAGCTTGTGAGTTCTCAAAGTGTGTGAAATCACCACAAAATCACAGAGTGGGGGGGGTGGGATGGGGCAAAGAGGAAAGGGAGGGTTTCAGCGTGATTTTATCCTCTCCAGGAGTGATTTTATCCTCTCAAGGGGTGGTTTTATCCTCTCCAGGGGCAGGACATGGGGCACGGCCCCTCAGCACCCTCCTGAGCCATGTCACAGCACAGGAACGGGATGGGAGCAGCTGGAATTCACGCGTTCAGAATTTTCCTGATTCTCTAAAATCAGAGGTTTTTTGTAGGAGCAAACACCCACAGGGAAAAGTCCTTCAGCCAAACGTTGTGGGGAGAGCTTTTCCCTGGAACATTTCTGTCACAGAAGAGGGAACCAACTCAAGCAGAGGGAAATGCTGAAATGGGTACTTGGGGTGATGCTGGTGGCTGGAGACCTGATTGTCCCCCAAACCCACACAAACTCCTTTGCCCACTGCCTGAAAATACTTTTGGGGTGCATCTGCTCCGTGCTGTGGTGAAGATGAGACCAGCAGGATCATGCAGAGGTGTCCCCTCCCTCCAGCCTTACCCTGAAAGTCTCAAACTTGCGGGTTGAGAAAAAAGGGGTGAGAAAGAAACGATCCTCTGGCTGTGCCCTCCTTTGCTGAGGGCGTTCAGGGATGGAGTATTTGTCCCCAGGTGATCAATCAGAGGAAAATGAAAGGCTTTAGGAGGTGGCACTGGGGTCTGTGTCCCTGCCCGGTTCCCATGTCCCTGCCTGGCTCCTGTCCCAGCAGATCCCACTGTCCTGGAGCTCTGTCCCCTGTGAGGCAGCAGGATGGCACTGGGATGGCAGCAGCTCTGTCTCTCTCAGAGTGGCTTTGCTCAGAGCTGATGTCCCCAAAAAGGTGGCAATGCCTGTGAATTCCCACCCCAAGTTCCCTCTGTTCCCATCGGGGGGGTACCACAGCTGCGCCCCCTCTGCGGGACCCCCATTCCCCGCCCCAAGGTTGCCCCAGAGGGCCTGTGGTGGGGATGGATGTGGGGAGGGAACTGTGCCCCAAAAAGGGCTGTGTCCCAAAATAGGGCTGTACCCCAAAACAGGGTCTGCATCCAAACATGGGGGCTGTACCCCAAACTAGGGGCTGTACTCCAGAACGGGGCTGCACCCCAAATCGGTAGCTGTACCCCAAAATAGGGTCTGTATCCAAACATGGGGGCTGTATGCCAAACTAGGGGCTGTACCCCAAATCAGGAGCCGTACCCCAAATCAGGGACTCTGCCCCAGCACGGGGTCGGTACTCCGGTGCGGGGCTCACTCATATATTAGGGCCTGTCCCCTATAACCGGGTCCATAAACCCCATGCTGTCCCCTGCAGCAGGCCCGTACCCCACCCGGAGGACGGTGGCATCCAAGTCGCGACAGCAGCGCGACAACCCACACCGGAGCCACATCCATCAGCGGAGCCGGACCCTACAGGCCACCCTACAGCGCGGCCTGTTCCCTGTGTGAGAGCTGCGCCCTCCAGCCCTGCAGGGCGCTGAGGCAGCGCGAGCCCTGTCGCGACAGCGGCGCTTGTCCCGACAGCGGCGCCGGGCAGCGCGGGGTTAACAGGAGCTG
>VZRR01009629.1:39795-82437 GCA_013398015.1 Oreocharis arfaki | reverse complement strand
GGGGTCGGTCCGGGCGCGAGGGGATGGGGGGGGGCTCTGGGGGTCGGGTTGGGATCGGGGGCTGAGGGAGGCATTGGGGTCACGCTGAGGTCGGACTGGGCCGGGGTCTGAGGGCCCAGGGCCTCCTTGCCCCGTCCCCTCCCGGCCGTGACTGATTTGTGGCCCCAGAGAAGGGGTCCGAGCCCCCCAGGGCCCCCCGAGGCCGGGTGGGCGGCAGGGATGGGGTCGGATCCTCCCCGCCGTGTCCCCTCGGCCCGCACCCTGCCCCGGCCTGCCCGAGCCTCGCAGGATGTTGGCTCCTTTGTATGTGGCTTTCCTCTCTCCAGAGGGCTTGGGAAGTGTTTATTTGGGGAAAGGACTGTGCTGAACCTGGTATTTAAAACGGCTCTTTTTTCTTTAGCGAAGCGGGTGAGGATGAATGTGAGAAACGGGGAAAGTGCCCTCCCCCTCCTGCCCCCAGCAGACAGGAGCCGACTTGAGCTGTTGTGAGGTTTGCAGATGAGGAGCAGCTCTGCCGGGGAGGCCTGTGGCTCCTGTCGCTGGCTGGCAGGAGGGAGCTGAGCCAGGGACATGGGTCTTGGGTCTCGGGGAGCAAGCAACGGGAAGTTGTGGGGATGGTCAGGAAGGTGCCTTTTCTTTTGTGCACTGGGTAGCATGAAGACTTGCCGTGCCTGGTGTATTTTGGAAGTTAAAAAGCAAAGTTTCACAAACCCCTGGCTTGGGTTTGTGATATCAGTCCATTCCGAACAGTTCGAGTTAGCGTGGAGCCGGGTTGAAAGGTGTGTAAAACCTGCCTCCTTAACTAATCCATTTGCTTTCCTTCCGCACAACAAGTGGTTGGAGATGTGGAAGTGCATTCTGAGGAGTGTGTGAGTTCACCTGCCAGCCAGGCTGCCCTGTCAGGCTGCCACACACCGTGTGCCCCCATCTCCCCACGGCCTGCACACAGGTTTAAAAATTGGGCCTTATGTAACGGATTGGAGCAAACGTTTGGTGTTTGCCAGTGGTCTGACAAAGAATTGCTGCAAATTAGGGCAGGAGGCCTCCATGGGGAGCCTTCGCTGTGGCGGGATAGGCTTGGCTGCTGTGAGGAACTTGCCAAAGATTTGTTGGTTTTGTTTTAATTTGGTACGTTGCAGATAGGGACGTTGTTTGGTCAGTGTTTTATCGCTCCCGAGCACCTTTGGGGCGCTGGGAGGGTTGTGGTGCTGACTGGTCTAACTCCAGCATGCTCAGCTCTGTGGGGACATGAGGTCTGGGGAGCCCCCAGCTCCCTAGGGGTTGTCCCTCAGCCTGCAGAGGTGGCTGCCCTCCTCTGCCTTAGGGTTTGATCTCCTCCTTGTTAGCTGACAGCTCTGTGAGGCCTTATAAATCACTTTAAAATCACTTGTGTAGTTCCTTTGCCAAAGCAGCAGCTGTTGGGCTTTGCCCCTGCATCCACGGGGTGCAGCTGGTGGTGGTTTGCAGGGCAGACCTTGTGTCCAGCAGTTTCCCCGGGCACACTGGATGGAGGTGGGTGCTCTGCCCTTGCAGCATGGTGTGTGCTGGCTGCTCTTGGTGCAGCTCCTGAGAGGAGGAAGTGGGCCCTGGCAGCTCAGCAGGTTCCTGGGTGCTGCTCTCTGGAGCGGCTTCGCGGTGCCCCTTGTTTTGTATTCCGTGTCAGAGCTCCTGTGCAGCCCGGGTGTTGTCAAAACTGTTAATACGGGAGTGACTCAGCGGATCAATGGGAATGACATGAGGGTTGTGCTCATGGACAATCAGTATTTTCCCTCCCCTCCAGCCCCACTGGGCTGGAAGACACAGTGTCTGAGAGCAGCTGCCAATAAACATCTTTGCTGGACTTGGGCCTGGCTGTGCTCTGGAGCTGTCTCCCCCTGCCCACCCCCCTTCCCCGTGCTTTTCCTAGCTAGGAGGAGCTGGGATGAGCTGTGCTGGAGCAGCACTCCTGTGCTTGGCTAGTCCCTCCAGGTGTGTGCCCAGCCCTCGATCCAGAGCACTGCTGCAAGGCCCAGGCC
Organism: Oreocharis arfaki; assembly: GCA_013398015.1. Classification (NCBI taxonomy): domain Eukaryota; kingdom Metazoa; phylum Chordata; class Aves; order Passeriformes; family Paramythiidae; genus Oreocharis; species Oreocharis arfaki. Next base: position 80,422 of record VZRR01009629.1, on the reverse strand, counting down.
CTGTGTGAGCCAGGGTGGGTAGGAAGCTGTTTATCTCTGTATTCAGACAGGAACTGCAGCTCCACAGGCACTAAAGGCTTGGTGGGAGGGGTGAGGGAAGCCTCGGGTGAGCAGCAACCCCTGATGTGCTGTTGTGGGATGTGCAGGAGAGGTGCAGCCCCTGGGCTGGGCAGGAGACCCTCTCCTCGCTCAGCAGGGTTGGGCACTGTGGGGTTTGGTACCGGAGGGCAGTGGCCTGGTTTGCCCGGTGCTACTCCTGTGACTTCCAGCTGCAGTTTGGAGTGAAACCCTCTTCCCTTGTACTGCTGCTGAGCGGGGACAGACTCGGGTGCCAACACAGGAGCTTCCTTCGTGTGTTTGCCACTGTTTTTTGCTGAGAGCCTGTGGGAACAGCTCTGCCCACAGCCCTGTAATTGGGCTCTGACTGGGCAGACGTGGCTCGTTGTGGGTGCAGTGAGAAGCTGTGAACCTGCGCCTCCTTCCTTGGCCCAGACATGGTGTGACCTGGAGTCTGCTTTGGTCCAGCCACTGCCTGGGAGGGCAGGGAGGGCAGGGAGGAAGAGCAGGTCCCAGTAGCTCTGGGGTTCTGCTGGAGAACAAGTCACCTTCCTGTTAGAAAATCTGTGTGAATAGTTTTGGGGGTTCATGAGAAAGGCTGTTTCTACTTCCTGCTGGCAGTCGGTGTCTCTGGTGGATCCGTCGCTGTAGAGGAGCAGCAGCTTTGGTTGTGAGGGAGGTGAAAAGGTGACTTTCTGCTGGGGCAGCTGAGTGTGGAGCATCAGGATTTTCTGTCAGGCTTCCCAATTCACGCCAGCTGCCCTCCTCCTCCTGGGGAATTCTAAATCCCTGCCCAGGCTGTAGCCCTGCAGCCCTTCCTGTGGGCAGCCCCTCCCTTGCATGTTACATTGATGCATTATTCCTAATAACTGGCTTGGAAAAAGCAGCCTGTGCCATCAGGAACTGGAGTGACAGGACAAGGAGGAATGGCTTCCCCCTGACAGAGGGCAGGGCTGGATGGGATATTGGGAAGGAATTGTTGGCTGTGAGGGTGGTGAAGCCCTGGCACAGGGTGCCCAGAGCAGCTGTGGCTGCCCCATCCCTGGAAGTGTCCAAGGCCAGGCTGGATCAAAGGAGCAGCCTGAGACAGTGCAAAGCATCCCTGTCCATGGCAGGGAGTGGAACTGAGTGAGCTCTAAGGCCCCTTCCAACCCAAACCATTCTGTGATTCCATGCGTGGAGCCGAGGTGTTCCAGCACACCTCTGCCTTGTCTGTCCTACACTGTCAGGTTCCTGGATGACACCTGTGGTGCTCAAAGCTGTGGCCCCCCAGCCCGGTGGGGTGGGAGGGAGGGAGGTGCAGTGGCTGTAAAACCACAGGACGTCTCTCTGCCTTCCGCTCGCTGTGCTCAGAGCGCGGCAGCAGCAGATCAGCACCCACGATGAGCCCTGCGTGGTGTAGGAAATGGCTCTTCAGGTAAGCTGAAACTTCTAGGTAAGGCTTTGCAGGGTGTTTCAAAATGCTACGTGGAGCAAGAAGCCTCTGGTTTCATCCACCGCCCACGGAAAGGAGAGTTTGCTCCTGGAGTACAGGAATTCAAGTAGTTCTAGAAAGACTTTAAATTGGCTTCTTCGGCTCCAGCGAGATGGTGGACAGAAGTTCACCGTGTGTCCAGGAAGATCTCCCAGTGCCTATGGGATCTGTGTTCTGCTGGGAGGTTGGTGGCAGTGGCCTTTCCAAGCAGTGCCCTGCTGACATCTGCCTTCCCCCAGCACTTGAAATGTCGCAGCAGAAACCTCCTCCTTGTAGGAAACACAGGTCTTGAGGCCAGTTCAGCAGTGACAGTGAAACCAAGTGCTCTCACAGTCCCGTCTGTGAAAGGCTTGCACTGAGATGGTGACATGGGGGAAGCCCAAAGTCCTGTCCGGCGAGGTCCAGCCGAGCTGACCCCAGGCTGGGGAAGGGTCCCTGTGCCACAGGCCGAGATCTCAGCTTCCCCCCAGTGTGAGCCATGAGACAGCAGAAACACATCTGCTGGTGTCTGGTGGGGACTGTGCTCCAAAAGACCTGGCCAGTGCTGTGTGTTGTTTAGTGTCTGCAGGGCAGGGGTGGCAATAAGTTGGATGTGAGAGCGGGATTTGGGATGAGCCAAGACAGTGTTGCCTTGGAAATAAGGTGCTCATTGGCCTCCCAGGGTGCTGGAGACACTGGGAGTTTGGAGGAAAGGAGCGTTAATTTTTGAGTCATTCATTTTTACGTGTCCACCAAGCAAAGAATGTCCTGTAGCCCTTTGTTACTTCATGTTATGTAATGCTTTTTAATGAGGCAGGCCTGGCCTTTGCTTTCCCAGTGGTGAATGAGACAGTTGGCAGGTGATGCACGGGCTTTGTTGCCCTGAGAGGGATGTTCTTAAGTTAATAAACAGGGGTTAAGGTTGAGCTTGAACTTGGATTTTGTGCAGCTCTCCTTTGGAAGAGCTTTGCAGCCCTGCAGCTGAGCAGTTCTGTGCAGCAGGAGCGGTGCTAGGAGGGGTGTGGGGGTTCCCTGGGAGCACAGCCAAGTTTCTGGGGGTTCATTCGCCTTCCCAGGCTGGGGGCTGCAGAGTCTTGCTAAGAGGGGCTGCTTGGGTATGGGTGGCTGAACGATGGGCTCAAAAAGGTCAGTGAAAATCTAATTTAAACCCGAACAGAGATGTGTTTGTGCTACAAAAGCTCCATTCTTGCAGACTCTGTCCTTGCCCAATGTTTTCAGGTAAAAAAAATCTCGCTGCTTTTGAGGTAGCACTGAGGTACAAACAACAAAGCAAAAAACCCTTTCTCTTATCTTTTTTTTAGCAGGGGCTGTTGGCAGTGATGAAGTTTATACTCTCTGCCTGGTTTCCCTGGTTTGATGCGGGGAGAGGATGGTGCTTTCCAGCACCTTCTGTGCGGTGTGTGTGGGCGAGGGGCAGGCTGAGGCTCCCCTGGAATCCCCCCACCCCCAGCTCTGCCGATTCCTCTCATCCCGAAGGTGATGCCGGTTTGAGTCAAAGTCTGGCTTTGGTGTTGCCAAGTACAGGGAATGTTAAGGAAGGACTGAGGCGCTGGGGGCAGAGGTAGGGTCCGTGTGCTGCAAGGGGCTCCTCGGAGCCGGGAGCTGAGGAGCAGCCATCGCCTCTGGGAGTGCAGGGTCAGTGTGCCGTGGGATGAGGAGGTGTGGCTGCTGGCAGGTACAGGCTGGTCTCTGCCTTGAGCCTTGGAAATTCCTGCTCAAACTTGCTGGAGCTCATTGCTCCATGGGCTTCGGTGGCTGGGGAAGGAATAGGAAGTGCTCGGAGCTTTAACATTTCCTCCAGGGTGACTCTCAGCTGGTTTTAAACTCGTGCTGTTTTCATAGGGGTGTCTGCCCCATTGGGGAATCTCACTGAGAAGTTGAGAGCCCCCAGCAGATTCCCCAGCTTGAAGTGCCATGGTGTCTTGAAAAGGAATAGAGAGGAATTCCAGCACAGCAGACCCTCAGAGCTCCCCATCTCACAGAACAGCGGGGGATGTTGCCAGGGAGCAGCTCTCCACTGCTCAGTCCCTCTCCTGCCTCCCAGGCCTGCTCAGAGTGGGCAGAGCTGAGCAAGGTGCTCCTGGGCTTACTGGATCCACAGGGGAGTGAAAGGGAAGCTCGTTTAACACACTGCATGCTGAATTTAGCAGGACAGAGAAAAACCCTGTGAGTGTGAGTTGGTGTGTAGCACATCTGCACCATGTAACCTTTCTCAAGGTAACCATTGTGGTGTTTTCTGGAGAAGCAGTGGGCAGACCCCTGGTGTTGGAGCAGACTCTGGTTTGGGGTGGTTTTGTGAGGGGCTCTTTGGGACCTGCCTGCACTGGGGGTGATGGAGCAGCTCCTCTGCTCAGGCTTGGATCAGCAGCATCTGGACATCACAGAGCTGCTGTGGGGTGCAACAAACCCGTCTCTGCAGGGCTCTGGCTGCAGAGTCACGACAGCAGCTCTGCTCCCCTGGTCCATGTAGAAAATGTCCATGACATCCCAGCACCTGAGTGGTGCCACGCTTCAGGTGTACGGGCCTCAGTGCAGGTTTCTTTTTCCTCCTCACCCTTCCCTCTCCCTTTTATTGTGCTGCCATCTCTCTGACTGCTTGGGCTCCTGCCTTGCTGGGATGTTTTCTTACAAGAGCCAGCGTGTCCATCAGGAGCTGGGCTGCCTGCAGAGCAGGAACAGCCTGGAGCATCTTCTGCGCTGAAGAGCTGGGCATGGCTGGATGGAGAGGTGGGCACCTTTGGGAGTGCTGGTGGTGCAGCCAGAGGCAGGGAGGACAAGGTGTGCAAATGCCCTGGATGGCACCCGTGGTTCCCAGCAGGTCTTCTCCAGTGTTTCTCTGAGGATAGATAATCACAGACCTGGGAACGAGACTCAGACTGATCCTGTGCCCGGCGCAGAGGATGCACTGCAGCAGCCTTGGCTGGGTGACAGCAGACACCCGAGGTGTGAGAAAGCACGAGCAGGGACAGTTCCCACTGCTGGTTGTGGTCCTGGCAAGGGACTTGCAGAGCCTGAAATCTGACTTCTCCCAGGAGAAGAGTGTAACGCTCAGTGCTTTACTCCTAGTTTTGTTCAGAGCCAGAAATCAAAGTCCAGAGCTGTGCTTCTCCAGCCAGAATCATTGAAAGGCACTTGCTGTTGTTTTAGGGCCAATATTTAACTTGTGCCTTCCATGAGGAATGCCTGTTAGACTCCAAATATTTGCCTTAAGGAAGAAGTTTGAGGGAAGAATGTCCAGTGCTGGTGGGGAAGCAGGAAGGATTCAGGAAATGAGTTGAAGGCTGTGCACGTCCAGGTCTGTGTGGCACGGCCTGTGTTCCCTCTGGCACGGCCCTGGCAGGTACGAGGCAGCTCTGGCTGAGCCGCGGTGCGGGAACGGCTGGGAGGAAATGTTTGTGTGCTCCAGCGCTGGAGCACAGGGCGTGTCTGCTCCCACAGCCCCAGCCCTGCGCTGCCAAGGGGATTTAAAGGCATAGGCTTGGAGCTGCTCTCCAGCTGGGGCTGCTGTGGGCAGCCGGGCTGAAGTTCCCGATAAAAGCCGCTTATCAGAAAATAAATGCTCTGCTGCTTTTGCTTTCGCTGTGGTGTGTGGTTGCAAGGGTTCGTTAGCTGAAATCGTCTGCAGTGGAGCCTGCTAATGGCAGGATTTCCCATTCCCTGGGCGGGTTTGATGAGGTGCTCATGGCTTCTCCTCGCCTTTCTGTGTGATCCTTCACCTTTCTGTGTGATCCTTCTCGCAAGGTGCCCCGAACAACCAGGTGAAGCCTGCTGCTGGTTCAGTGCTGAGCCTGTCCCAGGTTTCTGGGAGAGCAGCTGAGCGGGGCTGTGTGCTGCTGTGTGTCACAATTCGGGTCAGGTTGTGCTGGCATCTCAGGCTGCTCGGGCTGGTTGTGGTGTGGGAGGACACGGCGATGGACAGGAGCCTGATCCTCCTCCCAGCCCCTCTCTGTGGACAGGGCAGGTCAGGAATTCTGGGTCTGGCGGGGAAGTCTGGGCTTCCTTAGCTCCATAGTAACCCTCTGCCCTGACTTGTCAAGCTCTGTGCATTTGATTGGATGGTTTTGGCCTGGCTTGAGTGTTTTACGCCTGGATACAGAGAAAACATGTTTCCTCTTGAAGCAAAACCGAAGGCACGCGGCTGTTTGCAAGGGGAAGGCTTTGCCTGGGCTCCTGTGGGCAGAGCTCAGCACAGCTCTCAAACGCTGAGAACTTCTTTGTGCCAGTGTAGCAAAGGGCTTGAAGGCAGCCCTTGGGCCCAGCCTGAAGCTGTGCCAAGGAGAGCCAAGCCCAGCCAGAGCATGGCTCTGGCTCTTAGTCACAGCTTTGGTGCTGGGGATGCAAAGAGGAGTGAGAGCCCTATCCGGCTTGGAGGATAGTGGGGTGCTGGGCGGCTGTGGGAGGTCTTGGTCCCTTTCCATAATGAGAGTTGATGGGTTTAGGCCCACAAATTGGCTGCCTAATGAGTGAGGGAGACAGGGGAGCTGTATCCTGTCTGCAGGGGTTGAAAGAGGTGATGTGAACCAGAAATATGAGTAATTAACTCAAAAAAAGAGGAAAGGTTGGTGTCTTGGATGGAAGTGTGTACTAGAGGAGGGTGAACGTGTGTTGGCTGGGGTTTCTGGGACAAACCAGAGAAGTGAGAGCCCAGAAATGAGGGAGAAAGGACAGTCTGCTCGTGCAGATAGTGTTCCAGGTATTAATAGCAGCCAGATGAAATGGGTCCTCCTGGGGGTATATCCTGCATGTTCCTTCATTGGAACAATCCTTCTGATTTTATAAATTAAGCCCTTTGTGTAGGGTTGAAAGAAGCAGGTAAGGGGAAGGGAGGAACCAGCAAGGTTGCACTGGATGTACCTGTTTGAGAGAATCTTTTGGGTGAACCCCTTGAAAGTTTCCTTTCCAAGTGCACAGCATCACCTCTTCAGCTGTAGCCAGTCCTGTGCTCTTCTTGTTTCAGTCCTGGCCTTCTCATCCCCTGCAAAATGCACACAGGTGGGTTATGAGGGAAGATGAGGAAAAAACCTTTGGAATGTTCCTTTCTGATGTGGAGGTTGGTGCAAACCAGACCAAGCCCTTAATCCACAAAGCTGTCCCAGTGCTTAATAAAGGGTTGTGGGGCTGATCCTCTGTGTGAGGGATGGAGAAGTGAAAAGATCCTGCACAGCTTGTGGTGTGACCGGGAATGGGGTGTAGGTCTCTTGTCCCTCTGTTTTGAAGCTTATCCCTCCCTGCAAGCCAGCAGACTGGGGTGCTTGCCTGGGCCTTAGGAGTTTGTCCCAGTTAGTCTCCAGTTAGTTGGGAATCGCTGTTCTCTCTCCTCTTTTGTTTCTCTGAGATCAGCGGTGCTTCCGTGCCCATCTGTGAAATAAGCAGGTCGCTTCCATGCCTTTGAGAAGTTGCAAGGAAAACTGTAATGGATTGAGCTGCTGATGGCCCTGTAATAGAGGGGGTGGGAAGATGAACACCTCGTGGATCGCTCGCTGCTTCCCTGAAGGTGCTGCTGGCTCTTGCACGGAAGCTGATGGATGTTGTCATGCCACAGAGCATCCCTCTGCCCCAGTTATTCCGCAGGAAAGATTAATTGCATGGTGCTGCTCTTTCCTCCTCATGGTCTGGGCTGTGGGTCCTGCCTGTGGCCCTGGTGCTGGGCCCCTGCTGGGGAGGAGAGCTGGGAGCCAGGGCAGCAGCGAGTCAGCTCCTGTGTGGCTCTGCAGCAGGGAAGTGGTTTTGGCGTCTCAGCACAGGAATTTGACAGCTCTTTGGGGAGAGGTTTCCCGGTTAGCCCCTCTGGATGCTTACCCTTCCCTCCCCCTCTTGTCCGTCCCCCCTCCCCCCAAATTCGTACGGTTTGGCAGTCATTTGAGGGGAAATGTGTGGGGCTTGGAGCAGCCTGGGGAAGAAAGCAGAGAGGGGAAAATGTGGGACAGCTCAGCTTGGCAGAGCTGCAGCTCTGCCACCCAGAAATGGAAACAGCCCTTGTCACCAGTGGGAATGACATCCCTTCCGCCCACCCCGCTCCAGGGCTCTCCAGGACAAAGGGCCTGCTGTGGAGCAGAGGGACTGGGCTGGGACAGAGCTGAGCTGGTGGTGTTCCCCCATTCTGTGTGACCTTAGGAGAGGTGGGGAAGTTGTGATTAACCGTGGTTTGGTGATTGAAGAGAGAACTGGATCTGGGCACCCCTTTTTTCCCCTGCCTTGCCTCACAAAAGGCCACCCCAGATCTGCCAGTGCAGCTGCTTCCTAACCTGGTTCTGTCAAGAGGATATGGGTTAAGGGAAAAAAAAATCCTACAATTAAAAGTGTTTCTGCCAACCCAGATCTTGCTGACAGAAAAGGGGTTGGTAGCGCTACACATGACAGGAGGCCAAGCAGATCTGTGCAGAGTGACAGTCCCCAGATGGCTGAGGAGCAGGGAACCCTGCTGGCACACACGGCTCTCGCCATCGCAGTGCTCGGGCCTTTGGCAGCCGGGCTGGAATTGTTCTGAATCTGCTGAGCTGGAGTCTTTGTGGGTCCATTTCCCCCTTTAAACTGTGGCTGATGTGTGCGTGGCTCATTAAAAACCCCTTCCAGAGTACTCAACTTGCCCCTTGCCCCCATTCCCTGTGGGATGAGTAGCTATCCCACGTCTTGGAGGTGGGAGATGAAACTGTGGTTTTCATTCCTCCGGTGCTGTGTGTTGTCTCTGCCTCTTCCTCCCCTGGTCCCAGCCAGGACTGGGAAGGAGCCCTGTTGCTGGAGGTACTGGGCAAATCTGTTACAGCTCTTGCCCATAGGAAGTGATCACAGTATTCCAGGATCATTTAGGCTGGAAAAGACCCCTGAGATCAAGTCCAACCTGTGACCGATCCTCACCTTGTCACTCAGCCCAGAGCACTGAGTGCCATGTCCAGTCTTTCCTTAAACAGGGGTGGTGACTTCACCATCTGCCTGACAGCCCCTTGCAATGTTTAACAACCGTTTTTAAGAAGAAATTCCTCTTGATATCCAGCCTGTGTTGATGAAGGTGACAGGGAAAAGCTGTCTGGTTTCTCAAAGCCACCCAGGTGGGCTTTGGCTGTCCTGTCAGGGGCTGGTTGTTTTGCCACACAGAATTCCCAGCCCCTCACTGGAGCTGCCTGGAGCTGCTGGAGTGATGGATGGCACCTTCTTCTGGCTGAGCTTTTGGATACCCTCTGAGTGTTCCCAGTGCCTCCCTGGCTCTGCACTGGGTTCTCTGGGTGCTACAGAGCAGCTCACCTTCCCAAGCTGTTGAATTGGGAGTCCCTCCTTTCCCACACCTCTGTGGTGTCAGTCCTGGAGTGGCAGAGCTGGGTCGTGTCCCTCTATCCCCTGGCAGGGGGGCAATAACTCTTAAGAAGTAGTGGTTGCCACTGAGGAGGAGGATGAGGGAATTGCTGACTGCAGGCATCTGCTCCATCCACCTCTTGGAAATGTGAACCAGGAAACAAATCTGAAACCAATCTGGCAATCGCCAGGTCAGGCCTCTGACCCGCTCCTGGGGCCGTGCTGGGTTACTGCCCTGTGCCAGGTTACTGCCCTGTCCTGGGTTACTGCCCTGCTTGGAGAAGACACCTGTGGTCAGGGCCACCAGCCCTGCAGGTGACCTTAGAGGGCACAGCAGCCCTTGGGGACTGGGCTTTTCTGCCTCTTCTGCCACTGCTTTCTGTGTGCCATGTGGCAGTGTTGTGCCTCAGTTCCCTCTTCTGTAATGACACTTTCTTGGTGACCTACTCTGAACCAGCTGCTGTAAGGAGCGGTGTAAGAGCTGGGGGGGCATTGGTCTGGAAAACCCCTGGAGCCTGTGATGAGGGACATTGGGAAGATATAATGGCTAATGCTGCTGCTTGGCTTGTTTCCCAATTTGCTGGGAGAGAAGGAGGTGTGTGTCCAACTCCAGGAGCCATATGGTGTGGATGCCAACACAGGAGAGCGGATGGGGTCTCTTCTGGGGTGGCCCACCTGGTGTGTCGTGTAGATTTGAAATGGCAGCATCCATACCTGGTGTCATCTGCTCTCCCTGGTGGTGTGGACTCTCCTGGAACTGAGGGGGTTTTCTCATGCATGGCTGCTTGGAAGGCTGTGGTTCAGATAAGACAAGGCGGTCTGCTGTGGCCATGCAGCAGCTTGGGCAGCGGGGATGTCCTGCCCTCCAGAGATGGTGGTTTCCAGAAGAGTGAACGTCACCTGTGTCCCTGGCACAGAAGTCAGGCTGGTGCAATGTGCTGTATCCCTCAGATTCCTTGTCTGTCTGCCTGTGTTGGGATCCCCCTGCTCCCTGTGCCTTGCACAGGAGGGGCTGTGTTGGGATCCTCCTGCTCCCTGTGCCTTGCGCAGGAGGGCCTGTGTTGAGATCCCCCTGCTCCCTGTGCCTTGCACAAGAGGGCCTGTGCCAGGATCCCCCTGCTCCCTGTGCCTTGCACAGGAGGGGCTGTGCCAGGATCCCCCTGCTGCCTGTGCCTTGCGCAGGAGGGCCTGTGCCAGGATCCCCCTGCTCCCTGTGCCTTGCACAGGAGGGGCTGTGCCAGGATCCCCCTGCTCCCTGTGCCTTGCACGCGAGGAGGCCATGCAGACAGAGCGGAGGGAGCGGTTTTGCTCATTCTGTGCTCATTAGAGGCTGCAGGGAAGGGAAATGGAACCACTTCTAGTTCTCTGCTAAATTTTGATTTCCCAGTCCCTGGAACCTGGGAGCTGGGATACCCTGGGTTGTTCAGTGATGTTCCACAGCCATTTGTGCTGTGGGGGGGCCCATGGTGCGAGTATCTGGGGGCAGCAGTCTGTTCTCAGTCTCCTGCTCCTGAGGTTGTTAAGGAGCTGGTCCAAAGGCTGTGGGGAGGAATAAGACCTGAGTGTGTCACTGTGGTGTCCCACTCCATGGGGAGGAGAGTGCTTGGGCTTGCCTGTGCTGGTTTTCAGTCAAATTCCTCTGTGGAGAGGAAATCTGTTCCAGGTGGATGAAAGGTTTTCAGACCCAGCTTGGGCTTGGAGGAGGAAAGGAAGGGAAGGGAGACGCATCCAGAAATTTGCTTTTGTTGTGGGAGAGGTGTTGGGAAATGTCTCTTATCCTTTGGGGAACAAACGTTGATCCCCTCGCCATGACTTCAGCTGATCCTTCGCAATGCCGGAAGGAGCACGTATGAGATTTGAGGCCGTGGGATCTCCGAGGACATCCTCGAATGGGTCGTGTTCTTCCTCTGCTCTTGCACGTCTCCCACCACTTGACAGCACTCCCTGTGAGCCAGCGCTTGGATGGCCCCGTCATCCCGTGCCCTCCCTGCTGCTGCTCCTGGCCCGTGGGATGCCGGCACGGTTCACGCTCTGGAAGCAGAGCTGTCCCACGAGGAGCTCTCCCACGGCGTGTGGGGGGACATCTCACCCCACCATGTGCTCAGACCCTCTGACTCACACGCACCAAAATGCCTCTGCCTGGGCTCCCTCTGGAGCCTCATCCTGCAGTGACGAGGTTGGATCATCCCGTGGGCAGTGTCCCCCTCCAGAGATGCCCACGACTCCAGTGGGGTGGCTCCCAGAGGAGAGGGGGTGGGTGGTAGGCAGGGCTGGCTGGGGAGAGCAGTGCTTCTCCAGGGAGTCCTGTGGGACAGAGAAGGCCATAACTCAGCGTGTTGGGGGCTGCAGGGGGTCCCCTTCCTCGCTGTCTGAGAGCTGCTCTCAGCTTTCCCGTGTGTGGGAATGGGTAAAGGAGCTGATAAAGCTGTGTCAGCAGGGAGCTCTTGTGTCCTGTGTGTTGTGCAGCACCGGCTGCACTGATGGCTGAGGGTCCAGGGCTGCCTGCCACAGGTGGGGGCTCACTCTGTAGCTTGTGGTGAGGGGTGACAATGGCACTGCAGCCCCTCCTGGGGCATTCTCTCCTGTGAGAATGGCTGCTGTCATGTCCTGCCTCAGTTTCTGTCCTCGGGGCCTGTGATTGCATCAAGGAGGAAGCTTTTGCTGTAGGGCCTTCTCAGTGGGTTGTAGTGGAGAGCGTGGACCCTGCTGTGCTTTCAGTGCAGTGGAAAGAAGCAGTGGCACCGTGCACAGCATTGTGTGTGTGATGAGGCTTTGTGATGGACTGGCCTTGTGGTGATGTTTGGGCTGTCTCAGGGCAGGGAGAGCAGGACGCCTTCCCATCCCCCTGCTTCGGCGGGAAGAGCTGATTTCATGGACTGGGATTCGGAGATCTCTGGCAGTTTGCTGTTTCAACCATCTGACTCGGCACTAATGTTTAAATACATGTGTGTGCTCTTGTGTATTACTGAAAATTCAAGGGAAGGCGGGAGGGAAGAGCCCGAAGTTTAACAACAAGCAGTGCAGAGTGGCCTGGATGCCAGACTGGGAAATAAGCCCATCTCAGTGTGTTGGGAAGCAGATGGTCACTTGCCAAGACAGCTGCCCCCCCTGCCCTGGTGAAGTGTGTCACCAGTGCCAGCTCTGTGCTGTTCTCCGTGGGTCCCTTTGCCCACCGGCTCCAGGAAATGCTGAGCAGGTGGGCTCAGGATCAGCTCTTGGATGGGCACGTTGTGGCCTCACAGCTGCTACAGCAATCCTCTCTCTGCTTTGCTGGGCCATTCTGGGCCAGAGGCATGTTCCTCTGATGTTTCCTCCTGCTGCTGCCTGCATTTGTACCTGCTGTTCCTCTGGGCTTGCTGTCAAATCCTCTTGCAGCAGGTTGTTCTAAGCCTTGTCCTTCAGCTGGGCACATCCTGCAGCCCGTGCCTGGAGCTCTCCAGAGCCAGGGCAGCTCTCAGCTGCGTGACCATGGCTGCACAGGAAAGGTGCAGCACATCTCTGGCTGTAGTGGAGGTGGGGAGAGAGCCTTCCCCTGCTCTCCCTGGGAAACTGATGGCAGCTCTTCTTCCACATCCATTCCCGTGCGTGCTGCCAGAAGTGCATTAAGATCCCTTATCAAGGGAAAGGCGAGCAGCACTTCATCTTGTTTTTATGAAAAGTGTTGGCTTTTGAGGGCGTGAGAGTATTCAGGGACAGGGCTGGGGAAGTAGCGTGCCGGTAGGGATGGTCTTGAACCTTATTTCAGGCTGCTGCAGCACAGGAGGAGGTGTTCCAGCCTCAGATGGAAATGGAAGCTGTTTTTCCCAGCTGCTGGGTGCAAATTATCTATTTGTCTGGAAGCCTGTTTTGTCCCACTGCCTGGTGACTGTGAAGCAGGGTGTGAGCTCTGGGGAGAGGAGGAGATGGAAGGGGAACTTGCCTGCTCAGGAACCTGCCATCTGAACACAGTGCTTTCCTGCCTGCTTCTTGTGGCCCAGCACAGCGACCGTCGTGGCCAGGCTGGCGAAGTGAGTTACGGTGGTGATGGATTTGTGTGTTTGTGACACATGTAGGGTCTTACCTTCCACAGAAGGGCTTTGTGGGGGAGTCTTACAGCTGCCACCTGAATCCGAAGGTAAATCTGCTCTAGAAACTTCTGTGGAGCTGAGGATGGAGAGGGCTCAGCGATGCCTGTTCCAGCTGTGCTCATGAAGCTCCCACTCCTCATCAGCCAGCCACCCTTGGGCTGGATCCTCATGGTCCTGCAGGACAGGCAGGCACTTGGATCTGTCCTTGTTCGACCTCCCAGGGAAATAAAAGGGTGCCTGAGCTGCCAAGGCTTTGGGTATTTTTCCCACAGCCTCCAGTGGCAGAGGTTGAGGTATGGAATAGGGCTGCCTGCCCTGAAGGTGCTGTGGGCTCTGTAGTCTGTGCTCAGCAGCTGTGTGAGCAGCAGCTCTCCTTGGGCTTCTCTGTTTCCCAGGGCACAGATGCGACTCAGTGATTTGGGATAGGGACAGCGCTCTGGACACCTGCTTGCAGACAAAGCCTGTTTTGTGGAGAGTTACCAGGCATGAAGGCAAAGCTTAGGTTTTGCAAGAGGTGAGCACTGGGGACCTGCCTTTTCCTGGTGTGTCAGTCAGATCTACCTGGGTTGTTCTGCTCTGAAACTTCTCAGATTCACTGTTGGTTGTGCAGCTGAGTCTTGGGCTTTATGCTTCTGGGCATGAGTGGATTGAAAGCGATGTTGGATCTTGACTAGAAAGGAAACCTTTGCAGGCTCCTTCCCAAGATCAGCACACATGTGATAATGAATTTGTGCGAGAAGTGGGCAGGATGGGGCTGGTTGGAAAATGTAAATGTAAATGTATGGATGGGGGAGCAGGCGAAGCGGAAGCCATGGGACTGGTAAACAGCTTTTTGCTGGCCAACTGCTGTGGACTTTTGGAAGGCAGCTGGTTCCTCTGCAGCTCGGTTTTCCAGCAGCATGGATTTAATTAGTATCCGGTGTCTCCCTGGAGCTTGCTGCGTTGGGGGTGTATTGTCTCGTTTAAATGGAAAACCCCGCGGCAGAGCCGCCAGCGCCGGCGCATGCGAGGGGCTGAGGGCCGAGACCACTGGGTTGAGTCAGTGGCTGTGTGAGAAATGCCTGATTGGATGCAGCTCCTGCCGTGGCGAGCGGGGGCTGGAGAGACAACGTCACGTCTTGGCCGGGGTGGCTGCGCGTGTCCCGCGGAAACGCCGGAGCAGATGGGAAGGGACGAAGCACTGGGAGCTGGACTCTGCTGTCCTTTTAAGGTCTCCCAGCCAGAGACTCGGCTTTGTCCGTAATGAACTTCCTTTCTTCCAGTGCTACAAACTCTGCCTTAGTAAAACCGAAACCACTTTGACATCCTAATTGGCCTTTTCTGCGTTGAACTGGTGAGATAGATTCTGCTGAACTGCTGCACGGGCAGAAAGCAAGCCTGTGCCTTTGTTGTTCAGAAGGAGGTTTCCTGCTCTGGTTACCTGTCTGCTACCTGTGCCCTTCCTCTTACGGTAAGAGCAAAGCAAGTTGCAGTTCCCCAGCCAGAAACTGTCCCGTGTGAGCAGGGACACCTGAGTGACGCTGGCACAAGCAGTGGGGCAGTGGGCTGGAGCTGGGTCATTTGCTCATTTTGACATCTTCCAGCTCCATGCCAGAACTTTTCCTGGCCCAGCAGCCCCGAGGGCAGCTGTGGAGAAGTGATACTGGAGCAGAAGGTGGTGGTGACATCCCAGAGGCATTGTGGCAGGGCTGGATGGGAAGGTGGGAATCAGGTACCAATTGCTCCCTGACTCCCTCCTGCAACCAGGGGTTTTGCATTCCCACCACCCGCACTGCTTTGGTGTTCCTCCTGTTTCCATGCAGTGGATCTGGCGTGGGGACCCTGGGAATGGGTCCCAAGATGGACACAGCCCAGAACTGGGAGGGGCTGCCCTTGGTCTTCATTGGGCACAATCACGTCAGAAAAGGTGTAAATCAAAATGCAGGCTCCTTTTGTGGGGTCTGTAAAGTCAACCAAAAAGCTGCTTCCTTTCAAGTCATTTCTCATAGAGCTTCAGTGTGTTTTCTGGTTGTGAATTCTGCAGCTGGAAGTTTAAATTTGTGCCTGATGAAGCCGAAAAGGTGAATCAGCTCTCTTGGGCACTTGGTTCATGGATGGGTTTGTCTGACTTGGGCTGGGTTTGTTATTTCCAGACTAGTTTTCAGATCTGCTCTTATTTTAGCATATGTGTATTTACTGTTATTATTTTTCCTAGAGAAGTATTTTCAGCTTTTTGCTTGGTTCCTGTGCTGCTGCTGAAATTTCCATCGTGGTATTTCCGGCTCCTTGGTGGAGCACAGTTTAATATTTTCCATCCAGGTGTAGCTGCTTTGGATGAGGATCCAAGGAAAAGAGTGAAATTGTGCATTGGGCTGGGAGTGAATTGGCACTCACAGGAGCGGGGATGCTTCATGAGGGTTATTTTTGTGGCTGCTACGAGAAGTGCCCTTACTCTGCAGGCTGGTTTCAAAAACGTGAAGATCTGGGTTGTTCTGAATTTGGATGTTGAGGATCCGAGTTCTGCATTTGGACTGTCCAAAGCACGTTGATTTCTTTCTGCTCGTATGTGCAGGGAGCAAATGTTCATCAAACAATCCCACTCCCGTTGGCTGAAGAGGGCCCTGGTTCCTCCTTAGATATTTTTGGGTGCAAAATGACTCCTGCTGACCTGCTGGAAAGCTGACACTGCACACACATCCCGCTGCCAGGCAGGGATTCTCCTCATCCACCCTGAGCTGTGGTGTGAGCAGTGAGACTTTGGGGTGAAGCTCTCCAGCTGCTGCCCCAGGGCTGTTCTGGCACGTGGTTTGTGCAGCCCTTCGTGCTCATCTCGAGAGGAGGAAATTTTTTGGTTAAAGATCCCACCAGTGTAGGGAATTCACACCAGCTCTTGAGTGGTGCCTTGTGGTTCCATTGGAAACTGAAAGCTCTGCTACTGGTGGTTTGCCCCCATCTTTTACTTCTCTTTTAATTTTGTTATGTTTAGAGAACAGTTTTGGTTTTGCTCCCACTCCCTTTAGGAGCCCTTGCACGGGGGGATGCTGTGCCTGCTCCAGGTCCGTGGGCACACCCAGCTCGTGGGCTGCGGGAGTCTGGGATGGTTGGGCTGGAGTTTGAGGAACAGCTGAGATTTTGCTTTCAAGGCAGCCTGATGGTTTTGAATGTCACCTGGTGTCCTTTAGAGATCTCTGTGAAACCACATGCAAGTCATTGCTGAGTGTGTGTTGTGAGAATCTGTTTGTGGGTGAGACTCCAAGGTGGGAGGCAGGACCCCCCTTCAGCAGAAGCATTTCCCTGCTGCCTTGTTGAAACTCTGCTCTCCTCGTTGTTACAGGGGGAATGGTGTGGCACAAGCACTAAAAAAATACTGAAAATTCAAAGCAATCCATTAAAAAGCCATATTTGGGTTCAGAGGCTGGGAGAAAATAACTTTGAAACAATTTGGAGCTTAATTTGTTGTAGGTTAAGAGCTGACCAGAGTTCACAATGTCATAAAAGTCTCCTGGGGAAGGGAATAGCCAGTAACAGGAGAACATCTCTAATTTAGAGAAAAGTTTAATAGACATGAGAGCTGGAAGAGGAAGCCAGAAAGAAAAATCCATTTTCTTCACAGCACAGCTGGACTCTGGGGAAAAAAACCCAATGCTTTATTATTTTTTAAGGGGTTTCTTTAATGATTTTTTTTTTCATCCTGGTGGTTTTGTGACTTGGATGTTTTTATGGATGTGGCTGAGAGCCATGGATGGATACCTGGGTGAAACTCTGAGGTGTTGGGGCTGACTGATGGCCTGTGCAAGGAGCCGGGCAGCACCTGCACGTGGTAACTCCTTTAGTGTCTGACAAGCTTGGCACGTTCCTGCCTCGTTTGCTGAAGTCATTTTTGTTTGTTCTGTGTTACTGGTGTGGCTGGAGGTGATGGTGTGTCTGGTTGTTTGCTCTGAGAGTGGATTTATGTTTTTAATTCCGGCGCTGGGAGAGGTGTTGGCTGCGTCCATCTCTGGGGCCACGCATGGGGAGGGCCAGAGCTCGGTCGTGGGGCACTGGCCAGGCTGGAGGTGCCAGGAGTGCCCTGTGCCCACTGCTCTGGCAGCTGGGTGGGATCCTCTCTCCTCACTGACACACTGTGTTCTCAGTAAAGAGCTGGGGAGCCAGGAAGGGAGGGGAGGTCTGGAACAAGGATGCTGGGATCATGTTGGATTAAAAGCTTTGCTGCCACAGTTCAGGGTTTTTGTGGGTTGGTTGTTTCTGGTTGTTTTTTTTCCTCCTCTTAACACCAGAAGAAATTCTGGTGGAAACATTAGCCTCGGCTTGATTCTTGTCTTCTTTTCAAGAATCTGGATAGAAAAAAACGTCTTCTGGCCAAACTGCCCATGCAGATTTCTTAATTGTAAATATTGGGGGGCCAGAGTGAAACCCTACTGGTCTTTTTTTTGCTGAGGGGGAGACCAGCCAGCACTGTCAGTGCTTCAGACACTCCTGGTGCAGTGGCCATGGTGACAGAGCTGTGTCTGCCGTGCCATCCATGACTCAGCCCGGTGGCAGCGCACGGATGAGCCGAGGCTGAGCCCAGCTCCGTGTTTGGGGGATGAGGGATGCAGCGGATTCAGGAAGCGGTCAGGGAGGTGGGCTGAGGGCTGCTCTGTGGGACCAGCTGGCTGTGGGCCTGGTGTAGGGATCCAAACAGTAGATTTGTGACCATTGGATATTCCCAGCATTGGCCCATGACCCTGTGTGCAGGCAGCAGCAGCACAGGTGGGTGGCTGGGTTTCACAGGATGCTGTTCCTGTCTTGGGGGGAACCCTTCAGTTCTGGGTTCTTGTCTCTGCAGATGCCTTGGAGCAGGCAGGGGAGGCTTGCTGAGCTCTCAGCGCCATTCAAAAGCTGAAAAAGAGCCAGACATCTCTCCAGGGACCTCAAATGGACGAGGCTGATGCAGGGAAGTTATCCCAGTGTAACAGGCAGGATGTGGAGGGCCAGGGACTCAGCACACGCCCAGATCACCAGGGAAGGGGTGGCAGAGCCAAGAGCTCTTAAATCCCTGGGGCTGAGCCGAGGCTCCCCCAGCTCTCGGAACGCGCTGCACGTTCCGCCCGGGTTCCCCGGTGGCTCTGCATCAGCAGTTAAGTAACGAACTATTTAACAAGAGCTTCCTGTTGTGCTGACACCAACACCAACGTACAAAGGAGCAAGCGGAGTAAACAGAGCTGTGCTGGCTCCTGCCTCGCTGGAGGCTGGAAAAAGGCTTGGAGATCGGGAGGAGGCCGGGGTGCCATCACTTCTGAACCCAGCCTGCTGGGCCAGGGATGATGTTCTTGTGGCTGCCCTTGGCAGAAACTGCTGGGAAAGTGGCTGCTTCCAGGACTGCATGGTTTGTAAGGGAATTTCTGGGATGGATAAAGGCCCCTTTACCCCTTGCCCTGCTGCTCCAGCTCCTCTGCAGTGCTCTGTGTCCCTGAAGTGGTACAGCCCATCCTCCATCCTGGCAGGGTGGGCACAGCTCTCACAGCTGTGGATGTGAGATGCTCACATCCAGAACTTCCATCTCCACCAGGTTCCTGGAGTTCCTCAGTCAGAGCACTGAAACTCCTTTTTTCTTGAGGGATCCAGAGGAAGTGGGGCCAGAACAAGCCAGTCCTCCTTTGCCATAAGGAATGTTCTGCTGCCCTGGTAGGTTTGCTTGAATGTCCCGTGACTGGAGCTGTCAGTGGTGGAGGTCCAAGCTGGAGGGAGCTCTGAGGGCTGCACAGCCCCACTGCCTCTCAAGCCCATGGAGGAAACTTCCCTGTGGGGTCGGGATGAGTTTTCTCCAAACAGCACATGCCATGGACCCGAGTTCCAGCCTCTTCAGCTGCTGTGCCCAGCATGGAATAGAGGTGCATGTCCAAGGGTGGAGGAAGCTCAGGAGATCTCTCTGGAGCCTGTTGAGTGGTCACTTGGTGGATATTTGGCTGCATGGTCACGCTCTAAGTGTTGTGGTTGACGCCCCGATGTGCAAGTGGAGGCCAGTGACAAGGGGTGTTCTCGGGGGTTGGTGCTGGGACCAGTGCTCTTTTACATCTCTGCTGGTGACATGGACAGTGGGGCTGAGGGCACCCTCAGCAAGTTTGCTGGTGACACAGAGCTGTGTGGTGGGGTCACGCTGGAGGGAAGGGATGGGGCATCCACAGGGACCTGGAGAGGTGGGATTGTGCCGAACTCATGAAGGTCAGCAAGGCCGAGTGCAAGGTCCTGCCATGGGCTGGGACAATCCCAAGCACATACACAGGCTGGATAAAGGATGGATGGAGATCAGCCCTGGAGAGAAGGATTGGGAGCTTTGATGGATGAGAAGCTTGATGTGACCCAACCCCGGCTTGGCTGTACCCAGTGCAGGGCTCCCGTGGGAAGCCTGGTGAGGCTTTCCATGACCCCCTGTTTTGGGAAACGTCTGTGTGGTGGCACAGCTTTCCCTGCTCCGTCACGGGCAGGGCTGGCTGCAGCTCTGCAGGCTGGAACATGTGTTTAACAACAAACCCTTGCAGACATCATTTGGGACCGTCTGTAGCTCGCTCTTAAAGATATTTTAAGACTTTGCTTTGTTTTAAGACTTTTGATCTCTCTGTAAGCTCAGCCTCTTCAACTTTTAGAATTTTTTGGGATTTGGTTTCAGCTGTGTAAGACCACTGGTTGCTTTTTGGTCTGGATTTTTGTGTTGGGAGCCAGCTGATGGGTCATCCTTTGGGACATCGGGGTATTTGTGATTATTTTTAGCCTTTAATTGGCTGTGATCTGTACTTGGAGCTGCAGAGTGTCAAGGGCTTTTCTCTTTGTGCTCTCAAGAAGCTTTCCTTTCTCTTTCATCTGGATGCAGCTGTGTTTCCCTTCTGCTCACAGAGGACAGAGTACATGGGGAAACCAGCTCCGAGGAGCATCCCAAAGGCTGGTGGGGATCAGGGAGCAGCACCCAGGGATGCCGGCTGCTCCAGGACACCTGGGCCCTGTTCCGAGCAGCACCACGGACCTGCTCCCTGACCTTCCCCAGCCACTTCCCTGCTCCAGGCCGCTATTTTCTTCCCTTTTCTTCCCCTCTTTTGTCTTGCCCCGTTTAGCTGTAACCTCTTTCGGGCAGGAACACGGTGTGTGTGTTCATATAAAGGGCTGAGAACAATGTGCCCCAGATGGTTTGTTACAAGTGCCTTCTCGACAGCCACAGGGTTTCATTCTACAGGAAAGAAATTCTTAAAAATACAGCTCCTCAGCATCTTATACTTGCAAATGTGGGCAGGAACTTCCCGAGCCTTGATATTTTGGTCCAAGTCACAGAGACAAGGGGTAGCACTAGAACTGCAGCTTTTCTTCTTATAAGGAAAAAACCAACTCCCCCCCAACCCCAATTCCCTTTTTCTCACCCTTATGTCTGCAGGGAAAAGCTTGTAAATGTGACTGGAGCAGCTCTGACCTGCTTAAAACCAGATGGCAAAGAAAGAGGACCTAATATTTCAACAAAAGCACTATGAACTCCCTCTTTGGGAATCAAGGGGTGTGTGGGCTTGCCCCCTTTTTATGGCACTTTCTATGCTTCTGAGGTTCTGTTTCGGGAGTGCTGAGGCACTTGCACTTGCCTGCAGTTTGTTTCCCTTCCAGGATCCCTGGCTCAGAGCACTGGCACTGCAAACACCACAGGGCACTGCTTATTTGCTTTAAGACCACAGCTTGCTTTGGAATTTCTTCTGCCAAACTTGAGGCCAATTCATTTTTTTTCCTTATTCATCCCACTCCCTCCTAAAGAGAGAAACAAGTTTTCTTAGTCTCATCTTGCATCAGATTTGATTCCAGGCCAACAAATCCAGCCTAGAAGGTGCTTTCCTGGGGCTGCTTGCCTCGCTGTGACCTTTTGGGTGAGGATTCCTGTGCAAAATGGAACAATGTGAGATCAGTTTCATCCAGGGAGTCTTCC
Source organism: Oreocharis arfaki (assembly GCA_013398015.1). Lineage (NCBI taxonomy): Eukaryota > Metazoa > Chordata > Aves > Passeriformes > Paramythiidae > Oreocharis > Oreocharis arfaki. Next base: position 59,622 of record VZRR01009629.1, on the reverse strand, counting down.
TCCCATGGTGCTGCTGCCTGGGGAGGATGGGTCAGGTCTGGGTCCTTGTTGCCCATCCAAAAGCTGCTGTGTTTTAACAAACACAGGGGTTTTTTTGCTCCAGAGCAGTGGGAATCCTGGGCTTTTACCAAAAGTTTCTGTTTCTAATTAGGTTGTTCTCAATTTTGAAGGCCAGTGATCCCTTTATGGCACAGGGTGGAAAACCTGAGCAGTTACTGACACTGCACAGAGGTGGGTCCTGCTTTTGTCCCGAGGTCCAGGGAGCCACTGTGTCTCTTTGGCACTCCTGGGATGAGAAAATTTATTCCTCTCAGCCCTTGGCTCATCCACGGGGGAGGCTGGTGGGCAGAGTGTGAGGGAGCATCACTTGCCCTGGCCTGACTCACACCGATGCGGTTCAGGGGCTTCCTGCTGCTCTGACCGCCCGGCTTTGGGAAAGGGGGAATTGCAGCGGGGCAGCCCCAGCACGGGGGGCTGGGCTGTGGCCTCGCTGGGTGTGAATCTGGCCCCGATGCCTGAATTTGGGGTTTGGAGCCAGGCCCCTCCAGGAGGGCTGCTCCTGAGGCTCCGCAGGCAGGACCAGTCGTGCTGTGCTGCTCGCTGCGTTTGTCTGGGCTGGGAGAAGGCAGCACAGGCTCCCTGTACTCACAGGAAACAGGATTTAATTTTTCCCTTCTGTCTCACTTCATTGTCTGAAATTCCCTTGCAGAGGCTGGCCCACAACTCTTCAAAGAAAATAATCCCAAGCGCCGGGGCTGGAGCTCCCTCGGCTCTGGCTGTCGGCCGCCTGACTCTGTGCAAACAGTCTGGGCCTGGAATCCCCTGGGACTGAGCATAAAGGTCTGATTCAGAAGGAAAACAGGTTATGGAGCAGCAGGGCCTGTGCATCACCGGCTGCTCCCCTTTCCCCACTGTGTGGCTGGAGCCGTGTCCAGGGAAAGCGGCTCCCGAAACGCCGGGCAAGAGCTGCCTGCTCTGGGAGCTGGGAGGCCGTGGGGGAATGGTTCCCGGTGTCCTGTGGAGGTGGGAGAAGCATGAGGAGGTCGGGAGGGCAGCACCATGTGCTGAACCCGGAGCGGAAATTATTGGGGGAGCAAAGAATGAGCAGGATGTCACGTGTGGGCCGTGCGCGCTCAGGGCTGGGGCAGAACAAAGCGCAGGGAAGCCCTGCTCCTGCCGCTCCCACCCCGCTTCCTGCTGGCACGGAGACGCTGCTGGGGGAAGGGAGCATCAGGGCAGAAGCCAGCCCGTGGCTGCCCACCTTTGGGAGAGCTGGAAGGCTCCACGTGCCTCATTTTCCCTCAGCTAAGGTGTGCTGGGTGCAGCAGGATGGTCCCCGGGTGTTGGTGTGCTGGGGGTGGCCTTGGAGGGCCAGGCTGCTTTGCTCTAGGGATGCTCCAGAGGTGTTGGATGGAGGCTGGAGCCTGTGGGGGCAGGAGGGGGCTCCCGTGACTCATGAAGGCCCTATTCCCCTGTGCTTGAACAGGCATGTCTCACAAGTAGGACCCCAGCACTCTGCGCCTTTGGAGCAGCTCTGGTCCCTCCTGGAGAGCAGTGGCAGCGTGCCAGGATGCTGTGGAGAGTGGGGATTCGGTGTCAGGAGAGGGCTGGGAGCAGGACAGCCCCAGGGAGCTTCTTCAGGGACTGTCCTGCCCTGGACTCTTGCACAGCCAGTCCTTCCCCCTGCTGAGCTCTGGCTTTGGTGTCTTTTTCCCTCTGTTGCTTTTAGAGCTCCCACATTTCCCTCTGTGCACCCTTGAGCACAAGAAGGGGTTTTTTTTGTTATTAATAGCTATTGAGAGCCAATAAGAAGTTTTACGGGGTTTGGCCAAGCGTCAGAGCTCGCAGCGTGTTCATTTCCTGGAGCCGAGCACTGGAGGGGGGGGTTGCTTGGATAACCTGCAGGGTTAGAGGGAGTCTGCAGCACTGGGGGCTCTTGGGAGGCTTTGAGTGCTGTCACAGGGGCCCGGAGAGGAGCACAGGAAGGTGGTGAGGGGCAGAGTGGGACTGGGAGGGAGGATGGCAAGGGTCAAGCTGGGAGCAAAACCAGAGTGGGGGGGAAATGGAGGTGTGTGGGTCTCTCGTGTGCCCTCCCAGCGTGTGCCCGGCTCCTGCTTGACTCCATCTGTCCATGTTTAGCTTCCTGACTGTCCTTCCTGCCTCCCACACGGGCATCCCTCTGAGGAGGGACCCAGCCTGACCAGGGGGAGTCTCACTCTGGTGGAATGCTGGAGGGAGGGAGAGCGCAGCTCCCTCTTGGGATCCGGGTTCCTTGAGCATGGAGCGGGTCAATGGTTCTTTTCATCCCAGTCTTGTGTCCAGAAGGAAGCAAGGAGCTGGTTTGGCCTTGATGTTGGGCTGTTGTATCCACGTGAGCACAGGGATGGTGTGGAGCCAGTGTCCTGGAATCATGGAATAGTTTGGGTTGGAGGGACCTTTAAAGGTCACCTCATCCAGCCCCTGCCACGAGCAGGGCTGTGCACATGGGAAGGAGCTCCCTGGTTCAGGGGGCTGAGCTGAGTCCTGCCTGTTTGGGGGGTAACCCCACCAGCAGCGTGGGGCTTCCCAGCAACCTCACTGGGAGCACACAAGGCAGGCAAGGGGCTGCACCCCTGAGCAAACGAGCTCCCACGAGCATCCATTGCTCTGGTGAGTGTCACAGCATTGGCCCAGGCTGCAGCCGAGGGGCCTCGCTCCCAGCTTTGCAATTAAAATCAAGGTTGGTTGATAAGAGCAGAGGAAGAGGCAGTGGGGTGTTAGTAAGTTCCTGTTTGCCAAGTGGGTGTTTTCCCCCAGCCCAGGTGGGCTGTGGTGGGCACCTGAGTGTGGCTGTTCCCCAGAAACCATGTCCTGGGCAGGGCTGCTGGCACAAGATCCCAGCCCACCACAGCAGAGGCTGGTGCTGGAGTGGGAAGTGCTCCGACTCTGCTGGCCCCTGCCCCTGGATCTGCAGGGACCCTCTCACCCTTTTCACTCCGTGGGATGCCCCACACCTGGAATGGTGTACCCATAATGCTGGGTTCACGTGTGTCCTCTGCTCTTGGGAGCTCTCTGAGTCCCTGGCTGGTGCCTCTGAATGCTTCCAGAAGCTGCCAGCAGCCCTTCCCCACGGGGACAGTTTTGTCCCCACATCACTCTTAGCTGGCTCTGACATGGAGACGCTCATCAACCATTTCACCTCCGGCCGACCAAGCTGTTTTAAAATTCATTTATCTGTTTATTTAAGCCAACATCTCAGGCATGGAGCACTCTGGGATGTTTCTGATGTTTATCCCAGCTTCTCCCACCCGTCAACTGCAGCACTGTCACTGTTGTAGGAATTATCTGCCTGCGGGGAAGGTGCTGCAGGGGCTCTGCAGAGCTGGGGGTAGGAGCCAGGAGCCCACAACCCTCTGTTGTCCTCTGCCTCCTCATACTGATTTTCTCCCTCTCCTTTTCCACAGCTGGGAGACCGAGGAGCTGCGCTGGGAGGACCCTGTCTGCAGGATGTTCTCTCCACCAAAGAACTCCCTGTGACCGGCGATGATGACAGTCCCGGCGGGACCTTGGGAAGCACTAACATTTCAGTAGCCCAGCACCCGTGGACGGCCTCTTACCCCTCCTTCTCCAGACCCCGCCCTCCCACCGCTCACCGGGATGGTGTATTAACCAAGAGGAACCCTGCTTCTTTCCTCCTCACCCTTCCATTTTCGGCAGCTCTGGGATTTGTATGGCAGCAGCGTAACCGTGGAGAGGCCGGGGTATCACAAACTTATGGATTTTGATAAGAGAGGAGGGAAAGGGGAGCTGGAGGAAGGTAAAAGGATGTCCAAGACAGGTGGAGGAAGGAGTGGTCATGGAGGCCGGGGTGCTGGAACCAACTCGGGAGTCTTAATGGTGGGTCCCAACTTCCGTGTCGGCAAGAAGATTGGATGCGGCAATTTCGGGGAGCTCCGTCTAGGTGAGAAGGGTCATCTTTGTCCTTGCTGTACCCACTCGTGCCAGGACTGCCCTGGCATCCTCCTCCTGCAGTGGGAGGAGCTGGCACAGGCTGTGGCCATGGGCACCAGGGTGCTGACCGGCCACACAGAGTTGAAGCGTTGCCCCTCGCAGGTAGCCCTTGTTCTGTCACAGAGGTTCCACTTCCTTAATCCTGTCGTGCTGTACTTGACCTACCAAGGCCCATCCCAGCCCGAAGGACTGATTGCAGAGGTGTTTCCCGTCTCCTCCCCATGCCTGTTGCTCTCTGGGTCTGTCAGGGAGAACGCTACATTTCAGATCTGTCTGTTTTAAGTGGTGGTGGCTGTGGAGACTGGGGTGTCCCCCAAATCTTGGAACACTGAGTGAGGAATGATTCAGGAGATGCCCCTGTGTGCTCACCAAATCTCACCCCGCTTGTGCCCCGGGTGCTGCCCTTCTACTGTGCCTCGGGACAGGGGATGGAGCGTGGGGGCCTGAGGGATGTTCACTCTGCTGGGACAAACATCTGGGGAGGAGAATCCATGTTTTATCCCTGGTAAATTCTTCAGTTGTTGAAACTGGTTGTTTGAGAGACTCTCCTGAAATTCTATGCAGGGCAGAGGAAGAGGGGAATAAAACCCAAGCACCTTCCATGGTCACTTTCTATTTTGAACCAAGTTTATCAGGAAACTCCTCAAGCAAACTCCTGTTTAGAGGGTGGGGAGGTTGCTCCTCTCCCAGGACTGAGAATGTCCCTGGAGACTTTCAGCAAGCTGTTAACCCTTTGCTTGGCATCAGGCAGCTGGGAGTGGTCTGGCAGTGCCAGGCACCTCTGTGCCAGCAGCACAGTCTGGCTGTCTCCAGGAATGCGCATTGGACGTGTGGGTGGAGTCCCTGCCGGCTGTCCTTGGCTGTGAGTGCTGTGGGAAGGGGCTCGTGCTCTGGGAAGAGGGAAGAGAGGCAGTCCCCAGAGCCTGTGGCAGCCACAGACCTTATTGCTCCGTGATATTTTAAGCAGCGCCTTCTCAAGCCGAGCTCTGAGCTAAACCTGCCCTGAGCAGGGGAGGAGCCGCGGCAGCCCCGGCTCGGGTGGGGTCAGTTCCCCACCTCCCTGTGTGGGGAGTTAATGTCAGCTCTTCCCGGTGTGACAGACTGGCTGGTGCCAGGCTCGCCCGCCCCGTCCCTGCTCTTCCTGGCGGGATCACGGTGTAATTGCAGAGCTGGGGAAACGCTCCGGTTAAAATCCAGCCGAGCAGTTCCCACGTTCAGCAGCCGAGGGTCTGTCTCTCCCGGTGTCGTGAAGAGCTCTGAGCCTTCCTCCAGGCCCAGGGCTTGTGGAAGGAGAGGTGTGGGGGGATTTTGTGGCACCAGCTGCTCCTTTCGGTTCCCCGGGTGAGTCTGGGCACTCGTGCTGCCGGTGCTTTCCTGCATGGCCAGTGGGCAGAGAGCCCTGAGCTGTGCAGGGTCCACCTGTGTCCTTGCACCTCCTTTCCCCTGCCTGCCAGTGAGCATCCCACAGTGGATCCGTGTTTCTGGGTGAGCTGGATCCCAGGATCCTGCTCTAGGCAGGAGGCTGCAGCCGTGTTGCTTTGCTGTGCTCAGTGCTGAGGGTCAGTGTGACCCCCCCCTTTGGCCTCCCCCTCATTTTCCAAGGGGCAGCACCGAGGGGACACGAGTCTCACATGGATGTGAGGAATATCTGTCAAACTGACAGTCAGGCTGCTGCACGGACCTGGGAGCAGTTGGGCTTGGTTTGCTCGTGGCTGGAGGGACGAGCAGTGAGCTTTTGCTCCGGGGCTCCGCAGTGGTCGATGCTCACAGTGAGTTTGTCCTTGCCACCAGCAAGAGAAGCTTCCAGTCCCTTCACGTGGCTTTTTTGCTCTGTCACGCCCTGCAGTGCCTGGCCATAACATGGTACAGGCCTGAGCACGAGATCTCATCGCGGCAGTGGAAGCCACAGCTATGTGGCTTCCCTCCTAAAATCACATCTCTCTTCCTTAGGTGTGCCTTCGGACTGCATCAGGGCTCAGGAATGCTTTCAGGATTTAGGGATTCCTCCAACTGTAGATTAATGGCAAGGGACCAGAGGGCTCCTGCTGTGAAGTGGTGGCACAAACAGGGAGGCTCCCCAGCTCTTGCTGGGCACTCAGCTTTCCCCTGGGCATAGAGAATTCAGTCCCCGAGGCTTTAGAGGCCAAACTGTAGCTCAGTGTTTAAAAGCTCCCAGATCTTCTTTGGCCTTTTTCCTTTCATAACAAAGACCAGGAGATCTTGCAAAAACGTACCTGGAGGGGATTCCTCCAGCTCCCAGTGGTGGGGATGGAGGAAGGGGACATTGTCTTCCTCAGAAAGGTACCACTTTGCCCTATTTGTCCACCACACCGAGAGGCACGTGGTGATCTGTCCTTAGGGTGCCTCAGCTGAGCTGCCCCAGGTAGAAACAAGCATCCACCCATGTAGGAGGTGTCCAAAATCAAAAGTGATCTGTTTAAAAATGAAATATAAGAAAACCATTGGCATAAGGCATTTGTGGGAAGCCAGAAGGGGAATGACGTGGGCAGGAGTTGTGGCTGCCAGGGCTATGCATTTGGATACTGCTTCTCCTTGTCCCTGCTGGCCTTGGCATCCTGGGCAATGCAGGGCCATGGTGCCAGTCCCAGTCGGGCAGTGCTGCCGGCCAGTTCCGCACTGGACCAGCGTGACTGGGGAGCTGTGCTGGGAGCTGGAGCGGGGTGGCTGCCCCAGTCCTCTGGCACAGAGGGGCAGGTTTATGCTGTGCAGGTGCTGGGTCCTGTTACCTTCTTACGTCCTGGAGCTTCACCCTGAGCTGGTGAGTGCTCATCCTTCCCCCTGCCAGCCTCTAGCTGTGGTCCAGCACCAGCCCAGCTCCTCCTTGGCCTTTCCAACAGCATCCCTGGGCAGTGCCTGCTGCCTGCAGCTCCCTGAGCTCCTCCTGCCCCTGTGCTGCCCCCAGCCAGCCCCACTCCATGCCAGGGTGGGACATTGCCCTCTGAAACACAAGGCAGCAGGACTCTGGTGGCGGTGGGTGACCGGAGTGTGGCTGGTGGCTCTTGTGCCCTGGCCCCGGGCATGGCTGAGCTGCAGCCCTGCCAGCTCCCTGCCAGCTCCCTGCACCCTGGGAGCGGAGCCAGCACACTCACAGGGAGGATTTGTTGGAGCAGGTTCCCCTTAGCAGCTGCTCAGGAGTGCCTGGGATGGGCTGGGGTAGGGGGAGAAGAGGAAAAGCCAGGCACTGAGCAGAAAGGTCAAAACTGAGCCCAAAGCACCTGGGTGCTGTGCAGGTCCTTCCCTGCTGCAGGGCTGCCTCAGAGCCATGAGTTGCCCTTAGTCCTGGCACCATCCCTGAGGGCCCCTTCCTGGCTGCTGCTCCTGCCAGGCTGTGCCATGGAGCTGCCCCAGGGCAGCCTCAGCCGAGAGCAGGGTGCAGGGAAGGATGGGGGACCTGGCAGTGGCTGCTGCTTCTGTTCTTCCAGCAATAAACTTCTGCAAATGTGCTTTTTGCAGCTTTTCAGTGCCCACCCCTCTCCTCCAGCCTGCTGCATGCATTGCTCCTGGCAGCTGGGAGCCACAGCAGCTGTTTTCCTTCAAAATTCAAAGCTGGAAATTAATTATCTTTTAAAGTGAACTTGGGATTTTGGAGGGAGGAACACGGGGAGGGGGTCTGTGTGCAGTGTGTGAGCCAGGAGCAGGTCACTACTACAGCTGGGCCAGGGCCATGCCCTGGCTGAAGGGTCACGTGCAGGTGCTGGGGACATTCCCAAGCTCTCCTGAGCTGTGGCTCTCGGACTTGTCCTGGAGCCTCCCAGGAACTCACAGGGAGTTCCTTGGGGGCCACTGAAGATGCCTTCTGAAAATGTGTCTGGGGTCAGCACGCTGCTCGTGACACCCTTCTTGTCTTGGGCTCTGCAGAGACCTCCCTCTGAGCACCTGCAGTGTGGCCAAGGGCTCGGCCACCTCCCTGAGGTCGGAGCCAGACCCACCACATGCCGGAGGTGGCACACGGGTGTCTTTGGAGGCTTTGGGAGAGAGTCACCCACGCAATTCCTGCTGCTCCTCCCTCCCTTGCTGAAGTCTTAGACTTGTTTTTCCTCCTGGTTGTTCAGAGCCTCCTCTAGAAGGTGGTCAAGCTCTAAAATAACATTTTTCTTCCGATGGTGTTAAACCCCAGTGCCCCACAGAGCTGTCGTTGCTTGGCCTGGTGCAGGCAGTGTCACTGGAGCTGCAGTGCTGGCAGGGCTGCACCCGGCTGCCTTTGCGTGGAGCTGCCTCAGCCCGTGTTCCTCCACTGCATTGCCAGGGACTGGGAAGCCAAATTCCCATCCCGGTGCCCAGGCACAGCTCTGTGCTGCTGCTGCTGCTGCATAAGGGGTCTTGGCATGGGCACTCTGGTGCTGTGCCATGGGCAAGGGGTAGCCCCAGTGCTCCCTTTTCCCCTCACAGCGAGGACAGTGAGGGGCTGGAGCGTGTCCAGGGAAGGGAACAGAGCTGGGAAGGGTCTGGAGCCCCAGGAGCGGCTGAGGGAGCTGGGAAAGGGGCTCAGCCTGGAGCAAAGGAGGCTCAGGGGGGACCTTGTGGCTCTGCACAACTCCCTGACAGGAGGGGGCAGCCGGGGGGGGTCGGGCTCTGCTGCCAGGGAACAGAGACAGGAGGAGAGGGAACGGCCTCAAGCTGGGCCAGGGGCGGTTTGGATTGGATATTGGGAAAATTTCTTCACAGAAAGGGTTGTGAAGCGCTGGAACAGACTGCCCAGGGCAGGGGTGGAGTCACCACCCCTGGAAGCGTTCAAAAACAGTGTGGATGTGGCACCTGAGGACATGGGCTAATGTGACCATGGGGGTGCTGCTGCTTGATGATTGGAGTGGTGATCTTAACAGCCTTTTCCCCACCACCCCTGGAAGCGTTCAAAAACAGTGTGGATGTGGCACCTGAGGACATGGGCTAATGTGACCATGGGGGTGCTGCTGCTTGATGATTGGAGTGGTGATCTTAACAGCCTTTTCCCACCTTAATGACTCTGTGATTCCACGATTCTAAGCTGCTTGGATGGGGACCCAGCTGGGAGCCCAGCACGGAGCGCGGCTCCTCCTGGGCTGCCGTGACATACAGGAGCAGGTGCCGGGCGCTGCTGCCAAAGCCCTGGGGAGGGGACAGCAGGGAAAGCCACGTCCGGCTGTAGCACAGCCCGGCCCCAGGCCTGGCTGCCTGCTCCTGGCTTTGGCCCCGCTCTGATCCCACGCGTCCTGCAGGTGCTGGCAGCTGGATTCGGAGACACCTCAGGCACCGTGCCGGGCAAAGGCCCCTGCAATGCAAATATTTGCTTTCTGCCGCCCATCTCGCCACTTTTCCCTTTTATTTCCTTTCAAAAGCACCTTTTGTGCTGCAAGTCCTGCCTGCTCTAGTCCTCCCAGGCACTCCCTGGGCTCTGGCACATTTTAGGTGTCAGAGTTGCCCCCTTGTGAGCGCTGGGCAGAGCGGTGGCTCCAGGAGCTGGAGCGGGGAGCTCCCCAGTTTGGAAGGAATCCTCTCTCCTTGCTCTTTTGCTTTTTCTTTTCTGGTGGTTTATTGATCTCATGACAGGCCAGTTCTGCTCTTTGCACCTTTTTTAATTCAGAAAGGGGAAGCGGAGGGTGGTGATTTGGCCAGTCCATACTCTCTCTGCTCCCCATCTTGTCCATCAGCTGTGTCCAAGCCCCCCAAGGAAGGGCTGAACCAGAGGAGTACCAAATGATTTGGACTCATTTTTGGGCTGGGAGAATGCTGCCAGCTCCAGAGCCTTGTTGCTGGTGGCTTTCTGTGCCAGCGAGCCACATGGGTCCCATGTGGTGGGGACAGGACAGATGCCATTGCTGGGGATTCTCCTGCCTCCATCCCTTCTCCCTCCCAGCCCTGCTGGGGATGCTCCTGCCTCCGTCCCTGCTCCCTCCCCGCTGGGCTGAGTCCCTTTTGCAGTGTCCCTCTGGCAGTTTTCCTACCGTGTTATTTCTTTTCCCCCTTCAGAGCCTGCCTGACCTCAGGGAAAATCCAGCTGTGAGTTTTCTGGTTGCATCTTGCTGCCCTGAAGGCAGCAGTAATTGTTTCTGTGGAGCCATGCACAGGGCTGGGGGCGTCCCACCTGCTCCCCAGGAAATGTCAGTCCGTGGTGGGACAAACCCCCCGGATCTGGCACACGCTGTGTTCGCCAGACGTTCCTCCCTCCCTGCCTCCCAAATCCTCTCCTCCCTAATCGCTGTGAAGGGATTTGCTTTATGCAGAGGCAGGAGACATAGTGGCTTGGCAGAGGTCCCCTGGGATGGGAGAGGGTCAGGGAGGCAGCAGGATTGAGCCCCTCCTTGGCTGCAGAGCCCATCCTTGGGAGGAGCTGCTCCATTAATATCTCCCATTCATCTGTCTTCCCATAATCCTGCCGCCGACTGTGGCGCTCAGCAGCTGGCTCTGATGTCACCCGGCAAGGATTTATTGCTGCTTCAGGTGGAGAGCAGTAGTCAGAGCAGATGAAATCTTACGCCAGGAGGAGCTTGTTCCCTAAGCAAATTGCTTGGAGAAAATCCGAGGAGACAGATGCAGCTCCATCAGATACGCTCATGCCAGGCAGTGGGATCGCTGGGATCTGGAGTCTGCTGCCCTTAACTCCCACCTGCCCAGGCTCCTGCGGGCCCTGGCACAGGGAACACCCGGAGCTGTTCCTGCAAACCTTTAATCTTTGCCTTTATGGCCCTGGGCAGAGGTTGTGCTGGTGCTTCCCAGCTGTGTCCCCTTTTCCTCGGCCCCCTGGTTTTGGTGGGATGTGGAAGCACTCTCAGCTCAACCTTCCTGTGTTACAGGTCTGAAGAGTCCCATGCAGGTGTGGAGCCCTCCTGGGGATCATGTACAGGGTGCTGGGTGCCACGGCTGCTCCTTCAGCTCCTCTGGGCACTCCTGCAGCCTTCAGCTCCATGTACAGTCTGGGCTGTGCCACGGATCTGCTCCTGGCTTCCCCAGTGCCCTTGGGTGGGCAGGAGCATCCCCAGGGATGAGGCTGGTTCACAAGGGTGTGCCATTCCCAGGAGTGACCCCAGCCGTGGGGGAAAGATTTCCACCTGCCTGTGGTGCCCTCAGGGCACTGGCAGCTGCCCCAGTGCTCCCAGGGGTCCTTCCTCCCTGCCACCCTTTGCGGGTCCCACCGGCCATAACTCAATGTCCCCCGACTCCAGCCATTCCCCTGTAGCCCCCTCTCCCTGTGGGGCTGTGTCTGGGAGAAGCACCAAGTCCCAGCCTTGTCCCTGCCTTGCCCGGTCACATCCCTGCTGCTGCTCCCTCCCTCCAGCCCCCAGGAGCCCGCCCATCCCAGGGGAATGCACGTACCCCACCTGGGGATAATTAACAGGCGTGTTGCAACTCCCCACAGTGGGTTCTGCTCCCGCTCATGCCTTGAGGGCCCTTCAGGTGTTGTGGGAGCTGCAGAACCTGTTCAGGATGTTTCTGGGCCCAGGAGCCCTCAGGGACAGCGGTGGGGGTGATGCAGGGACTGCTTTTCATCGCCTTTTTGCGTCTCTCCCCGCAGGAAAGAATCTCTACACAAACGAATACGTAGCTATCAAATTGGTGAGTAGCTGTCAAACCAGGGAGTTCCTCCATGCTCGGGGTGGGGGATGTTCAAGCTGTTGGGAAGGAGGTTTCTCCCCGTCCCCAGGCATTGGGGCGGTGGAGCGGGTTGGGATGTGATGGATGGGTGGATGCTCGGAATTGAGGGCAGGCTGGGATCACACGTCACTGCAGGTGGGGTGATCCGGGTCTGGGCAGGGAAGAGCTGAGTCTTCGCCCAGCCCTCAGTGTGGCCTGCGCTGTGCTCAGCCAGTGCCAGCAGCAGAGAGGGTGGCCCCACTGGTACCTGCTCCTGTTAAAGTTTTCCCCCCTCTGGATGGGATGTTCTGGCTCCCATATGGGCTGATTTTCTCTCATCATCCCCTGAGGCTTCATCTCCATTTTATACCAGTTGCTCCCAACCCCAAATGCTCTCAGTCCAGCTGCTGCCGGCATGTGAAGGAGGTGTCTGACACCCAGACCCCCTGAACATCCTGCTTCCTGCTTAACTGTTCTCCTTTCTCTCCTCCAAGGAACCCATAAAATCCCGGGCCCCCCAGCTGCACCTGGAGTATCGGTTCTACAAACAGCTCGGCAATGCAGGTACGGGGCCGGGCTGAGCTGCCTGGGGGAGCTGCCTGCCAGGGGCACTGCTGGGAGAGAGGCTTTCCCTAAGTGTGGCTCTGCAGCTTCACCCCCAGCTTGAGCTCCTGCCCATCTGCTCCGCAGGGAGAGGCTGGTTTTGCACAGAAGCCTCGTCTCATCTTTGATCTCTTTTGATTTAGTTCTTTCCCCCCACCGCCCCCGCAGCAGAGTCAGGGATGCAGATGGAGCTGCCTCCTTCCCCGTGCTGCCGAGAGCAGAGCCAGGCTGGCTGTGCAGGGAGGGCAGTGCAGGGACATCCCCCCTCCACAGCCCTGTCCGGCAGCGGCGTGGCTGTGGCGGCGTGGCCCTGCTGCAGCCCTGCACAGCCCCTGCTCCGTCTCTTGCAGAAGGAATTCCTCAGGTTTATTACTTTGGCCCCTGTGGGAAGTACAACGCCATGGTGTTGGAGCTGCTCGGACCCAGCCTGGAAGATCTCTTCGATCTGTGTGATCGGACCTTCACGCTCAAGACCGTCCTGATGATCGCGATCCAGCTGGTGAGTGCAGCACCTCTGCCTCCCCTGCAGCCCTGCACGGCTCACCTGGGCCCCTGGCTGCCCTGGGCAGCACGGGCATCCCACGGGGAATGGGGGAAGGATGCTGGCACATCCCAGCCCAGCTCGCCCATACCTCGCTCCCTCCCTGCTGAGGGAGGGCTCTCCACCCCCTCACAGCCCCTCTCTGAGCCCAGACAAGCATCTGTGTGCCCAGGGCATCTCACCGTGTGCCCAGGGCACCTCACTGTGTGCCCGGAGCCTCTCACCGTGTGCCCAGGGCATCTCACTGTGTGCCCAAAGGTGCAGCTGGCCTGGGGTTGTCTCCCATGGTGGGAAGGAGCCGATGTGCCTGTCCCTGGGGCTGGGGCTGGGCTGAGGGGAGCAGGGGCGAGGGGGCCGGGGCAGGGCCCAGGGCAGGAGCGTGCAGGGCACAGGGTGGGTCTCTGCCCTGGCACTGACGTGTCCTTCTGCCCCAGATCACACGGATGGAGTACGTCCACACCAAAAGCCTGATCTACAGAGATGTCAAGCCAGAGAACTTCCTGGTGGGGCGGCCGGGCAGCAAGCGGCAGCACACCATCCACATCATCGATTTTGGCCTGGCCAAAGAGTATATTGACCCCGAGACCAAAAAACACATCCCCTACCGAGAGCACAAGAGCCTGACAGGGACAGCGCGTTACATGAGCATCAACACCCACCTGGGGAAAGGTGTGTGGGCACAGGCAGCCAGCCCTGCCCCCTGGCTGACGGGAGGGACTGCAGGGCAGGGATGCCAGGGGTGGGGCTGGGGACAAGCTGCCTCTCCTGCTCTTCAGGGTGCTGGCAGGACACGTGGGGTGCTGCAGGACCTGGGAAGGGGGACAGGGCCAGTGGCTGTAGTGGGAAGTGACCCACGTCTCTTTTTCTCCGTGCAGAACAAAGCCGCAGGGACGACCTGGAAGCATTAGGGCACATGTTTATGTACTTCCTCCGTGGGAGCCTTCCTTGGCAGGGCCTCAAGGTAACTGCCAGCTCCTGCTGCCCCTGGGCACGGCTGCCTGTGGGTCTGGCTCTGCCGTGGCACAGGGAAGAGGAAGGTTTGGCCCCTGGGGTGTTGGAAGGTTGGCACCCCACCAGCTCTGAGCTCCGTGCCAGGCCCTTGCTGTGCTGAGCAGCTGCAGGTCTCCCTATGTCCCCCCACTGTGTGGGGGTCCCAGCTGCTCTCACACTGGCTGTCCTGGAAACCCTGGGGATTGCCCTCCAGACCTGCCCTGGGGAAGGAGTTCCCTGGGAAGGAGTTCCCTGGGAAAAGGGGGTCCAAGAAACCCTACACGGTGTGACAGCGCCCAGTGCCTTCCCCCGTGCTGACCCTCCTTGTCCCCCCCAGGCCGACACGCTAAAGGAGAGGTACCAGAAGATTGGTGACACCAAAAGAGCCACTCCGGTGGAGGTGCTCTGTGAGAACTTCCCAGGTGAGAGCGCTGCCCAGCCCAGCCCCCAGCCCTGAGCCCCCTGTCCCCTGTCCCCCTGAGCCCCCATGTCCCCGCAGAGGAGATGGCCACGTACCTGCGCTACGTGCGGCGCCTGGATTTCTTCGAGAAGCCCGACTACGACTACCTGAGGAAGCTCTTCACAGACTTGTTCGAGAGGAACGGTTACGTGTTCGACTACGAATACGACTGGGCAGGGAAGCCTCTGGTGAGTGCTGAGGGACCCCAGGGAGCAGGGGCAGCGGGGTCGGTGGCAGCAGCCAGGGAGGGTGTGGCTCTCGGCCATCCCTGCCCCATACTGTGTCCCAGGGATCAGCTCCACCCTCCTCACCAGTCACCAGCTCCAGGTCTGTGACACGGGAATTTGAGGCTCCTGGAGCCAAAGGGACCCCAGCAGCCAAGCTGGCACCTCGCTTTCTGCCATGGGCACATTCCATGGGCTTGCTGCAGCCAGATGCTGAGCGTGGCACAGCTGGAGTGGGGGTAGGGGCTGGGATCAGGCCCCGCTTCTGGGGGTTTTGCATGCTTGGCCGGAGGTTGGATCCGGCTGCGGGTGCTGGGAGGGCTCCGTGCTGCACTGACATCGTCCTTGTGCCCCCAGCCCACCCCCATCGGCACGATGCACAGCGAGGTGCAGGTGCAGCCCCCGAACAGAGACAAAGCACAGCCACACACCAAACACCAGGTGAGCACGGGGCATGGGGCCATGGCCATGGGCAGCTCGGGCTGCAGCTCCAGGGACATGGAGCCCAGCGGGGATGGTGGCAGGGACTGGAGCATCGTTTTCCCTCAGTGCTGTCTGTGGGAAGAGTTCCCTCCCACAGCTCTGGGTCTGTGGCTCACCAGGGGCCCAGGGCAGTGTCCTGGGAAGAAGAAGGAGGAAGCACTATGGGGGCTGTAGCATGACTGGGGGGTGCCAGGCCTGGACATCAGCTGGTGAGGGACAGGGTCCAGCCTGGCGTGTGGGGAAGGGCCTGGTGCAGGCTGAGGCACCTCTGCTAAAGACAATGTCCCCACGGAGTGACTCACTGCTCTGCTTGTGGTGCCCTTCCATCGATGGACAGTGACATGAGACAAGGGAGGGCAGGATTGGTGGGGCAGCTTGGCAGCATTTTGCCCCACGCTGGGGCTGCTTTTGCTCTGGGAATGGGCTGGGCATAGGGAGCCGAGCCTGGGGCAGGGATTGGGCACAGCTGTGTGGGAGAGGGGCTGGGCTGCTCAACAGTGCTCCAGTGCTGTGGCCTGTCCTGCCCTGGTGCAGGACACATGGCTCTGGCACTGCTGCCACCAGGAGCAAACCTCATGTGTTTCCCAGCAGTCCTGTACAGACTCTGGTCCTCCCAAACTTCCCTGGGGACACAGCACCTGCAGAGGGGCTGGAGCCGGGGGTGCAGCGTCCTGTCCTCCCCATGCTGCTCCTGCCCAGCACAGGGGGCCTGGCACAGCCTTGGCTCTCACTGGCAGGGCTTCCTGGGGAGAGAGAAACATCTGCAAATAATCTCTGGCTCATTTCTGGGAACTGGCTCTCAGTAAGGTCTGCGCTCTGCCTCCAGCACCAGGGAAATGCCATGTTGGACATCCCTTCCCCAGAGCAGGGGGAAGTGCAAAGCACAGAGCTCCCTGAGCTTGGGAGCAGTGTCCAGCCTGGGGACACAGGGTGTCCCTGCAGCTATGGGGCTGTGCCGTGCTCACAGGGGGAGGGTTTGGCTGCGGGGCAGCCGAGCCCTGGAGGAGCAGCACAGCTCGTGCCTCACAGGCCCCGCCAAGCGCTGCGTCGTCCTGGGGACACGGCGTCACCTGGGCCTGGCTGTGGCTCCGGCTCTGCTGCCCCAGCCCGCTCCAAACAGGGCCACCGGCCCTGCTGGGGGCTGGCCCTGCTCCGTGGGGTGGCCCTGCGTGGGGCCAGCCTTGGGGAGTGTGTGTGTAGGTGGCAGGGGGACACGGACCCCCATTGTCACTGTAAGGACCGCTCTGGGAGCCTCCGGGACGGTGCTGCACGGGTGCCTCTGCAATCACCAACTCGAGCTGCTCCGGTCATGATTTTGCTTTTGCATGTCTTATTTTCTCGACTCCCTTTGCCACTTTTCCTGCCCTTTCCCTCCACTTCTCCCTTCTCTTCCCCATTCTCCCTCTTTTCTTTTGTTTCTTTTCATTCTGTTCCTCCTGCCTGTCGCGAGCAGCCGCCCGAGGGGACGGAGTTGTGGGATCCTCAGGCCGGTGGGCAGCCTGCCGAGGAGCCTTTGGGAGCTCACCTGGCAGCCGGCAGGCTCGGGGGGTCTGTGCAGGTACATGAAACCACGCGCCTGGGGCAGGGGCGGGCGCGGGAGGTAGCGGAGCCACCCTGGGCCTCGTGGCCGCCCGCGGAGCCGGGATCAGCCCCGCTCCCCCGCCCCGGGGCCACACATCCTGTGGTCCTGCCCGGGCTGCAGCACGTGCTGCCTGCTCACGGCTCACAGACGAGGCTGGTGCTGCTTCCCGGAGGCTGCTGTGCTCCCTTGGTGCTGCCACGGGGAGTTAGAGGGTGGTTGGAGATGGATGGATGGATGGATGGATGGATGGATGGATGGATGGATGGATGGATGGATGGATGGATGCCACGCTGTGGCACGGCAGCTGGGTGGGCATCGCTCTGCCCCCAGTGCCACTCATCCGAGCAGGGACTTGCTGCGCCTCCTTGACTGGAGCCCTGGCTCCGAGCCCTGCTTCTCCTCCCTTCCCGGGCTCTCCTTGGCCGTGTACCCCCCTCGGTCCTGCCTCGCTCCTGTGCTCGCGCCGTCAGCCCCGTGCTCGCCGCCCTCGCCGCCTCCCGCCCGCTGCCGCTCAGCCCTGCCTTGGCCTGGGGGTCCCTCCCACACGGATGGTGGGGCATCTATGCCAGGTCCCCCTGGCTGGGCCTGCGCTGCTTCCTCCGTCTCTGCTTCGTCCCCGCCGCTCTTGCTCGTTCCTTCTGCTCCGCAGTGACTCTGCTGGTGCTCGGCCCCAGGCCTGGGCACAGCTCCTGCTGCTGCCGTCACGGGCCGGGCACTCCGTGGTGCCAGGCAGGCCGTGGGGCCGGGCGCTCTGAGGGACCGGCTCGTGCTCTGCCTCGCTCCTCCTGTCCCACATTCCCTTCCTCCTCCCCGCTCCCGCTCCGCAAACCCTCCTGCCATGCTCCGCCTGCGCCCGGCACTGCGGGGGTGACGTGCAGGGGTCTCTGTGCTGGTGTCAGGGGCTGTAGCCTGACGTGGCCCTGCTGGCTGGGCACTGGCTGTCAGGTGGCAGCTCCTCCGTGGGGCTGGGAAAGGCCGAGCTCCTCGCTGGGGCTGAGCAGCTTGGAGAGTGTTTGGCCTGTGCATCCCCAGGGAGCTCCTGGCTTTGCCTGTGGGCAGCGGGCACAGGATGGCGGTTCAGGCACCTCCCCGTTGCCTTGGTGGCTTGGATGTCCTCCTGGCCCCGGCACTGTGGCTGACCCTGCTGCCCTGGTGAGCGGGCGGGAGCTCAGGGACGCCTGAGCCCGCAGGGTGAGCACTGGGCTGAGTCTTGGTGCTGAGAAGCAGAAGTCATGTCCAGATGCTCAGCTGTGGGAAGGGCTCCTTGGAGCTGTCAGCTTTCCCAGGCCCTGTCTCCTGCCCACACTGGAGCTGGCTGCCAACAAGCCCCTCTCCTGGTGCGGGGGCTCCCAGGAGCGGGGACCCTTCCAGGGGTGTTGGCTTAGGGGCTCAGAGCTCTCTGTGCGATGGGGCTCTTGGGGAGAGCTCAGCACAGAGGCCGAACACCGCGGTCTGGGCGAGGGCACCATCCTGCCACCAAGGGCACCTTGGTGCTCCCGGGCAGAGCTGAGTGGTCTCCTGGGCGGCTCCTGTGCCCCGTGGGGAGGGGAAGGGCTGCAGAGCCCCGGGCTGCCCCCGCTGACACTCGTCTCTCCCCAGGTGATGAGCTCCACCAACGGAGAGCTGAACACAGATGACCCGACGGCAGGACATTCGAACGCCCCCATCACAGCCCCCACCGAGGTGGAGGTGACAGACGATACAAAGTAAGGCCCCAGCCCCGCTGCCCCTTCGCCAGTGCCGGGCTGGAGGAGGGGTCAGCAGCTGCCCTGGGATGCCTTGTCCAGTGCCCTCTGGGGAGCAACAACCCCGCTGTCCCCTGGCACCCCGCAAGGGGTGTCCCTGCAGGGCCACCACCACCCCCAGCCCTTCCCACCTCGCCCTGCCCAAGGTTCCTGCACAGCGGGGCATGGACGCATCTGGGACTGCTCCTTCTCTGCAGCCCCTGCCTGGCCCTGGCTCTGGCCACGTGGCCAGCCTTGTGTGCCAGGGTCAGTGTCACTCCCCTGGTCGGTGCCCCTTGCTGTGGCAGGTGTCACTTTTGGTGGCCGTTGTGCTCCCAGTCCAGCCCCTGCCATGAACCAGGGGCACTTCCCAGAGCAGCTCTGCCCACGTGGGGCTCAGCAAGGCACCGAGGGCTTTCTGTTCTCCCTGACCCCGCGGCTGCTGCGCCCTCCGTGCCGCGGCCCAGGCGCTGACAGGTCCCCTCTGTCCCCAGGTGCTGCTGTTTCTTCAAGAGAAGGAAGAGGAAAACCACCAAGCGTCGCAAGTGAGCTGCCGGGGCCGGGCGGAGCGGCGAGCGATGGCTCCTCTCCCTCTGGCCGTGGCTGGATCTTGACCCGCGGAGCCAGCGGCCCCTCGGGCTGGACGGGGACGGGGGGGCCGGGCCGGACGGGCTCCCCCAGCGCCCCGCGCGCAGGTGGGGAGCGGGGCCTCCCCAAACTGCTTGTCCTTTCCTCCGCCACTCGTGGCCGTTTACTCGAACCAAGCCCAACTTCGCTGAAGTTCCTGCGTCCGTCAAACAGAAAAAAAGAAAAAGAGAAAAACCCACGGCGTCACTTGCTTTGAGTTTATAACCAGTCTGAAATGGGGATCAACTACAGACTCTGACCCGTCGCTGTCAGAAGAAGACGAAGACAATTTCGAGAGCAGTGGGCTAAGGAGGAATATTTTTTTTTTTTCTGTTGCTTCTTTGTCTCTTAAGTTAATTTAAAGTGAGTCTCGGTGCAGAGTGCTGAGTCGTCAGTCTTTGACCGTCATCTTCAGTGTTACCGAATTCTGCTCTTCCTTGCGGCCCCGCCCCGCGTTCCCCGCCGGGTCCCCCTCGGTCAGGCCGCTGGTGACGAGCGCTGGGCTCCGGTCCGGCCCCACTCGGGCGGGGAGAGCCGGGGGCGCGCGGGGCGGGCGGAGGAAACGCGTTTACAGTTCATTTACGATGCACTTTTGCGAGCAATACAGGCGCCGTCCGGTCCCGCCGAGAGCAGATCGGAGACTCCCAGGGGCTGGGGGACACAGGGACAGGGACGGCCGAGACCAAAGGGACCCATGAATGGCGGTGGCAGAGCAGGGAGGGGAAGCAAAGCAGCCTCGTCTCTGGTGCTGCCATGTCTTGGGGCTGGATGTTTCCACAACAGCTGTAGGTGTGGGCAGGGCTTGATCGGCCTCTTGGATTTACAGCCTGAGCCCCCCGAGGCGCCGCGGTCGGAGGGCCGGGGCTGGGGGCCGGGCCGGGCGGGGAAGGGCGCCGGGGTGGAGCGGCTCTGCCAGCGTGGGATCCCCCACCATGGCATCCCCCCACCATGGCATCCCCCCGCCAGGGCATCCTCCCGCCAGGGCCAGGGCCCGGCCCGCTGCCGGGGCGGGAGGGACTGGAGGTTTTGGAACT
>VZRR01009629.1:13018-39709 GCA_013398015.1 Oreocharis arfaki | reverse complement strand
GCTGCTTCGAAACATTTGTCCAAACTGACCATCTCTGGGGGGGCTGGAGACCCCGGATTGTGGAGGGGCTGGGGGGGCGTGGGGTCTCCCATGGGGCCGTGCCCTCCCTAGGGCCCCTCTTCATCCTAAATCCGGGATTGACCCCGGCTTTTGGCTTGTCCGGGCTGCGGCAGCCGGGGCAGCCCCAGCTGCTGCTGCGTCCCTGGCCACGGCAGGAAGGGGACGTGCAACGTTTGACCTCGTGTCCCCGGCGAGGCGAACAAACGAATTTTTAAAATCGCCTTAAAATTTTCACTGGAAGTGGCCCCTTGTCAGCGCGTCGGCTCAGAGCAGCCCCGGCAGAGGCCGAAGAGGAGCCGCGGAGGGGAAGGGAACGCGGCCACGAGGGTGTGCCCGGAGTGCCCGGCTCTGTCCGCACACCCTCGGCCGCCGGGGACGTGGCCCGAGCCCGGGACTCTCTGTCCTTCCAGCGAGGAGTCCAAATACTGCGATTGTACGTGAGAGCGTTTGTTCCATTGCGAGTTTAGTTACTGCTTTAAAACCAAGTGTACAGAAACGGCATTTCAATTTCTCTGATGCTTCCTGGAAGCCATAGAATTTAGGGGCTTTTTTTTAAAATAAAAACAAAAAAATAAAATAAAAAAAAATCTTTAAAACCCAACACGGTCGTCTGTACTTCATTGTGTGGCTCACAAGGTTGAGGACATTGCCCAAGCACCCCCTTTTTGTTGGAGGCTCCCCCAGCATGGGGTGGGAGCAGCCCCAGCCCCTCGCAGGGACTCCCTGCCCAGGAGCCTTTCCTGGAGCAGCAGGAGGAAAATCTGTGGAGGACAGGTCAGGGGAACAGCAGCAAAGCCAGCGGCTCTGGGCAGCCCTCCCCAGGCTCCCGGCCGATGCTTCTGTAAAGGCCGTGATGAGGGAGGCGGTGGTGCAGGAGGCAATTCCCAGCTGGAGCCCAGTGCTCCGGTAGGGGCAGGGGTTGGAATGAGGACACAGCCCAGAGCCGGGGACGGGAGCGGGGGGAGCTTTTGGCATCGTGGCTGAGGAGGAGGAGGAGGAGAAAGGCCAGGACGTTGTGCTGAGCCCAGCATGATCCGGCTGAGGCCCCAGCACCGTGTGCCTGGGTGAGCACAGTGTGGGCAGGGTGAGAGCCCCAGGCAGGCCGGGCTGGGCTGGACTCCCCCTGCTCCTGGCACTGCAGGGCCCCGAGGACGAGCTCCAGCCCAGTCTGGAGCGCTGGGAAGCTGTGCCTTGACCAGGGGCTCACGTTGACCACGGCCCCTCTGCTCCCTCCAGGCGAGGGGCAGGGCCAGGGCAGGGCCCTGGTGGCCCCGCGGTGCCGAGTGACAGCGGGAGCTGTGCTGGGGCACGGGAACTGCTCTGGGCAGACCCCAACCCTCACCCTGCTCCAGCAACCCCCCCCAGCCTCTCCGTGCTGGGAATCATAGGGGAGAGGAGCTGCCTTTCCCCCTCAGGCCTGGACTGGCCCCTGCAAAGGCTGAAGCAGCTTTTAATGCATTTAATTGTCAAAAACCTCCAATTAAGGTTCAAGAAATTCAGTCATAAAATGACATCACACAGACCAGCGCGCGCCCAGAGTGTGCCCATGCTGTGCCACCCTGCTGCCCTCCAACTACCACCTCATCCCACGAGGGTCTGGACTCCCCAGCAGTGATTGCTGGGCTTCAGGATTCCCGAGGATCCAGCTCATCCCTCACCCCATGGATGGGGAAGCTGAGGACCCCACGCCCTGGGCTGGGGGAGAGGGGCCAGGAGCCGGCTTGGCCCAGCTTTCCCCTCCACCATTCCAGTGGCCATCATTCTCCTCCCATCACAAAGAGACTTCGTAAAGACAACCTCGATGTCTTTATTGTTTTCCTATTTACAAATCACAAAGCTGGCCAAAAGCAGAGTGTGAACACGGGACGAGAGCATCGGATACATTCATCAAATAGCACAGGAGCCGGGCCGGGCCGCTCTGCTCGGAAGGTGACGTGGTACAACAGAATGGCTCATACTTCTGGGAACAGGCATGTCCAACAAGGAATTACATTCATCTATCTACAAAAGCCAGAATTGCATCAAACTGCGGAAAAGCCATAAGAACAGGAGTTGCTCAGGTGTAGTTCAGAGTTTGACTCCTCTCCCTCCGTGACAGGACAAGCTGCCAGACCTGCCCCACGCGGGGAGGGCAGGAAGGTGGGGTTTGGGAAGAGAATTTGCGTAACAAAATAAAAGTGAGAACAGAACTTCCAGGGAACAGCCAGCGGGAGGCACCCGCTGCAGCTGGGCAGGGCCAGCCCGAGCCCTGCTCTTCCCAGAGCCGAGTGCACAGCTCTGCTTCTCTCAACTTCCAATTATTCCACTATTTCCACCTCTAGCTGACACCCCGAGGTGCAGAACCCAGATGAGACCCCCCGGGGAAGGTGCAGGCCCCAGCACGGGCCCTGGGTGCCAGCAGTGACGGTGACAGCAGCGGGCAGTCGCGGACATCCCGACGGGCACGGAGCCTGGGCTGTGAATCCATCTCACAACACGGCTTGCATTGCACAGAGTTGGGTTCAGTCACCGAGTCACGGACCCAGGGCTGGGGTTTTTTCTATTTTTTTAGTACTGGCCGTATTAGAACCATCCCCTCTGGAAGCAGGCTGACAACACACAGCTCACACCATCGCCCTGGAGCACAGAACACGCTCTGGGCATCACTAACAGCTACTGGTGAGGAGGTGCAGGGCAGGCCCAGGCTGCTGCTGCACAGCTGAGGAGACTCCAGCCAGCTCAGCCCCAGGATCCCAGCTGGGGCAGCGGGAGGAGGAGGAGAAGCCGTGCTCCAGCCAAGGAGGGCCAGGTTTTGACTCCCAGCTGTGAAATCCAGAGGCAGCAGCTCCCAGAGTGGCAATGGCTCCGTGTGCTGGAGCAGGAGGGCGGAGAAGGGACCCTAAGGCAGCACCACCCCAGCCAGGCCCCCACAGACTCCAGTGGCTCTGGTTTCACTGCCAAGCTGAGCTTAATTCCAACTTCCTCTGCAGAGGAGGGGAGGAAGAGTTTTGTGGTCTTCACTCGTAGGCAGTGAGAGTGGGGCTGGTCAGGCAGCCCAGCACCAGCCACGCTCTCTGTAACAGCCACAGGGAACAGCAGCTGGCCCTGAACAGGTACAAGGGGTGTCTTCAAGGGCTCCACAGCTCAACAGGTGATGGCTGGGATCTCCCTCCTGTGCCTGGCCAACAGGCAGTGTGCAAACACACACCAGCACAGAGAATATTCCACGTTTTCCTGAACCGTTTGGTGAATCCTTGTCCATCTGCTGTGTTATAGGTAACAGGCATGTGCACATCCAGCCTCTCTTCCTGCTTCCATTAGGGCAGCAGGGGCGGGGCAGCAATGCACAGGAACAGAGGGAAACGCATGGAAACGTGCATGGAAACTGCAGGAATGCCTGGGACAGCTGAGGCAGGTGCCCTTCTGCTTCAACTGACAAACCCTGGCACTCTGCAGAGGACAACGACCAGTAACAACCAGAGCTGGGGCTGCGCAGGTGAGCTGAGCATCACCCAGCGCTGGGAACGTGCCAGGGGTTTGGAAGCAGCACCACGGGGACTCAGAATGCAGGAGGGCCTGCCTGGCCAGGCTGCTGCCCCCTCCCACTCTGCAGGGAGGTCACCTCGCTGCCACCAACTGCCCGAGGTGAAGATTGTCACAGATGAGTGAGAAGGGCAGGAAAACTCCACGGTCCCACCGGAGGAGCTCAGGTTTGGGGTCTCCAAGCCTGTGTAGTGCTGGAACAGCAAAGCTTCAGGGAAAAGGCCACTTCCCACGACTTTTGAAGGCGGCTGTGTGTGCTGAGGCTGCTGGCAGGGAGGGAAGGTGCCGGACACAGGCTGGCCAAGCCCTGCAGTCTGGCCTGGACTGCTGAGCCGCAGCAGAGCAGGGGCCACCCAGCCCTGACCGAGTCTGTCTGCAGAACCATCTCCTCATGGCAAGTGAAACCACAACCAGAGCCGCTCGTTGCCTCGCTTCTGACCGGTGGAAAAGCATCTACATTCATTACAGTCCAAAAAACGCACGTTGTTAGATAGGGTTAATCAGGAGGTGAAAAACAACAAGCCACAGACAACCTACGAATGGTACTGGGACACCAGCTGGGCTGCACTGGGACAGCAGCTGGCCTGCACTGGGACACCAGCTCGCCTGGCACCTGAGAGCAGCAGCAGCACTAGCACAAGGCAGAACATGAGCTTTGAAATGATTTCACTGAGACCTTTGGCTAGTGTGGCTCCAATTGGTGTGGTCAAACTCAGCCAGAGATTTAGTTTGGGAGGTGATGGGGAAGAGTCGAGTCCAGGGCGGGCTGGGCAGCAGCACTATGTGTAGAAGATGATCTCTGGGATTTGTCCATCCTCCACGGAGGTGCCGTTGTTGTTCCCAGCCGCGTAACAGAACGTAAAGCAGGTTTTGGCTCCCGTTGTTGGTGATTCATGGATCACTTTGCGCAGTCCTTTGGTTCCATAGTGGGAATCTGGACCCTGCGGGGGTCGCGGAAGACAAGAACAGGTCAGGACCCTGCTGCTGCCCAGGCTCTCTGGTGGGTTTGGAGCTTTGGAGATCTCAGTTCTTCCCTTTTCCTCCTGGATTTGCACCTCAGGTATTCTGAGCTCAATCTCATCTCTATCAGAACTTAACACTAATTTAACCAGGTCTCAACAGCCAAATACGAACTTTCTGAGGCCATTACAGCAGGCTCAGGATTATACACCTGCAGCTCAGCTGTACACATCAAAAAATCACCCCAACCCCTCGCCAGTGAAACACCTGTTCAGTGCTGTGAGACAAGTCAAAAACCAGCTCTGAATGCTGGTGGTGAACGAGCTCATGGCAGCAGCAGGTCACACAGAGACCCTGGAGATGGCACCACTGGCCTCAAAGGACAGAGAGCAAGGCCCAGGTTGCACTGAAGACCTACAGCAGGTGCCCTCTCCTGCCTGCACCCCACCCCACCCCGTGTGGTACCTTTAGAGTAGCACAGGCTGTGTAGTTGACGTTGGGTAAAATCTCCACAGGCTCCTTGAACATGACCCGGAAGGTGTTGGAAGATCCGTCACAGCTGAAGCCGGTGTCGTTCTGCCCCAGGACCGTGTTGCTGTCCGTGTGGATGATCTGCAACACAGGGTCAGCCTTTCACCTGCAGGGTTAGACACTGCCAGCCCTGCCCACGTGAGTGTCCCCGAGCTGGGCTGAGCCCCAGGCACTCCAGATTGAGCAGTCCTGTGATGATTGCACTGTCCATTACTCGTGTCTCTCATCAATGATCACTGTGATCACAGAATTCCAGGTCTGGGTTGGGAGGGACCGTAAGGATCATCTATCTCCATGCCACCCACTATCCCAGGTTGCTCCAAGCTCCATCCTGGACTTGAACTTCCAAGGATTGGGCAGCCACAGCTGCTCTGGGCCCCTCTGAGCTCACCACAGAGCTGTGGGCTCAGGTCCCAGACAGCCCAGGACAACCCCTCCTCACCCCCAGGCTGGCAGAACACTGCAAGCCCGCACTGTGCTTAGACCCTTCTCCTCCCCCAAGAGCTCAGGGCAGCAGGATGAACCCTGACAACCAAGGAAGAAATGCTGACAGCCTGTGCCCATCCCAGCAGCCCTGTGTGCTGCAGTAACTCTCCTGGGGACAGTCCTTCTCCAGTGACCCAGAACAGGCACACAGGATCCACGGGATCCACCCGGTCTTTGGACAAGATCACGATGGGCTTGAGACAACTGAGCCTCCCCCAGCCTGCTCGGGGTGGGAAATCATGCACAGCTTCTTCCCAAACTGCCTCCCAACTGCCCCAAAGCTGGGAGCAGACCTGGGGAGATGCTGCAGTGACGTGTACAATAAAATCAAGAGCAATAATCCTTCTGATCCCCAGTGCCCCATCTGGCCCTTGCTACATCTGCCAGCCCCTCTGCCCAGGGACACACACAGTCCCTCTGAACTTCAGGTTTTGTTACAGATTCACTAAAATGTGTTTGTCAGCCCCTAAAACAGCCGGGACTTTTAAGGCAGCAGAGAGAATTACCTGTATATTTACTTGGTAATCCGTTGGCCCGTGTATGGATCCGTATAATCCAAACCCAACTACAAATATCCTTTTGTTTACTGAGAACCTGCAGAAACAGAGCAGGAAAGTCAGTCCAAACTTGCCACTCCTGTATTGCTCCAGTCCAAAGCTGATACACAAATATCTCCACTCGTGTTGATTTTACATCTATGATTTAATCAAACCTACACAGATTTAAGTGCAGCCCTTACTAAGAGATGAAACCCGGCACAGAAACCATCAGCTGCACACTCACACCTCCGACTGGCCCAGTGGGCTTGTGTGAAACACAAAGCTGCACAATCACATCACCAAATTTCAGGGTCCAGGCTCAGGAAGTGTTCCCAAGTTGTGGCAAAACATCAGCATCCCCAAATGCCCACCAGGCCCAGGCAGGGCAGCCTGGGAGCGTGGAGTAGTGCCCACCTCACAGTGCTCTGTCCAGCAAACACCACTCGAGTGTCACTGGGTATTTCACTGCTGAGCCCTGCAGAATTATTTATGTGCTGCTGGGTATTTTCTGCATTCCAAATTTACCAAGAGCAGAAATAAGGATTCAGTCACTCCTGAGTACAGGAATCCCTGCTGCCCAAGGAAGAAGGGGAAGGATATTTACCCCACTGCAGCTCCACCTTCTCAGGCAGCAGAAGCCTCAGTGCCTGCCAAGCAACAGCATTTCTTCATCTATCCACCAATTCTTTTAGCCCTGTTGTGTTTCCAGAACAAACACCTGGGGCAGGCTGGAAGTCCCTGCTCTGCAGCCAGCATGGAATATTCAGTGTTGGAACTGAGCCTGATGCTGTAGAGGCTGAACCTTAAGTCAAACCCAAGCTCCAAAAGGTCTGTGAGCGTTCAAGGTGAGAGCAGGAAGTGTTTGGAGCTGGCAGCAGTTCCCACTGCCAGGGCTGAATGGACCAGAGGATCCCACCAACAGATCCAGTCCAACAGAACCATCTTAAAAATTGTGAAGAGCTGGGAGCCCCCTTCCACCCAAGATAAACATCAATCAGGGAAGAACCAAGGCTTCCTGATTCCCTCCTGTCTTGCTCTCATTCCTTGGCCACACAAACCTTGCAAAGCACCATTTGCCAGCCACATCTGCCAGTCCTCTGTCACCGTGACTGGGCTCTGCTGGTTCTCCCCAAGCTCAGGTCTGAACAAACTGCGGGTCGGCAGAATTTTATCCCAATCTCTCCTTCCAGCAGGAGAGGTTAAGGGGCTTCAACAAGCCACACTGACACCTAGAGCAGGGAACCAACCTGATGGAGCACTGGTTACCTGTCCCCCACAAAGCACAGTGGGGGAACAGCTGGTGACTCCTTATTTATGTGCCCCTACAGCTGCAGGAAGCCATTGGGAGGTTATTTCCCTCCCTTTCCAGAGGCCTGTGCTGGGCAGCCACGTTTTCTGGAAACCTTTGCCAACAGAGATGCAAAGTGGCAGCAACATGCAGGTCAGTGCAGCAGGGGGTGGTTCTGCCCAGCAAAACACCTTCCCTGTGGGGTTTACACGGTGGAAAGTTGGGGTCTAGCCCAGGTCTAGCGTGTTTAGAGTTAGAGCAGTGGAAAGCTCAGGAACACCAGTCCAGGGGTGGGAATGAGCGCGAGAGCTGACCTGATCCTGTCACTCGTCCCACTGTACCCCCAGCGGCTCTCCACCTGCTGGAAGCGGCTGATGCTGCACTCCTTGCCCCGCAGGCAGCACCGGGGCCGGTCGATGAACTCCACCCGCGGCTTCGGGTTCACGGTGAAGTGCAGGAACAGGCTCACCACCTCCCGGTCCGTCAGGATCCCCGACTGGGCAGGCCCTGCAGAGGGGAGGAAAGTGGTGATGCCGTCAGCCTTAGGGAACCACAGAGTCCTGGAATATCCCATGTCAGGAGGGACCCACAGGGATCCCCAGTCCAGCCCCTGGCCCTGCCCAGACACCCCAACAATCCCACCCTGGGCATCCCTGGCAGCGCTGTCCAAACGCTCCTGGAGCTCTGGCAGCCTCGGGGCCGGGACCATTCCCTGAGGAGCCTGGGCAGTGCCCAGCACCCTCGGGGGGAAGAACCTTTCCCTGAGCTCCAGCCCAAGCCCTGACCCAGCTCCAGCCGTTCCCTGGGCTCCTGGCCCTGGCCCAGAGCAGAGCTCAGCCCCTGCCCCTCCGCCTCCCCTCGGGAGGAGCTGCAGCCCCCGAGGAGCCTCCCCTCAGTCTCCTCTGCTGCGGCTGAACGAGCCAAGTGCCCTGAGCCGCTCCTCAGCCCCTTCCCAGCTCCGTGTCCCTCCTTTGGACACTCTGCAACAGCTTTGGATCCTCTGATCCTGTGGGCCCCAAAAATGCACAGCCAGAAGGAATCCCTCTGGGATTTTCATGGGGAAACAAGCCTGACTTGCAGCTGGGAGCAGGCTAAACCCCCACCACAGGTGGGACCCCAGCAGTGCATCAGGACATGAAATCCCAGATGAAGGTGCTGCCCTTTATCCACATGGCAGTCATGGGCCGCAGAGCCTTCATGGAACATGGAACTGTGATTAAGCGCCCAGCTCTGTGGAGCCCAAATGTACTGGGCTACCAAAAAAACCCAGAAGCATGCAGCTGATCCTTGCCCCACTCCCTCTGGAAATGATAACACTGGTAAGAAACAAGGATTTCCATACAGCCACACCGGTGGTCCAGACATGATGGAAGACCATGAGGAGGAGGGAGAGGGACTGTCACCCAGTTACCATCAACTCAAGAAGTTTAAGAGTACTTTTACTCAAGACAAAGGTGGTTCAGCTCATTCCTTCAGGCATTTAATCCACATTTTGCATTTTAATACCTTTATCATAGAACCTCGGGAAAAATGCTAATGATTTTAGCAAGAGTTCTCATCTTTTCCCCAGTAACAAGATATTTTTTCCAAAGTGATCACTGAAACACAGAGCAGTTTGGGTTGGGAGGAACCATAAAGCTCATCCAGTGCCACTCCCTGCCATGGGCAGGGACACCTTCCACTGTCCCAGGCTGCTCCAAGCCCCGTCCACCCTGGCCTTGGGCACTGCCAGGGATCCAGGGGCAGCTACAGCTGCTCTGGGCAACCAACTCAGTAACGCTAAACTCAATCTTTGCAAACGACTTCAAATACTTTCAAAAGTGAAAATGGATAAAAAGTAGTCTGTCAGCCTAAGACTCAAAAGCCTCTCTACAGCTCTGTTTGCACCAGGCTTTGAACAGAAACAAGACCACTGAGTACTGGGGAAACAACAGCAGTTAAATGCTCTTTAATGTGGGGAGCAAATGCCCAGCTACTTGTAGGTCCAAAACTACTTGTAGCTGGTTAAATTCAGCACGATGTTACCCAGACATAACCTGGTCCAATGCTGCACTGGGGAGAGACTCAAGAATTCAAGGAAGTCAACTCCTCAGAAGTAAATGAGCTCTTGGATACTTTGTTCAGCAAAAAAATCAGCCTCATTGATCGTGTCTGAACTTATCCCGTGTTGCTAAAACTCACTTCTGCAATGTTTCAAATTACCTGCTCTAAGGGGAGGGAGGGACACATTTGCCAGTTAAAACATCTTCATGCAAAACCCCACGTTTGATATCAGATTATGCAATAAACTGGTGAAACCACTGCTGTAAAATTCCCTTTTTTTTGGCTTTTGGGAGAGAGGAGTGTGGAGGGGAAAGGTTTCCCTCTCCTGCCTCTGCTGTGATCACCACAGAAATCAGAGTCACTCAAACTCAGAAGAAGGACAAAGCTGAAGGAATTCCAAGTTAATTTCTTGTTTAAGGAACAGCTGATCATGGCAGTCCCTCAGGTTCGGGGGTTTTGTTCATCTTTTAGGTTAAAGATGGAGACAACATAAGAATTTCTCTTAAAGAACAAAGGTCCAAGTGGGACAGGCAGTTTGTGACAGACAACATGGGGAGAGGCACTGGCATTCCCAGCTCAAAGCCTTCAACCCAAACATGCCAAAATTAACACTTTCCTTCCAGTGAGAGAATGATACAAGGAAGGGTTGAAAGAAATGAGATCTGCAGAAAAACGCAAAGATCTCTGCTTCACTGAGTGAGCTCCTTCTGAAGAAATCCACATCCCTAAGGCCACATCACAGCTGTGACAGTCCAAACAGAGAGTGGGGACCAATGAAGCACAGATTTGCTCCTTACTAACAGCCCTCCTCACATGGGAACAGGGACATTAAGGACTGACCAGCTGGCGCCAGCGCTGCCCTGGGAAGTGACCTGCAAAGGAAGGGGGTCAGTGCCCCTGTTTGCTTCTGTGTACACAGCACTGCAGCCTGAAACGAGCTGCAGTTTGGAAAACGGCTCCACTGTGTCTTTTTAGCATGAAAACTATTTAAGCCGATTGCCAGCTTCCAATCCCCGGGGAATCAACAGAGGATGAAGTCAAAGACAACAGGCAATGAAAACAAAACAAGGCAATCTATAGTCCAAGCTGTGAAATGAGTTAGACATCTCTGTAGATCAAGATCTTTAAGTAAACTTGAAAACTGCTTTGAGACACAGACTAAACAACACCAAGCCTTCAGCTCAAAGAACATTTTCAAAGTTTTTCGAATATGGGGCTCTGCTCTGAACAGCACTGGCAAGACAGGGCCAACAGCACCACAGGAAGAGGATGGAGAGAAACATCCCCATTTCTTTTTGGAAACAGGCTATGATCAACACCAATTATTTGCAACCCCATTAGCTCTGTGTAGTTTAAACGCTCAGGATGGCTGGAAAGGGGAGCAGGTGAACCCCAGTTTGGACCTTTGCTCTCAGCTGAACGGGACAGTAACCACCCAACCACGCTGTGAGAGCAAACACAGTCTGATCCCCCTGCTTCTCCCAGGGGAGCACCACAGGCTTTAAAATGAATGAATGAGCATGGATGAAAACTGCATTTAGACAGCAGATTTTGTAATCATAGAATCACAGCATAGTGTTGGAAGGGACCTTAAAGCTCATCCAGTGCCACCCCCTGCCATAGGCAGGGACACCTTCCACTATCCCAGGTTGCCTCAAGCCCCATCCAACCTGGCTGTGGACACGTGCATGGATGGGACACCCTCAGCTGCTCTGAGCAACCTGTGCCAGGGCCTCACCCCCTCATAGCACAGAATTTCCTCCTGATATCCAGTCTAACCCTGCCCTCCTTCAGGAGGCCATTCCCCCTTGTCCTGTCACTCCAGGCCCTTATGAAACGTCCCTTTCCAGCTTTCTTGTAAGCCCCTTTTAGGGGGAGAAGAGGGGAAAATGGGAAGGAATGTGGCAGAATCTCACATTTAAATTACTACAGGATACACAGAGAAAACCCTCTTTCATGTGACTTGACTCTCTGTAGCTGAGGAAAAGCAAAGACCAGGGTTGCCAGAAACACCTTTGTTGAGTTACCTGCTGCAAACTCCTCAATAGTCATCAGTGGGAAGCGGATAAGGGAGAGAGCTTTGCCCAGAACCTTCCGCTTGTTCTCTGGAATCACCTGGAGCTGCTGCCGCTGACACTCGGCCTCCGACCAGCGCACCACGGCATTGAACAGGCGAACCTCCCGGATCCCCAGGGTGTCCCTCTCCAGCACTGCCACCAGGGTGTCTGCAGGGCAGGACAACAGGCACAACTTCAGCCTCTCACCCCAAATCAGCCCCTTTCACCTCGCCAGGAGCACCCCGTGCAACGCCGAGGTAGAAGAGGAAGCGGCTGAACCAACAGCATCTCCCAAAAGTGCTGCCTGCAGCCTCTGAGGAGGATTTATCTGCATATTCATCAGCAAGGAACTCACTGGAGCAGCAAACAGAGCCCATTTAATTGACATGTTAATGCAAGTGCAGGAGGACGAATTGCAACTCGCTTGACGTCAAATTTGGATGAAACAAGCAGCATGAAAGCCAGAAGGTGACCCGTGCCTTACCTCCACAGCCCATCTCATTAGAAGAAGGTTAAAGCCTGAATTTTAATGTTCATTAACTGTGCCCAGCAAGTTTGGAAACTGCAGACGGTAATTAAAGTAGCCAGCTCTTGCTTCCAAAAACACAACACCTTTTTAACTCCAAAACCTGACAAAGACTTGGGGAACAAAGCCAACTCTACGAAAAAAGGCAAGTTTACACCCACCCAAAACCTGCCAACATCAACACAGGAAACGGGCTTTGTGTCATGCCCAGAAAACTCAAGTTGCACCAAAGTAAGCAGATTCCAGGCTATTTCTGCAGGCAAGGCAGCAAACTCTTTGGCAAATTTTCTGTCTCCAGCCACTTTGTGCCAGAGACTGTTCAACCGATTGCTCCAGAACAGCCAAGCCACAAAGTGCCAGGCATTAACCTGTAACAACTTTGGAGACAAGCTGGTTATGAAAGCAGGGAGAGAGAGGGAGGGGTGGAAAAGAGCTTACCCAGGTCGATGTCTGTAAAGCCCTCTGCATTGATGGCATCTGAGGTGTTCTTGTCTATGTTCTCCAGGCACAGGCTGGCCAGCTGGGGCTCATCAAACAGCCGGGCCTAGGCAGGAGAGAGCGTCATTAACAGAAAAGGTATTTTAAAGTTTACACTAAGAACCCCCCCTCCCCTGCCACAGCCCATCTTCATTAGCAATACCATGCCTGACTGCACCAGGAATCCACTGGGCCTTTCACAAGCAGTTAAGCATGACAAGGCAAACACTAGAAAATTCTGTGTTTGGCAGCAGCCCTGGTTCAGCTGTGCATGTCTTCAGGCACGTCTTTGTTTTAACACGGCCTGGGTGCAGGCACCGATCGTGCTTTCTAGCACCACACTGACCCTGTCAGCTGAGCACGGGCAACTTTTACATCGTTTTTCTATTTACAAGAAAGCTTTGCCCAGTGACTCCAGGCCTGCTTGCTCTAGGAATAATGCAGAGGCAGCTTATTCTGTAAGAACAGCCACACTGACCTCGTGTATTAGCAAAAAAGCTGTAGCAGCAGTGCCTGTGTGTCCTGGGGAGCCCTACAGGGTACACAGCCTGCTTAGTGCATTTCCATGTTTTGCACAGAAACAGCCACTCTAATCCAGTTACCTTAAAGAATTTGTTCCAAAATAGGTTACTATTCCAAGCAAAGCCTGCTCACAGCCTGGAGAGCTGCTCAGAATGTTTCTGCCCAACTTAAGTCTTGTAACAATTTTGCTGCCACTTCAGATCACCCTGGACTGCCACCCCATTACCAGCCCTGTGCCCAGCCTAAGCAGAAATGGGGTGGAACACACAAAAACCACTAAATGACCTCTTACTTGGGGTGCTTTGGTTTTGCTGTTTAGGAAGGAACTGCCTGGACATCACACCTAACAAGAATACACCAGGACTTGAACTCACTGCCACGGGTAAGGTTTAAAACTCAGGTTTTGGGCTGGCAATTCCATCACTCAGGAGGCACCTTCAAACATCTTCTGCTCCACCCCCTCCACCCCTTCACTGGGGCGCAGTGCTCAGCAAGGCCAACCTTTGCGCCGAGACCTCAAGTGTGAGAAGCTGAAACAACAATTTCTCAGGGCCCAGGGAACTTCAGCAGTTGTCACCTGCTCCAGGGGCTGGAGGGCTGCCAGTGCCTTTACACTCTTGGCATCAGGAGCTGTGACTGACTCAGACTTTACTACTGTAGTGGCTCTTTGGACACGTGAGGACTTTCACCACGCTCGCAGAGCTCTCCCCCACAGCAGCTCCAGGCAAGCTTTATTTCCTTGCTGATCAAAGTGACACTTGGATGTACGTCTGCCATGAAAGAGGATCACGGTTCACTACGAATTAGGAAAGCTGTTTGCCTCTGATATTTCTGCCACTGATCAGCAGCTGCTTAAGACAGACAGTGACACAGCTGCTGGACCAGCAGATTGGGCAGACACACACAAAAGCAGGTTTGGGGCTCTACCTGGGATCTCAGGTCCATGATCTTAAGGCTACTGGGCAATGCCTTGCACAAGATTTATCTCAGGTCTGTAATTTACTGAAGAGGTTGTTGGTTTGATGCAGTGAAAGCAGAAAACAGGCAGGTTTTCACAGTGCAGGACCAGAAACAAGAGGGTTGTGAGAAGAGATCCTTCCAGTGAGGTGCAGCCAGTCATCAAGATCAGGCACATTTTTCCAACAACACCTGCCTCAAACATCTCAGACTTGATACACAGCAACAGTGAACATAAAACTACCTGGGAATCACCACTGATAATTAATCAGAATGGACAAGCCATAAACAAAAGGAATCAGGAAAGCCTTTCCCCATCTGGCATTTCACCTGCCTCAGTGCCACTGGTAGGAGTGCCAGGCAGTATTTTGGTTTTGGTACCTGAAACACAAGGATACCTTCCTCCTTTGCCAAAGAAGGACCTATGTGACCTGCAAGGAAGTCACCATAAACCTAAATATTACCTTGCCAAAGCTACAAACTCAAGTGCAGAGACACAGAAAGCCACAAAAAATCTCTGCATGAAGAACATCACCAAAAGCCAACACCTGTGACCCATCATGAGGAAATGGCTAGCCTAAGATGCCTCCCCAAACCTTCAGCCTATGGGAAAGATCTGTTCCCAGCTCTTGGCTAGCAACTCCTGATCTTTCAGACTGCAGCTGCTGAACCCAAAGAACAAGAGAGCTGCAATTGTCCTACGGTGCATCAGATGGGAGCACAGAGTTGGCTGACACTGCCCAATTAAGAGCCTTCAAGTCCTGAATCTGCCTCTGGGAAGTGCAGTGTGGACCCCCCCACATCCCAGGTGCTGCCTCCTCTGTTCATGGCAAGTGGAAAAGGGCCAGGTTAAAGAGGATATGTAAAGAAGGCCATGGAGTGCTGCAGGAGCAGCTGAACCCAAGCAGTGACAAGTGCCTACAACAGCAGTGTGACACAGAACTACTTTGAGAACTGATCCAAATATTTAAACTCAAAAAAAAAATCCCAGCCTAACCCCGAGCAAAGAGCTCAGCAGTGACTGCTTCAGGCCAGCACTGCTTCAAAATCTGCAGAACTGCTGCTGTAGCCACTGCCACCCACACGGTACCTACAGCCACAGCCTGAGGTACCTGTACTCCTGACAAGGGGGAATAATCCAGCAGACAGGAATGCTGGGCAAGACAGGCAATTCCTCAGAGCCAGAGGGACATCTTAGTGTGCTGGTTCCCAACTCTGCAGCTGGGAAACTCTTCTGCAAGGTCTATTTAACATCAGACGTCACAGCAGCTTTCCTGAGCTGGCTGATCAGAAAAATCCCTCCAGAGCCAGACCAGTCTGCCCATTCCCTAAAGGGAAGAAACTCACACACAATGCCTGTGTGTGAGTTATTGCTACAGCACCCAGAACAGGGTGTCCCCAGCAGTGCCAGACTCCCCCACACAGATGACAGCACTGTGGATGCCACCAACATGGCATCAGCTGTCCGAGAGAGTGGCAGAGAGCAGAGAGAGAAGATAGGGCTGGGAAACGGGAAGGACAGTGATGCTCATGTAATCAACCTGGATGCAAAGTCTGATCTTTTTCAAACTAAGCAGAAGT
This sequence comes from Oreocharis arfaki, assembly GCA_013398015.1. Lineage (NCBI taxonomy): Eukaryota > Metazoa > Chordata > Aves > Passeriformes > Paramythiidae > Oreocharis > Oreocharis arfaki. The sequence continues at coordinate 24,160 of VZRR01009629.1, read as the reverse complement.
TGTGAACACTGTCTCCTACTCTGCTGTTTCAAGAGTCAAATGGAAGGTGGAGGAGCCCAACCCTCAGAGACTGGATCAGACCCAGGGCCAAGGAACAGCTGCTCTGACACTCAGGGTCTGTGAGCCTTCAGTGCAGGAGGCAGAGCTGGAACAGGCTGAGGAAGAGAGCACCTTGCTCCTCTCCCAGGAAAATAAACCAAAGCACTCAGGAAAAAGTTTTCTTTCACCCCCACTTCAGGTAAAGTATTGCACAAAAGTCCTTCAAGGAATGGCTGAGCAGCCAGACACAGCACTGAGAGAAAGCTCAGCATTACCAGTCCTGATCCTGTAACACATGGAAATCCTCTCATTCCACTTTTCTTCCTGGCAGATGAAATCTTTCCACCCTGTTAACTCCATCCCCAGCTCACACTCTGGAAGGAACCACCTGGCACAGTGAAACAGAAAGATCTGAAACAGCAGCAACGTTTGCTGTATTTTATTGTTCTTTGTAAGAACCTGCTCAGCAGTGCTGGACTCCCGTGAAGAAGAATTCAAAACGACCCAGAACTGCTCCACTTTGGATGATCAACTCTGTAACACCCAGAAAACTCCCATTTTCTGACTGTGATGGACCTTGCTGAATGCAGATGATCACAAACTCACCTGAGTTAACAGCATGAATGCGTTGTCTGCTCGGAGGTTTTTTTTAAGAAACTCCACACAATGAGCTTCCAGGGCTGGAACTGCGTATTTCTTAGCTGTGTAAAGTGTTGTCATAACAGTCTCTGGTCCAATCTGAACTTCGTCTGAATAAAGAAATCTGAAAACACACAAACATAGCTGTGCTGAATTAAAGTAACAGGGTGAAACCCCTGCAATTCATAAAAAACACGTTTGTGCCTCTGCCAGTCATCCTGGTCCATTTCCTCTACTGGAGACATAGAAGGGTTTTCACATCCTTTTCACTGACTCTGCTTTAACAAGAAGTTTTTTTTTTCTTTTTTTTATAACAGACATTTTACAGTGTAACTTTTAACAGCTGGGATTTCCACTGAAGCAGCTCGAACTGCCTTGCATCCCACCACCAGTGAGCTCTTAGCCTGCCACTTACACCAGGCTAAAACAGTCTCTGGCCAAGTGTACCCCTTAAAATTCCTATTTTTGGCTGTTCAATTAGAATAAACAAGGACAAAAATTCAACCTTGCCTGCCTCCCTCAGAAGAGAAAATCCATTTTACAATACCAATTCAGAAGTGCTGAGAAGCACTCAGACGTATCCATCCACTGCACACGAGGTGCTTTACCCACACTCCCCTTTCTCATCTGTTCACTTTATATATTGAACTGTTACATTTCATGGCACAGATGTTTAAGTACAGCTCACAACGTAACTTCACCATAAAGCAAGAGTTAATTGCAGTGAAAAACAAGGACTGCCACGCTGCAGCAAAGCACCAGCCTTCACTGCTAGGCTAAAACAAGGAAGTGCATTTGTGATCTGAAAAACAAAGGTCTTCCTAGGAAACCTGAATGAACCCACTCATACCTGAACTCACTGACCAGAGACAGCAGGAACTGAGAGGCTGAGCTCAGTAAAACCAGTGAGACACTGGTGTTAGCCCTTTTCACAGAATCCCAGACTGGTATGGCTTGGAAGGGACCTTAAAGACTGTCTTGTTCCAGTAACCTTCCACAGGTTACTCCAAACCCTGCCCAGTCCGGCCTTGGACTTCCAGGGATCCAGGGGCAGCCACAGCTGCTCTGGGCACCCTGTGCCAGGGCCTGCCCTCCCTCCCAGGGAACAATTCCTTCCCAAGATCCCATCCAGCCCTGCCCTCTGGCAGTGGAAGCCATTCCCCGTGTCCTGTCCCTCCAGGCCTTGTCCCCAGTCCCTCTGCAGCTCTCCTGGAGCCCTTTTAGGCACTGGAATGGGCTCCAGGGTCTCCCCAGAGCCTTCTCTTGCCCAGGCTGAAGAGCCCATGCAGAGTTTTTGTTTACTGTATTTCCTTTAACCAGTGGAGCATTTGTCAATCGGGATCTCGAAGGCACAAAGCAGAGAGATGTGATATTGTGTTAACTGTGCTTGGCATTCCTATTCCACAGGATGTTTTGGAAACTCCAGCAATTTCTTGCTCTGCATTTCTCTGAAGGGGATACAGCAGCAGCAGGTTGTGTGGCTGCTGCTCCTGAAAGCTTCACACAGCAGCAGGGCTCTTACAGGGGGGTGCCAGGCAGCATCTGCAGCAGAGGAGCTCCTGCTCCTCCAGCTAGAGAGGACCAGGATGCCCTTCAGGGAAGCATCAGCAGTGGGATCCACAGGAAGGGAAGCACTCTCACTGCTGAAAGCAGGCTTTTGTGCTGCTCCAGGGCATTTGTCAATAGCACCATCGGGCCACAGGTTCATCAATGTATTTTGCACACATCCCTTCCCAGCCCCATCTGCCCTGAGCAATCCTTTCTATTCCAAGATTAAAAGAATACAGTGGCTCTAAAACCAATTATTTGTTTACTGCAGGGACTGTGTCAGTATTTCTGTTTACCACAGTCCAGTGTGTACTAAGAGGGACAACAAGAGAGGCCCAAACTGTGAAAAAGCCCAGTATCAATTTAAAAGAACATTTAGACTGTAACCCCAGACAATCAGAAGTGTTCTTATCTTTGAGTTAACATGAAAATAATAATAATGAAAAAAAAATTCTTACACAATTACAGCTGACCTATTAAAGGTCACTAGCCCACAAACTCCATCACAAGGCAGCATCCAGATGGGACCTTCTGCAGAACATCCAGGATGGGCACTTTGTCCCTGGGTAAGCTCCTGATCCTACAGCATTAGATCATGGCTTGGACCAAGTCCAGAGACATATGTAAGGATCAGCTGCCATTCCAGATCAGTGTTTGGAGGGACTGGTTTTACTTCAGGAACACATACCACATACTTGGTCAGCTTTCTCCTGGAAAGCAGCACCCAAACTTCCTCCGGCACATTTAAGCACTGAGCATTTTAAAAACAATTTAAAAGTGCAGTTCTAGATTTAAGCACCCAAGATGTCACTGGACCATGGGCACAGCTACTGCAGCATAACTGCAAGCTCCGAGGCACGGAGGTAATCCACCAGTGACTTCTTCCATAAAAAAAAAATAAATATTTCTGTTGAAATCCACCTAAACTCATCACTTTGTCTTTTGAGATGATGGGTCTCTTCTGAAATCCCTCTATTTAATCAAGTGCTGAAATGTCAGCACTGGCAGGGAAATAACAAAATTTTTGCCTCCAATTCACTGGATATTTGGGCCTCACTAAGATTTAAAGATAGTTACAAGCTCTGCACTCCAGAGAGATCCACATGGCTGATAGGCACACACCAATTAGAGGGATTCCCCATGTGCTGGTGCCTGGTTTAAAGCGAGCCAAAGGGGAGGGGGCTCGGGGCTCCCAATTATTTCTGGCCTTTCATTCTAGCCCAGATCAATTTTAAAATATTCCAAGACAGCACAGGCATGACCAAAGCACTTTCTGAAGGTAAAGCAAAAAGTGTGCCAGAGCTATATATAGTCACTGCTCCCAATAGGAAGCAAGCGGGGAACATGTCAAGAGCACAGGACTGGAAACCCCTGGAAGTAGGTTACAGAAATCCTATAGAAACAGGACAATGACTTTCCAGCATCCATTCAGGATTGCTGCTGGATGTTGTACAGCACCAGCCGAGCTTAAAGGAATTGGTGAATAGGACATTACAGCCCCTTCCTCCTCCTCCTCCAGCACACAGACTTGCAACGCACACTGGAAATGTAAATTCAAATCCAGCTCTCCAAAAGAGGAATAAAACCCACACAAAGGGTGATACCACGTGGAATGGCTGACATTTATTACAAACTCCTGCTTACCTGTTACAACTTGCTCATAACCTAAACAAGCTCCAAGTATTTGTAATTTACAGAGCTTTCAGAGGATCACTTCTCCCCTCCTCTCTCAAAGAGCATTTGGATGAAACCAAACCAATTAATGAATAAGAATCTGTAAGACAATCTATAAGACAATATTATATATATATATTTATGCAGTAGCTACACTAGACTCTTACCCAGGAAAACAGGGATTTAACACCAGCATTTAAATACCCTTGAACAGATCAAAGAGGCATTTTATTTCTGAAGTTAAGTCTCCGCTCTACAAATACTTCCCTGCTTTCATTAAAAACATTTTTTTCCTGCACTAAATCCGTGCATCCCAGTTATCCTGTGCTTTAGAAGCAGCTTACTTGAGCAGAGCTAGGAAGGCAGCAGGCTCCACGTCAGGCAGCTCAATCTCTGTGGAGGTTGTGGCCATCCCACCATTAAACATCGCATCGAAGACGGCGCTGCCCACGGCCAGCACAAACCTAACGTGGAAAAAACAAGCATGCAAATAAAACCTTATGTTAAATCATATTTATATTCCAAAAAAATCCCAAGCTGGTTGCTAATCCCCAAAAACACCCTCAGGGAAAGCAAATCATTCGTGGAGTTAAAGCAAAAGTGTTTTGCAAGAGCAGGGAGGGTCAGGCTTGCTGCTCCTGAGCTGCAGAGCACCAAAGCTGCAAGGAACTTCCTTCTGAGCCCTATCCTGGGATACAGCACAGTAATGGTTCCCCAAAGGCCAGTTTTGGGAATTATGGAATAGAACACACATGGCTGCTTTGCAAAGTCCCTGTACGAGCCTATGTATCATCCCAAGGCTGAGAAGTAAAGAAACAGCAAAGTTAAGGAGCTCAAGTTCTTCCAGTAAACAGAACCCAAGTCATGCAATTCCCCACAGTCACCTACCGGAAACATGGAAAACTTGTCACTGCACACTACCCATCCTCTTCCCCTGACCCAGGCACACGTCTTTGGTGATGGCAGAGCAAGCTCCCAAAACACAAAATTGCACCAGCAGCAGCACCGGGAGCTGCAGATCCCAACCCCTGGCACGGGAGCTGCCCTCCCCAGGCACGTTGCTGAGTCTTTCCATGGATAACCTGCTCTGGGCTTAGCCCAGAGGGAAGAACAAACCTCCCCCAGAGCAAACCAGTGCAGTGAGGTGCACACAAACCCTTCAGCACTGCTGAAAGCTCACACGGTAATTACTGGCACAGAGAAGAATGTTATCAGCTCTAAAGAGACTGGAAGCAGGAACTTGCACAAAACAGGTTTGAGACCAAAAATTATATCCCAGCACTCCCCATGCAAATAAGATGATTCCCCCCTGATAGACGACATCTCCTGTTTTAGGAGGAGGCCCGGGCCTGGGCTGCTGAAGGGCCTGTGTATGTTTAAGTGCTATACCTGCCTCAGGACTTAGAAAGCCATTTTGAGAACTTTCTTGTTCAAAAACGGAAAGATGAGCTTTTGCCATGAAGGATTCCCGGTGTCTGCCACCATGCAGCTCCCTGAAGTTAAACTGAAGCTCAGCAGTGTGGGGAAGCAGAGCAGCCCAGGCTGCAGGAGATGACTACAACCACTTCTCCACCAACTAGGAAAAGGAAAAAGCTGGAATATTCCAGGCTCTTGCTGCAGTGGTGTGATGCACACTTCCAGAGAAGCAGCAAGAACTGTAGGCAGAAATCCATACAAGACAGCAGGCATGGGGCAGAAACTTCCAGCCCAAGAGGGAATTTCAGTTAGATTTAGTAGGAAATGACCTTTTAAAAGTAGGAAATTTCCATTTAAACAATGTTTTCATTTTCTCGCTTTTCACTCCCCTCCCATCCCGAGGAGGCTTCCCAGGGATACAATGGAGTGAAGCTCCATGGATGTGCCAGGCTCGTTTGCTGTGACGGAGTTTGGCTGACGGGCCGGCTTATTGTTCCTGATGGGCTCAGGGAGCTCGGGACAAACCACAGTGGTTACAAAAAAGTACACACATGCATATTTCTGTCAAACCATTCTCAAGAAAAATGTCAAGAACAAATAAAAACCTTCCTCACAATACCAGAATTGCCAGATGAAACAAAAATCCTTGTTCCTCCAAAAGCAGCGATGGTGGCAAAACAATCACTGGCTTTGTCTGATACTAAAAATTAACATATATTAATTGCACTCTCAAATTTTCATTCTCACAGCCAGCACAGAATAGGTCCTCAATGAGCAAGAGCTTTCAGAAGCTATTTGAAAAGGGCATTCATTTAAAAAAACTCTCAAATGTTTGCTTCCATTTCAGTCGGGGACAAATCAGTTGGATTTTGTAAACTGCTGAGCCCTAATAGGATCCCGGGAGGTGCCAGGGAAACACAGGACTCCACATTTGAAGTTCTCTTAAAACATTATGAGAACATAATTAACATAAGAAAATCCCTCTCTCTCCAGTGTTTTCTTACTCTTCCTAAAATGAACATTTAAAGCTGCTCTAAAGACACTCCAGGAAAAGCAGGAATGCATTCCTCCATTCCTCCCACACGATCTACCAGCCTTCCCCAACCAAGCAGGTCTGCAGAAGGAAGACATGGGGTTTGTTTCAGATGGGAAAATCCAACAGAGGGTTATTTTTAAACACTTTCGTGGCCAGAAAAGAGTGGACTACTGAAAGGAGGCAGAGAAATCAGCAGAAACAGAACAAAAGAACTAAGAAAGCAACACCTGATTTCTCCTCATTCCCTTTGCACCAGGAAGAGCCAAAATAAAGTGACTTTCAGCAATAGGAGTCACCGGAGCTTCCTCGAAGTTAATAATTTGATTTGTCTTCAAAAGGATCCAAAGGTGACTCCACAGGCTGTCAAAGGCCTGCAAGAAAATGTCTTTCCTTCTGATATTTCGCTTCCTACCATGACTTTCACTGCTTCATGTTCACCTTGGCACCTCCCCTTGTCACCTGGTTTCATCTTCACACCCACCAGCGCTGCTCCCTTTCTAGGCACTGCAGTAACACCAATAATAAAAGAAACCACTCAAAACCCACAACTACCCCACTGCTGCTGCACCAACTCCCTCCTCCATCTGCACCACTGCAGAGAAACCTTAAAATATCTACTCCAGAAGAGCTGGCACAGGAACAGAGTAACATGTGATGTGCTGGAGCTCAGTGACACCGTAGGTGATGAGAAGCTGCTGCTGCTGATGATGGTGTGCTGCAGAGGATGCAGACCCCAGGCGAAAGGAGCAGCAGGCAGAAGCAGCCCTGCACAGGAGCAGGAGCACGGGACACCTCGGCACACGATGCTGCAGGAACTGTGAGTGAATACGTGTCCAAGAAAAGACAGGATGGGCTCAGAAGAGACTCCTGGAAACAACAGCCAAAATCTTAGTGGGGCTGTCCCCAAACTCTAGATCTCCCAGGCTGGAGCACACACAGGGTTGCATCCCCACACGCTTCCCCTGCTCACTCTTGGGCCCTGTTTTCCGGCCAATTAACAAGTTTAATTATGACACCCACGCAGCTCCTGGCTGATGAGGTTTAGACACTTCTAATCTCGTTGATATTGTGCTCAATGAAGCAGATCTGGAAAAAGACAAAAAACCCTCCCCCTCTTACTGCTGGGTCTGATCAATGTGTTGACCTTGGCCAGGCTGGCGCCGTGAAGCTTCGAGGCAGCTGCTCGGCCCAGCCTTGACATCGAAAAATATTAAGGCCATCCTATCTTCTTCATGGCTGAATCAGCAGCAAGAGGGAACGAGGTCCAGGCTCAGAGACAGAGCCTGCTCCAGCGGAGGCAAGGAACTTCCACGGGGTCTGGAGCTTCCTCCAGGTGGAAAATACCTGATCTTCTCAGGGCTGCAGATGCTTGGACAGGTGACTCTTCAGCCAAACCCATTTACACCTTTTATCTACAAACTGGGCTCTCACACACAAAACGAATGTCTGCTCTTAGTTGCTCTGTGAAGTTTCTTTTGTCTGTCTTTGCAGCTTGATATGAACTGCTGAACCACAGAATCCCAGACTGGTTTGGTTGGGAAGGGACCTTAAAGCCCACCCAGCGCCACCCCTGCCATGGGCAGGGACACCTTCCACTGTCCCAGGCTGCTCCAAGCCCCAATGTCCAGCCTGGCCTTGGGCACTGCCAGGGATCCAGGGGCAGCCACAGCTGCTCTGGGCACCCTGTGCCAGGGCCTGCCCACCCTCACAGGGAGGAATTCCTTCTCGATATCTAATCTAAATCTCCCCTCCTTTCAGATTAAGACCATTAACTGAATTTGCCAGGCACACTCAGAAACACACATGAACCTACAGCTATGTCAGAAACCTCTCCCTGGCACCAGCACCTGTGGACAACATCAGCTGTGCTTGCTGGGCAGACACCACTTCACTACCTCCACCTACAAACCCTTCACACCGCCTTGGCTCCATCCTGGAGAAGCCTGACCAGGAATCACCTCCAGCTCCCACAGGACTGCATCTCTCGGACTATTTGTGCTGCCCAGTCTGCTGCCAAAGCTATTCCTAGCAGGCCATGAAGTCCTGTCGAGGATGACAGGTAGGATGCTGCAGACCACTCCTCAAGGCACCACGAGGAGCTGTCCAAGAACCCTATTTAGGAGTTGCTCCTCCTGCAGCCACACTTCGTACCTGGCCTGGTCTGAAAATTTACACAATTAAACCAGACTACAGAAATATTCACCTGGGAGCTGTGCACTGTTGTGCCAGGGGAGGTTTAGATTGATATTAAGGAAAATTTCTTTACAGAAAAAGTTGTGAAGCATTGGAACAGGCTGCCCAGAGTGGCCGTGGCATCACCATCCCTGGAAATGTTCAAAAAACCTGTGGATGTAGCACCTGGGGACATGGTTTAGTGGTGAATATGGTGGTGCTGGGCTGATGGTTGGACTTGATGATCTTAAAGGTCTTTTCCAACCTTAATAACTCCGTGACTTTATGATTTCAGACATCTGACAAAGCAACTCTGGTCGCTGCAGCAAAATAGCACCTCTCCAATTGAACTCATGGGTGCTTTGCAACTCAATTCCAACACAAAGTATCTTCTGCTCTGGAGCTGCTGCGGGAGAACTGAGCACAGAAGGGGTCTGGGTGGTTTTATTTTAAGCTCTCTTATTTCTGAAATAACTACAGTACTTCATGAATCACCAGGATATCCCAACTGTAACATCACACGGACAAGTTTTACTAAAATCTCTAGAATCCTTAGGTGGGATGTCACACCATGACACACTCCATTCTATCTTTACCACACAGAGCACCAGATGAATTTCAAAGCAATTAAGCAGCATCTCGCTTCGGGGCCAATTTTTTTTTTTTCTAAAGCTTCATTTATTTTCCATTTATTTCTGGGCTGAACATCACCTGTCCCCACCCAGCAAACCTAGTTCTCAGGACAGGAGCAAGCTTACCCAAATGCTAATTAAGCTTCAAATTATAAGAGAGCAAAACTGACACCCTAAACACTCAAACCAGCCTAGAACAAGTGTGGTTTGTTCTGAAAGTGAGAGAAAAGGGGGAAATCTGAAGGGGAAACTTCCAGGAACATAAGCACTCAGGAGAAAAGCAATAGCTTGAAACCACTTGGAGCAAGGCTCCCTTTGCCAAGGACCACTTCCAGGTACAACAAGGAACCTCCCTCACCCAATTAAAGTTGGTTCCATCTCTGAGCTCTTCTTTGGGAGGCTCTTCTCAGGGTAGGGGGAAGAGGGTGGCATACATGGATTCACTGGAGCTCCCCCAAGGAACCAGCTGAATGTCAATCAGCCACATCAGATCCACATCATCCAGGTGGAGGCGATTCCCAGCTCCTCTGAGCTGCAAATTCTTAAATGGCAGCTCGGCCTTAAGCATTAACCTCCATGGGTTAATCAGGCCCAGGTGTCATTCTCAGCACAGCTCTTCCAGCTCTTTAACAGTAGTGGACTAACCCCCAAAATACAGGGCTTCGAGAAAGACTCAGTAAAGGCCATTTTAAAACTAAAATGTTATGCCTGAAATTTGGATTCTGAAATCATTGCTCTTTCATTCCCATCCCCAATGCTCTCACTGATTTTGGTGATCCCTGTCAGCAGGGATCAGGCAGCCTGCGAGACTATTCCTCCTCTCCTCCGCTTCCCACTAAACACAATTACTTCCAAGTCAGATCCAGGGATTTGGGATTTTCAGTGCTGTGCCGGCCCCACTCATGCCATCCCTCTGGAAAAAACACTCTCACCCAAACCCTGGACCCATCCCAGGCTGGTGACCGTGAGGAGAGGCGTGACACTGACCCACGGGCTGGGAGAGATCTCAGGTGACACTGACTGACCACAATGGGGGTCCTGTGCTCAGGACGTGTCCCTGAGCAAGGGGTGAAATGCGGGGTGCTGTTATGTGACCCCCTTTTCTCTCTTCACAGGGGAGGTGCAGCAGCCCAAACCCTGCACTCCTGTACCCCACTCGATGGCACATCACCCCTGAGGTTGCAGGGGACCCCCCAGCCCTCGCAGGGCCATCTCTGAGGGGCAGTTTTGGGGATGAGGGGCGATCCCTGAGGGAGAGCAAAGGGATCATCCCTGAAGAGGATGAGGGGCCATCCCTGAGGAACAGTTTTGAAGATAAGGAGACATTCCCTGAGGAGCCATCCCTGAAGGGCAGTTTTGGGGGATAAGGGGGCAATTCCCTGAGAAGAACATGAGGGAGCAAAGGGAACAATCACTGAGAAGCAGTTTTGGGGGATAAGGGAGTGATTCCCTGAGGATCAACGCAAAGGGGTGAGGAGAGCGATCTCTGATGGGAAGTGAGGAGGATAAGGAGGCAATTCCCAGACAAAATAAGGGAGCAAGTCCCTCAGGGGATAACGTGGGGGCAAGACGAGCAATCCTCGAAGAGCAATTTGGTGGATGAGAGGGTGATCCCTGATGGGAAGAGGAGCGATGCCTTAGGGGCACTTTTGTCAAATAAACGGGCGATTCCCTTTATCAGTGTGAGGGGCGTGAGGGGACGTCTCCAGGGCCATCGGGCCGGCCTCCACGACCCTCCCGAGGCCCGGGACCCGCGGTCACCCCCAGGGCCATGGGGCTGGGCCCCCCCACGCCCCACATCCCTCCCGCATTCCCGGCTCCCCACGCGTGGGACCCCCGCGCCCCCCGCCCCACCTGTGCGCCGGGATGCGCTGGGAGCCGCGGCCCTTCCCCACCAGGAAGTGCACGTCGCTGAGCACCTCGTTGTTGAAGAGGAACGCGAACCGCTCCTGCACCGTCGGCTTCGTCGCCTGCCAGTTGTACACC
>VZRR01009628.1:228903-301783 GCA_013398015.1 Oreocharis arfaki | reverse complement strand
CATCCATCCATCCCTCATCCCCCCTCCATACCCCAGTATGTCCATGAGTCACAGAGTCATTAAGGTTGGAAAAGATCTCCAGGATCGCCGTGTTTGACTGAGCACCACCACATGAGCTGAATCATTGCACCAAGTGCCATGTCCAGTCTCTTTCTGAGCATTTCCAGGAATGGTGGCTCCCTTGCTTCACTGAGCAGCCCACAGCTGTCCCCATCCCTCTTACCACCAGCTCTACGGAAGTGCCACATCCTGAATGTTAAGCAAGGAAGAAATGGGGTTTCTAGGAGGAGCCAGCTTGGAAATCTGAGAGACTCAAGAGTTGTTTGCACAGGAAGACACACCTCTGTGCCTCACAGGATGAAAGGTGGAGATGAGCAGCAGGTTTCTGTGTGGCACGTGCTGTCAGGTGGGTGGGTGAGCTGGAGCTGCTCTCCACAGTGTGGTCTGCTCTGCCTCTCTCATGGATAGGTCATGATGGTGATGTTAGCCGAAGGTGCTGTGTGCACATTGTCCTGTTAACTCCTCCATAAAGGGCAGATGGCTGTACCTGAGGGCAGCCCTGTAGGTCCTGCAGTGCAAACTGCAGCACTTCAGGTGCAGTCCCAAGAGCGTAGTGGTGCGGGAGGATCATCTCCCTCGGCTTGGTGGCCACACTTCCTTTGATGCAGCCCAGGATGTTACTGGCTTTCTGGGCTGTAACTGCTCATTGCCAGCTCAGTTTTTCATCCACCAGTATCCCCAAGCCTTTTTCTGCAGGGCTGCTCTCACTCCATTCGTTCCCTGCACTGATATTGGAGGTTGCCCAAGGAGGACCTTGCACTCGGCCTTTTTGAACTTTGTGCCAGCCTCGTTCACCAGATGATTTTGTTTTAGTGCTGGGCAGACAAACCAAGCACAGATCCACGCTACAGAACAGGGTTACCTGAAAGCTCTGGGCTGCCCCTGACGTGCTGCAATGGTCTGAGGGAGCTGAAAAGAAGCCGATATTACAACTGTGGCTGTTGGAAAATGCTCACAGAAATTCTGGTGGTTCATGATCTACACTCAGGGATATTGCTCTGGTATTTTTTCCTACCATATAGGATGGTTCTTATGCAAGGGGAGATAGATGTGTATGAGCTTATAGTACAGATACCTGTAATTCCAAAGGGAGAAAATGGCAACTGTGGATAGTGATGTATTTATTTCAAAGTGATACTATTTCTTTGAAGGAGAAACTGAACAAATAATTAATTTAAATAATTACTTTCACTGAAAGGTGATTTCTGATTTCTAGTGGGCCCTGGGATTTATCTTATGTTGCAATATAATGAGAATTGATTCTCATTATTCAATTATTATTATTCAAGACAGTGAAGCGATCAGTCTTGTGGTAGGGTGGTGCTTCACAGTAAGTTCATACCTCAGTTACTTGATACAAAAGCTTTAAGTTGGTATTTTTGAAATGCGCTTTTTAAACCAGAATTTCAAACCACTGCAAGCAGCTGTGAAGTTGAACTTAAACATTATCTTCACGTTGTCAGATTGTGTTGTTACAAGCTTACCTACCACAGACAAATAGCTCCCACCCTGTTACAAACACTCATGTCATCGTGAACACAAACACATGGAACCAGGATCCTGCTTTTTTTTTCCTTTTTTTTTTTTTTGTGTCAAAGAGCATTTCAGGCACAAGATTTCAGTTGTCCCTTAATGCTTAATGGTTGTAACCTTAATTTCAGTGGTTCTACTGAAAGAGAAGTGATTAAAAGCAAAATTGAGAAAAAAAAATTAAAAATATTAGGAGTCACAGACAAATGACTCTTCTAGGTCGCTCTTGCCTGGCTTAATTTAGCTGTGGATGTGTAGAGTGAGAATGCCTCCACCTGAACTGGCTGTGTTCCAATGCATAGAAATAAGGTACTGCCAGAGTCCGAGTTTTGTGTCCCATTTTAGATGTTCAGTACACTTAGATACACTTCAAATTGTCCAATCCAATAGTATTAATTATGGCTTTAAAATGCTGGTATCTTTTGGATGGCTATAAGAGTCCTCTAAATTACAGCTCAGATGGATTGTAAATGTCTAAATATGGTTAAACGAAATCTCACCTTCATCTGCTCTAGATTCTCCTAGATGATTTTATATTTCCTGCTTTTATTGACCATCTAGAAACACAAAATGCTCCTGAAAGCAGGTGCTGATGTCCTTTATTTTACATTCTAAGCATCTGTCCGTACCAAATTGGGCACCGTGTTCATTCTCAACTTCAGTTAAAGTGTTAAAAAAACCCTTTCCTTTTTAACTGTTTTTTCAGAGACCCTTTCACCTCCTTGTTTCGGAGGGTGTAAATGAAAGGGTTTAGCATGGGAATAACAATGGTATAGAAGATCGAGATGGTGTTGCTTTTGTTGGGTGAAGATGTGGCTCCAGGCTGAGCATACATGAAGAAAACTGTCCCAAAGAACAAGCAGATTGTCATCATGTGAGAGGAGCAGGTGGAGAAGGCCTCGTGCCTGCTCTCAGCTGAAGGCATTTGGATGATTGTGATGATTATGTAACCATAGGAGATAAAAACCACCAAGGCAGTGCCCACAATTGTTGATCCACACACCGCCAGCATTACGAGTTCACTGACAAATGTGTCGGAGCAGGAGGCTTGGATCACTGCAGCAACATCACAGAAGAAGTGGTTTATTTCTGTGGGCCCACAGAAGGACAAACAATGTAAAGCCTGTCTGGATGGTGCAGTTGATGCAGCCTGACAGACAAGAGCCCATGACCATGAGAACACAAAGCCTTTTGCTCATGATGACTTGATAGAGCAGTGGGTTGCAGATGGCAGTGAAGCGATCATAAGCCATCACAGCAAGGAAGAAAGCTTCTGTTGTGCCAAAGAGAGAGAAGAAGAACATTTGTGAAGCGCAGCCATTGTAGGAAATGTTCCTTCTGCCCAGTAAGAGTGCCAGTGTTGCCCTGGGAGTGATGACAGAGGAATAACAGATGTCCAAGGTGGACAAGTTCTCTAGGAAAAAGTACATTGGAGTGTGCAGGTTGGAGTCCATTCTGATGATGAGAATCATGCAGACGTTCCCCACTACAGTGACAATATACATGGTGGAGAAGAGAACAGAGAGAAAGAGTTGTGATCCTGGGTGGGATTTGTGCCCAACCAAAATGAACTCACTTATCCTGGTGTGGTTTTCCATGTTTTCTTTCAGCTGATGTTCCAAAAGGAAATTAGGATGCAGTAGGTTGCAGATAGTTTGCCCGGAGAAGCAATTATAGAAGAATAAGACAAACAATGAGATAAATGAAACATAAGAAATATTAAAAATAGAGAGACAGGTGGAAAGGAGTAGAAAATTCATTGATATATTGTATCTGTAGATTTTTGTCAACTATTACAGGGTGATTTGTAAACTAATTACGCTGTAATATTATCTTCAGTATAAAGAAACATTCTGCATGCAGCTTATCCAACATATATTAATTCAATAAACTTTATAATCAGCTAGAAATAGACATTTCATTCTACAGTTGAAGACCTATTTCAGATTTAACTGGACAGAAAAAAATCTCATACTATGATTGCAACTAACCCGCAAAAGACCACTCTCCCCACAAAAAGTGTTGCTTCTTCATACAATGCAAAACAATTAAAAATATATATGAGCCAAGAAATGTATTTAAAGAATGTGGATAATTGTTAAAAAGCCCCAAGTCTATTACTGAAAAAAACAACACTTTTTATGTGAGAAACTGACCTTTTTCTTTTATAGAAGTACTTGAAACAAAACCTTCAAATGTTGAGATTTCTGAAATAAATTTTCTCTACTCAAATATTAATTCACATAGTATGTTAAAAATTGACTAACTGACAGAGTTTCAAGTAATTCCTTTTCAATTCTATTTAGTCATTTTATTTTCATAAGCTAGTTGTCCTCTCACCTAGGCCTGAGGATATTCTGTGTGCTGATGCCTACATTAGAACTCATTGTTTGGATGCCTTTGAATTCAGTGCTCAGAAATAAACACTCCAGCTTTAGGACATTTTCTGTAGAAGGTATGAATCATGTTTTAAGATTTTCTGGTTTTCTCCATTGCTCTAAAGGGGAGTCCAGCTATTCTTTATGTAAAAAGATGGCTGTAGATGTATAAAGCTGGGTGATAGAAATCCCCACCCAGTTACTGGTATTTTGTTTGGTTTGCTGTCATTTCCATGAGATAATTTTTCTTAACCAGCCTGTACCTCATCTTTTCAAAGCATTGAATTAATTTTTAACACACTATTCCAGCTATCCCTCTATGGTCCTTGAAATGTAGCCTCAGCTCTAGGCACCCCCAGAAGCTCTATTTAATCCTTTGTTCTTATTTACCCATGAACCTTAGAAAAGGGAAATAAATTTGGAGGAGGAATTTCTCTTTGCATAACCTTGCTCATCAGATATTTTGGCTAGCTTCCCTGGGGATTTTTGTGTGCAGAGAGCTTTAGGTTTAGGCAGTCAGGGTCAGTCAAAGCCTATTCAAGCCTGTTGGCTACAGCTTTCACAATTCCTAAAGCTTCCCTTATTGCCAAAAGAGAGAAATAGATGCATCCACAGTGTGATTCTTCTAGTCTCGTCATACCTGCTCAGAACAGGGGAAAAACAGTCCCTTAGAATATCTGTCTTTGTTAGGAAAGAAATAAAGCTAGCCAGAAGAGAATAAGAAAAAAGAGATACTTTTGTCCACAATAATGTGAAAGAAAATGTCAAAATTGCATGTCCCTATGGTCAGCCATTTAACAGATGGGTGGTCTTGGCTTACCTAATTGATCTTTAAATTCTTATTTTTGTTCTGGTTTTGTGTGTAAGCGTCAATGATTTATAGATGTAAACTTATGAAAAAATTTCAAAATAATCAAATATATTGTCCATTGAAGGATATCCTACATCCTATCAAAAATTGTTTAGTTGAAATAACAATTACTACTGCTTTCAGTGAATGGCTTTTTAAAGAAGCTAACAAAAACTTCAGCTAATAATGAAGATGCTGGAGATGCCTTTTTAGCCAGTGAGAGGGGAACATTTTTGATTCACCTGAGAAGAATTCTCTGGAACTGTTTCTTGTTTGATCAAACAGAAAGTCTAGAATGTAGACACGTTAAATACTGGCTTCCTGTTAATGTACCTAATTTCCAGAAGAACTAACTGTATTCATAAGCCCTGATTACTACATGCTATGTAATGAAAAAAAAAAAGAGAAAACAACATTTTTTAGTCCAGTTCTGTCACTAAATTAAACAAAGCAAAGCTCAGACTTCCCACACCACAATGCACATACCTTGTGATACGCTGAGTAAAGCCAGGTTTGGTTTTTTGGAATTCAGGTTTCTTGAACACTTTGCCAAAATATACTGAACATTTTTTCTACTCAACTGATTTTCCAGTAGTCTCTTGGTAATCAATGCATCACTGGCCTTTCATCTCACTGGTTCTAAGGGCACTGTCCTTAGCATGTTGTTTATATGTACTTTCATAGGTGTACAGAAAACCACTAGGGAATCAGTTTCCAGAGTCCTGGACCTTCACAGCCCAGGACATCTGAACCTCAAAGGAGATATTTTTCCCTTGTGCCTTTTTTCTTTGCCTGCCAAAGAAGAAAAACACAAGGAGTAAAAGGAACAAAATAATAAGGAATAAAACACAAATAAAAAAGCGTAATGCTGTTTCTGTGTGTCTTTTACCCCTACTTCTTCCACTGTTTCTTATGCAGAACCCTTCCTGCCCCTTGTAGGTTTCTTTCTGCTAATCAAAACACTGTGGACCTAATCAAAACCTCATTAGCCATTAGCATCTGCTTCCTTCCAGATCATCAAAATAGAACAGACACCATTCCCTCCTCCCCAACCAATATGCTTCTCTTCTCCAAACAACAGCAAGTTTTCACTAAATGTGTTCTCCTCTCTGACTGGCAAGGAAAGTGTACTCACCATCTGAAACCTAAAAGTAGGATTCAGATGAGGGTCCAGCCTCTAAGGGATCACTGCTCTGGAGTGCAGCAGCCACTCCAGGAAGGGAAAAAGCATCTCACAGCTCCTGTGTGGGTGTCTCAGACGCCCTAGGACACGGCTGTTTCCAACAAGCAAACTTGCATTCCTCTCAGCACAGGAGCGTCACATCTAGTTACAGCAGATTATACGAAATTTTCTTTGTTTTGGCACATGGTTTTAAATAAATCTACATTAAATAGATGTTTTTGTTCTTGATGTAATGGCTTCCCAGATTTTGTAACTGACAGTAGATCAATATCTTCTACAACCAGACTATCTTACATTTGCATACATTCTTATCAGCTCCCAGGGGCAAAGAGTGAGGTTAAGAGAGATGGAAAGTTTCCCAAAAGCTAAGATTGGACTTGTAATCTAACCTACTTTACATGTGGGAGGTGACTTATTTACAGTGCTTTAAAGGCACCCAACCTTGAATCTGTGGAAGTGTTTATTAGGACAACTTCCAGAAATAAAGTTTCTCTTGCATGACAAAACGTGCATTCTCAAAAAGTTTGTGTTTGTGTAAGACTTCTCTGTATTCTCTCCTTCCCTAAGAACACTTAGGAACCCCTGTTGAATAGGTTATGAATTATTTGTTTCAGGTTTTCTAACAGCATTATTGTTAGTGTACATAAACCCCATAATAATTGGATGATCTTCCTCTTCACAGTGTATTTGAAGGATTTTCCTGACATTATTTCAAAACAATCACCTTCAGATCAGTGCTTTAAACCCAGTCACTGTGTGTAGCCAAATCACTGTATTAAAGGAACTTTGCACCCTGCAAAATTTCCATGAAAAACCCACTGAGGAGTACTGAAATGCTGGGTTTGCACCTTACGTACCAAAAACTGAAATAAGAGAAGAAATAGATTGGGTGATTATTGGTGTATCAGTACTTTAGTATATTGTAATAAGAATGAAGCTGAAGAATGTACTGATAGAGTCACATCACTGTAGCTTGTGTGGGACTAAATTCTGGATTTGTGATGAAAACCACATGGAGAACACGGGAATGTTTCAGTTATTGCTGAGCAGTGCTGGCACAGGCTGGGAGCGAGTGAGAAGCTGTGAGGGGACACAGCTGGGACAGCTGGCTCCACCGACCAGAGAGCCATTCCTGACCATGTGGCATCATGCTCAGCAGTAAAAACTGCAGGAAAAAGGAGGAAGGGATGTTTCTTCCAAAGTAACCACTAGGTGTGATCCCCACTTTCTTGGAGGTGGCTGAGCATAAAGGCATATGTTATAGATAGATACAATAAATATCCTCTAGGGTGATGATCCATACCCATGAGTTGTAAAGGAGCCGAGGGTAGTTTGTTAGATGTCTAAACAGGCATGTCTAATTTTTAGGTATTTTTAGAAGAATTCATATCTAGCTGTACGTGTGGCTCTTGATTTCTAACACAAATTTAAAGAACTACTGGATTTTTCTGGGCTCATTTCCAACGGTTCCTATTGTAGTGTATATTCATTTTGTGTCAATTACCTGTTTTCTCCTAGCAGATTTTCTGCTAATACCTGGAGCACAGCCAGCACCCTACATTTCTGGTGATAGCTCCCTGCTGTGGATGGCTTCAAGCTGTTCTTGACATTTCTCCTGAACATTGTGTTCAAGTCCTCAAAAAGGTCTTGTTTGAAACAATTGTGTCCCTGCCATTACACGGCACAGGATGCACAGACAAGTTTCTTCCAGGTTCCTTCCCTGGAAAGCTAAATGTTTCATCTGCAAAATTGGAGAAGTCAGTGTGCTAGTATAGAGCATGGAATATCAGACACCACAGCCTTAGTCATAAACTTAAACCCAGATCTTATTTGTTCATATGGAAATGCACTCTGCTGACAGATTTATGTATCTGTTTTATATTAAAAGTTCTGAAGCACTGTGATAGTCTGAACACAGAGTAGTTTTCTTAGAGGCACCATTTTATTTCTAATTCATAATCAGATTTTCTCACAGACTCTGTTTAGCTCAGATCCATCAGCTGTGCTTCCAGACTCCTGCATAAGATCATTACTGCTGATGAAATACTGCTGGATCCAAGGCTAGTGCAGCCTGAAGGAAACATCGAAGTGATTTATCCTTTCAGGTGTGTCTGATTTTCTTCATGGAGCACATTATTTGGTGTGCAGTAAGGTTATTTAGGCTACCTTGGTCCTGTTGTGAAGCTGAGACAGAGGCCAAGTGGCAATGCAGCTGTACCACATGAACAGCATGAGTGACTCACATTTTACCTTCTCTAATGCCACAGCAGAAAAATTTTCTTCTTCAGAGGATGATTCTTTTTATTCTACACCAGGTATCCAAGAATGTTAAAATTACCCATCCTTTTCTGCTGCCTATATCTTTCAAGGGATAATAACAAAATCTCGGAGTAAATAAATAACACACAGACATCTGGTTTTCACATGCATTTTACAATGTTTTCTGGACTCTATTCTATGTAGGGCAAAAAAATCTGGGGTTCATTTTCTAGCATTTCCAAACCTCCTTTAAAACAGAGCAGTCATTCAGTAGGAGACTTTTAAGAAAGGGTGACAGCATAGATTCTTAGGGGGAAAACAAGCAAAAAAAAACCCCCAAACCTGAACATCTCAAGTCAAAGCCATAGTATATATGTAGATCTAACTTAGATATATTAAGGTCTAGTTCAATAAATATGAGTAGTGTGTGCATGAATAGGAGAGTTTCACTTTGGCATGGATTAAGGTCTGGACCTCCTGACTTTATCTCGTCAGCAGTGCCAGTTGATCTTCATGGGCAAAGCCCCTTCTCAGGCACCCTTTAGTTGATTTCTTTGGTGGGTCTTCTGCAAGTAAAAGTCTTTCTCATGGCAAACCTGACTTCTTTGTTTCTAAGGCAATATATGAGAGGATTCAGAAGTGGCACAACCACCGTGTACAGGACTGATACCAACTTGTTAGCACGGTAGGTGTACATGAGCTTGGGATGGGCATAGGTGAAAAGGGTGGTGGAGTAGAACAAAATCACTACGGTCAGGTGGGAGCTGCAGGTGGAAAAGGCCTTTTGCCTCCCCTGAGAAGAGGGGATCTTCAACACGGTGAACAAGATGCAAATGTAGGAGGCCACCACAGTACACAGAGGTACCATGATAACCAGCAGAGCCAAGACGAAGTCCACTAGCTCAGCCAAAGAGGAATCGCTGCAGGAAATGTTCAGTAGGGGTGAAATGTCACAGAAATAATGATTGATTCTGTCCACATCACAGTACAAGAGCCGGGCTATAAAGCTCAGCTTGATGGAAGAAGTGGTCAAACCACACATCCAACAGCCAGCTATCAGCTGAGCACAGAACTTGTGATTCATGATGAGCGGGTACCTGAGAGGTTTGCAAATGGCCACAACGCGGTCGTAGGCCATGACAGCTAACAGAATATACTCAGTACAAACAAAAGTCACGAAGAAATACAACTGTGTCATGCACCCCTGGAAGGAGATACGTTTGTCATGAGAGAGGACATCAGCGAGCATCTTTGGCTCAATGACAGAAACATACCAGATCTCCAAGAAGGACAGATTCCCTAGGAAGAAATACATGGGTTTTTGCAGACTGTGGTTGTTTCGGATGATGAGAATGATAAGGAGGTTTTCCAACACAGTTAATAAATAAACCAGAAGTAAAGTAGAGAAGAGAAGCAGCTGCAGTTCAGCAGTGGTGGGAAAACCCAGGAGAACAAAATACATGACTTTGGTTTCATTCCTCCCACCCATTCTGTAGAAGAAAGATGAACCTTATCCACCTGCAATAAATTAATACAATGACACCTAACTACATAGGCTTAAATTCACAGCCATATGTTACACCAGCACTTAAAGACACTGTAAAAATTCAAACATTTTGTTGCTGGGTTTTTAGACATTAATTTTGCGAAATTTATCTGCTCATTTCAGATTTTTTCATTTTAAAAACTAAAGCATGCTTTTTACCTTACATTTCATGGAGATAAATACACATTACTAGTCTTGTCTCATCTAAGACAAAGGTCTAAAATAAGCCAGATGAATGATGCTATTGTATTATCCATCCACTATAATGAAATGATAGGTTATGAGCTCACAGACAGGCATTCACATTGCCATTTTTTAGTTTCTACATCTAAACATTTCTAAAGTTATATCATGTATATTCCACGAACCATGAGAGAAATGTGAAGTGCCACAAGGATATATTCATTTTGATATTAAAAAGAACCTTCAAACACATCCAAAGGAGCCCACTAGAGGTTTCTATATCTAGCTCTGAGGATACTTACATCTACACAAAGTCTATTGAGATAAAAGGTACACACAACATCCCAGATACAGCAGAAGTGCCAGCAAATTATAATCCTGGCTCTGGTTTGTTTGCAACTAACTCAGGTTAATCCTTCAAAAATAAGAATGGCTCAGCCTGTGCTATTAAGAACAAAACTGCTCTCAACCTTCTGTGGAGGGAATCCACTGCCTTAGTTGATCCTGGAGTTGATCAGTAGGGTACAGATGAACTGTAGACTGATATGTCAGTTGTGTGATTTATACCAACACAGATAAATCAACACTTTGTTTACCTTTGGTGCCTCATGAGATCTGATTTAGAAATTATAGCTAGCCTCCCAATGGAAGCAATCACAGAAAGAGGAGGGATGTTATTGTTTCCTCCGACTCCATGCAGAGTAGAAGTAAGAAACTCTGAAGATTTTTTTCAGAGACACTGAACAATGGAAAAATAGCAGCTAATGTGACTGATTTTTGTAGGGCAGAGGAAAATAAAAACATACCCTGAGGCAGGGGATATGGCAATCCTTTACCAAAAGGTAATCTAGAAAAATATTTTAGTGCCCTAATCTAAATCCGTAGCCTTAACTGGTGATCACTTTTGGAGTCAGTGATTTTGGGTAAGTGTAGTTTCACCTGATTTGAGTTACTTGTACAATCTTCAGATACACAAATAGGCAGGCTATGCATTTTCTGAATTTTATAATACAGTACAAATGTGTTAAGAGCAAAAGGAGCATCCAAGATAACATTGGTCTGTTACCTGATGAGCTCAGCTGAAATAAAAACAGGGCTGAGGTGCTGCTGCAGGATTTTGTAGCACGAAGAATACAAAACCTGCTCTGGTCTCCTCCATGCTGCGAAGTGGGAGCAGTCCCTGGAGTCAGCTATTTGTAAAATCACCTTCGAGTTGGTCTCATATGAGGCAGATATCTTACTCAAGCCAGAACCATGATTAAAATTACATTTATACAGAGAGAATAATGGGAGTTTAGCATCTAGGAGAGTTGGAATTACAGAAGTTATTTGGCTGTTGGAGCATAGAGTTTGATTTAATTTGCAAATATGTTAGAATCTAGTGACATTTGACATATCTTATGGTATGTTGGTTCAATTCTAACTACTGGCCAAAGCCATATGTGCATGCTCAGGAATGTAAGGGCATCTCATGAGGAAAGCATCTTTACAATAATGTGAGTGCATGTAGAAGGAAGAGTAGTGTTGTCAGAAGCACGAGTGTTAGTTCTTCCCTCATTTCTGTTGGGCTGGTGAGGGTCCAACTAACATGGACCAGTTCTGGGATCCCCACAACTCAAGGAAAATGTGGATAAACTAGAGAGGAGCTTACTAAAGCCTGCTAAGATGTGAAGATATGACTCAGGGTACGTGCACCATGAGAAGAAGTTGGTGCAGCTGGGTTTGTTCGATATGGAGTGTTGGAGGCTGTGCTGTGGTCAGACAGGTACAAGGTACAAAAAGGGACAAAGACAATGATTTGCACCTCAGTAGCTGCTATTTAGGCCATTAGAAGATATGAGGTCAGAACAGTGCTTAAACAGTCTCCCATAGAGGTTATAGTACCTCTGATGTTTCCAGCTCTCAGCTAGACCAAGCCTCAGCTGACATGATAGAGAGATGGGGAGAGTTATGCTGTAAAAGGGAAGTCAAATTATAAATTTATTCACATCTGGAGTACTGCATCCAGTTCTTGGCTCCCCAGTGGACAAGTGATGTGGATATACTGGAGAGCATCCATTCCCTGGATAGTATTGAACACACTGCTCCTATGAGGAAGCCTGCTGAGGGGGTAGCTACAGCCAGATTCAGCTCCCTGAACACCAATTCCTGTTGCAGTCTGAGATGCCACAGGCTTTACCATTTGACATGCAGACCAAAGAACCATACAAAAACTTAGGTTGGAAGGATAGAACTTTACTTCTGGATTTTTTTAACTCACTCTGCTGTCACAAACATTTCAGTGGGGTCAGGTTTTTCAGGGACTTGTCAGGTCAAGCATTGAAAAGCTCGAAGGACAGAGATTTCATTGCCTCTCTGGGACTGTGTTGTGGTGCTTAATCACTCTGATCAATTTTGTTTGATTTTTTTCTTTTTTTGGACTATGTTCTCTGAATTTAATTTGTTGCAACCAGTTCCTGTTGCTTTTGTCTTTCCAGGCGTGGTTCATGTTCTCCTGTCACAGCTATCTGAAATGACTGTTATTACCTGAATTACTGAAGTTCCCATCCTCATTCCTGTGAAGAAAGTTGACATAACTGTTTATTTGGTGCCTCAAGTTCTTGAATTCTAGTTTCATACTAAGTTGGATCAAGGTCAGAATGCAATTTTGTTCTATGATGCATACCAAAAAAATACATTAAGAGAAGGCAATTATGTTTATTGTCTTTTCTACTCCTCGGGAGTGATGTGTGATGTGTTCAGGTAGAAACACCTTTTACATTCACAGATTCATAGATTTTAGCTGAACATGCAGATTGACTCAGGAGAAGGAATTCTTAACCACTGATGTTGAAAGAAAACCCTGATAACCATTTCTGTCAAAGTAAGAATCTGATTAGACTTTCATGGGATTCAGGAAAATTCAGTTGGAAGATTATCTTCCAAGCATCACGTCAGTGATCAGGTACAGAAACTCTGGGGACAGCAGCCCTGCTGCACAAGACCTTCAATAAAGTGTCCTTTACTTCCTGGTTCCTCAGGCAGTAAATGAATGGATTTAGCATTGGAGTGACCGTAGTATAACTGATGGAAACCAGCTTGTTGAGATCCCAGGAGTTTATACTCCTGGGCCGGGCGTACGTGAAGAGGGTGGCTGAGAAGAAAATGATGACCACAGCCAGGTGAGAAGCACAGGTGGAGAAGGCTTTCTTCCTGTTCTGGGCCATGGGAATGAGCAAAATGGTGCTGATTATGCAGATGTAAGAAACGATGATGACAGAGAGGGGGATCAACAAAATCAGCAAGGCCGAGACGAAGTCCACCATCTCTGCAAGTCGCCGCTCAGCGCACGAGAGGTTGAGCAACGGGCTGACGTCGCAGTAGAAGTGGTTGATGACGCCAGGACCGCAGAAGGAGAGCTGGGAAATGAAGAAGACCTTGAGCACAGACAGCAGGAAGCCGAGCAGCCAAGAGCCCACGGCCAGCTGCACACAGGCCCTGCGGGTCATGAGGAGCGGGTAGCGCAGGGGGTTGCAGACGGCCACGTAGCGGTCGTAGGCCATGACAGCCAGGAGGACACACTCAGTACACACCAGGGCAATGAAAAAGTAGAGCTGGGCCATGCAGCCTGTGAAGGAGATGTTCTTGTTCTTCAGCAGCAAGCTGACCAGCAGTTTAGGAACAGTGACTGAAATGTACCAGGCATCTAGGAAGGCTAGATGGCCTAGGAAGAAGTACATGGGCTTGTGGAGCTGGTGATGACCTATGATTAGAGTGATGATAACTATGTTCTCGGTGACAGTCAACAAATACACAGTAAGGAAAGTTACAAACAGCAGAGCCTGTAGCTCTGGGGTGGTAGGGAATCCCAACAGGATGAACTCATGGATGTGGGTATCATTTTCTTCTACCATGACGAGCTTGAAGACCTAGAATGTTTAAGGAGGAAAAAGGAAAGAAATAGGGAATATTTTGTATTACCTCCCCCAAGCATCCTCTTCATACTGGCCTTGCAAATACACAATTTGAGATTCCACACCAGTTATTTAATTGACATTTTTTATTATTTAACCATTTCTTTTTTTTTTTTTTTTGTGTCCTACAGCAGGATTGGTGATTTGGACCCTGGCTCCAAGAAAATGTTTGGGCTCCACTGATTTTTTCACAGACCTTCTTACCGCTATCTTCACGTAAAACACAGTCAAAGGGGAAGAGGAACATTATTAAATGTACATTTGATCTCAGTTCTGAGCTACCCCCCCAGACGGAAGCACAGTCTTGCTGAGTGGCTGCACTCATGCACAGCAAACTTGGCTTGAGCTATTTCACTGTCTCCCTTGCTCTTGAATATTTGCAGAAGAAAATAAGTATTTGTTCTCTCACATCGAGTCCTTTAAATAAAGTTTGCCAGGGTTATGGGATATATGCATTTGGGTTTTTTCTTTCGGAATTGGAAAGGGCCTGTGCATCTGAAAATTTCTCTCACTTTCAATGGTTTGACGGAAATAGTGATCACTTCTCCCCCCAAATAACAGTTTTTATGCAGAGTCTTAGACTACAATAATTACAATAGCCATCTATAATTTTTCTTCAGTGTTAATTGATAGAATTAATCTTGATTTATCACTAAATACCTGAAGTTTGATGTTTATTCTTCTTCTTTTCCACTTCTTAGAGAAGGTTTCAAACAATGTTTTTTTACCTGTTCCTGCACATTCCTATCCAATAATCAACTGATTTTCTAGAATGATGTTCAGTATTTGTCATTCACAAAATATTTTTCATGTAGAACATTAAGGAAAAAATCCATTAATGTTATGAAGAAAAGAAAAAGAAATATGTATTTTTCTTATTTCATTATTTGTCTTTGATATTTCAAAATATCTATTTCAAATTTGATTTTTCTCTTTCATACAGATAATCTGTGTAGAATCAATCTAATTACATAACTAACATTTTCATTACAAATACATCACTGCTGCTGAATAATAAAGTGACAATACTAAATACAATTTCATTTCTAAGGATGCCTATCACATCTCCCAGCTTTCCATGAGATCTAAGCTGTGGTAAATGCTGACAGGTGAGGCAGGCAATTCATTTTCCAGTATAGCCAGTGGAGATTCAAGCACTACAAGGAAAAAACCTAGTTTAAGTGATTTAGAATGCTGTAGAATACAAACCCTAATTGAAAAGTGCCTGAATGAAAACGATATCAAAAAGAGAAAATAAAAATTATGGTTCCACATTCCAATACAGGCTTTAAAAATTCCAGATCTACCTTATAGTACCTTAGAATATTGACTGGCAATAATATAATTTTTAAAGGGTGATTAATTGAAGCATTTCAGGTACCTGTCCTCAAATAACAGATCACTCTCAGGTGGCACAGAAAGAAAACTTCCATGTTTCAAGAATGAAGCTTTTCAGGGTGAATATATTTTACACTCTAGTCCACTGAAAGTGGAATACAAATACCTTTTTTACCACATAAACATGCTCAGAAGTACTGCTACTGCATGGAAAACACAAAGAGAGAGTGAGGGAAAGGTTATATTTAACTCATACTCTCAAGAGGTCACAGGATTTTTAAAAGCACATGAAGTACAATAAGAAATTTCCATATTTCTAGTCTTTTAATCTATTAAGTCCAGCTCTGTTTTCCTTTCCAAGCAACCCCTCTTTCTTCTCCCTCACACTTTGAGAAATATGTCCATGTTTCTCTTGAAAACTACTCATAGAATCTCAAAATCCCAGAATGGTTTGGGTTGGGAGGGACCTTTGAGACCATCCAGTGCCACCCCTGCCCTGGCAGGGACACCTCCCACTGTCCCAGGCTGCTCCCAGCCCCGTCCAGCCTGGCCTTGGGCACTGCCAGGGATCCAGGGGCAGCCACAGCTGCTCTGGGCCCCCTGTGCCAGGGCCTGCCCACCCTCCCAGGGAAGGATTTCTTTCCCATATCTAATCTAAACCTATTCCTGTTCAGTTTGAAGCTGTTCCCCCTTGTCCTGTCGCTACAGATCCTGGTAAGAGCTTGGAATGCCATTTCCAAGACACTCACAACTTAGGTTGGTATTCTCAGGGTTTGGGTGAGATCAGATGAGAAGAAAGACCTCTAATAAAGCCAGAGAAAAAGAAATTAAATGCTCTTTGTCTGAACAAGAGATCAGTATCTACGCTTCTTTCTCTCCTTCATTTAGCTAAAACCTTACCCCTTGGTTTCTCTGTTTCTCTCCGAAGGGCTGGAAGCTGCTGGTTTATAAAAGGCTGAGAGCATAAACAGCTCCTGCAGGCTTCTGTTGCTTCAGCTGAGCATAAGATTTCCCAGGATGGTAAAACATCACTCAGTGTATTATCCCTCAAAGCCCAAGAGAACTGAGAACAGAATTAGAGGGAATAAATTTCCCTCCTTTTTCTAAACCTCACGGAAGGTGTTGCTCTGCTTGTTTGCTTGTTAATTTTTTTTATGTGCTAACTAGCTATTGTAGCACTATTATTTTTGGGTTTTTTTCTTTCTCCAAAGTCAGTGCTGTCTATGTGACAAGGCATCAGACTGGAACTCAGCACATTTTGCTGGTGGCTCATGATGGGTAGCTTTGACCAATAAAACTCTTCACTTATCAGTGCCTTAGTTTCTCCATACATTAAATAATTATTACACTGGTCTTGAAAATTACTTGAGGTTCCACAGAGAAAGCGGCACCCAAGCATTAAAGTTTGAGGTGTGAAAGACACCATTCAGAGGGGAAATCCAACTCCCTCCACGTGCCTACAACTGAGTGAGATACAGCCCAGCCAGAAGTGACAAAAATACAAATTTCTGTATGTGAACTACATGACTGAACTCCCATTAAATTCAGCTGGGAGAGAGTCAACAGAAAAGAATCTGGACAGTGTTTGACCTCATTCAAGAGTAACCAAATTGTTTGGGATTCATTTTCCAAAATGTGTATCTTTTCAAACACTGTTGAGTGACCTTCACAGCCTTCAGCTCTGTATTTTCTGGGATCTTCCAGACCTATGAAGAGGTCTTGGATACCCAGGGCACTAAGCAACAGTTCCCTTCTCCAGAGGATTAAGATAAAGCAGATGTATCTCAGACACCTATCTGTGGCTACAGGAACTTGAACTTTGTGCTGCTGGAAAATCCATTGCTTGGGAAAGTTAAGACTTCATCCCTGGAAATCTGATTCTTATAGGAAGGAGAGTGCAAGTAAATGTAACTCAGGCAGACAATCAGAATGTTCAGGCCTTATTTCAAGGTATTGTCAAAACAAAAAAGGAAGAGTGAAGCACTCCAGAAGAGGCCTCAGTTAAGTTTTCAGGCAGGCCTGCATGTATTTTAGCAAATAAATTCAATTTCTAACTTAATCCAAGGAAATCTTGAGCTGCCCATTAAACACACCTGAATGCTTCTTGCAGAGGTGCAGATCTCAGAACTCACAGATTCTGTTTCATGGAACTGGAAACACCTTTCTGGGCTGTCATACAACTTGTGGTTACCTCAAAGAGAAATGTCAAGGAGTTCCCAACAATACAAGACAGAGCACAGGGAAATGTGTGAAATGCTGTGATGTGATGTGCTTATAACAACCAATTCCATGGGTTTAATCCCAAGTAAATTTGATCAGGGGGGCATGGATCACTTGGGGTGGGGTGTTATTAATGCATACATGGAGACAGACTTTGTGTTTGTTGTATTTAGTGATGCTCTGATGAAATCCTTGTCAATAGCTGGAACTATGGACAGACATTTGGAGTTGTACCGAGCATAATTAAAGTCATAAATAACCAGTTTTGGACACAGTACTTTTGGATGCCTGGAGACCAGAGCAGGAGGATGAAATTAAGAAAAGCTGGGTATTTGTAAGTCTAATTCAGACCTGCTAATTCTCATCCCACTCTTCCTGCTTCTCAGTATTCTGTTAAATTAATGCTCCTTCAGGGATGTAAATAGTGATAATGCTAGGTGCAAGAGAACTCTGCAAAACATTTAAATAATTTTGCATCTGTGACCACTTACCTTCATTTTTATGCCTTATTTTGTTGTTACTATTCACCTACCCTTTCTTTAGCCTATCTTTTTCATTATTTCTCGTACCCTTTCTGCCTCCTAGCATTTTAAATTAGGAGTAAGCTTCATTTTTAGGCATGTGGCACATAGCATCCTATACATAACAGACTGGCACCAACAGAACAGAATCACCTTTTGTAGGTCTTGAATAATTCTTTGTAGACAACTGTATTTTCCATAAGTAAATGAAGAGAAACACTCAATGGAGTAGCTCTCTTAAGCATCCTTTAGCTCTGGTGAATCTAAAGATCTCCATTAAAATTAAATTAATTATGCCCTGAAAGTGTTTATTTCTCTCCTGTGACTACAAGAAGCACTTTCATTTCAGTGTGGTTGGAAATGTCTGTATTACAGATATTTGCCCCTAGGACAACTCTTTCAGAAGAACACCTACATTCTAAAACAATAAAAATCTCTGTGTAGGAAGTTTAGGCAGTCGCCTTGTCGCTCATCAGAAATCTCAGTGTTGAGGTGTTAGGGAATAATTGGTTGTTGCAAGTTTCTTGTTGTTTTCCCATTACTCAGGAGACAGCACTCCCACAGCAGGTGAAGGACTGGGTGGAGGGCCCTCCCCTGGCCCTGAGCCCGGCTGCTGACACACGGCTGACACACAGAAAGGATCTGCTGTGCTGCTTCTGGTTCGGCACGCGTGTGAGCAGAGGGGCAGCAGAAGAGAAAGAGAACGGGAGCTGCTGGAGTGCAAGGACTGAAAGGACCACAGGTGAGTGCTGTGGCTGGGGTTAGGCTAAGAAAGGGCATTACAGCTGGAAGAGAGGCTGAAGAGCAGCTGAAAGCAGGGGGTGGTAATATTGACAAACACAGAATGCTACAAAGTCTTGTCAGAAGGCTGGCACAAAGGAGGATGGGGCTGAACCACAGGTGTGAACAGCCCCAGAATGGACGGAGCAGGGAAGCTGACCTAGGGAAAAGAGTTGTGGCCTTCAACTTAGAAAGAAAGAGAACTACACTAGTGAGAGACACAGTAGAAAGCCCAAGGAATCCAGGTCAAAAAGGAGAACTAGGCAGAAAAAAAAGAGAGAGAAAGAGAGAGAGAAAGAGAGAGCAACAGAACAGAAAAAAACCCAAACCTGATTCAGAGAAAATCTGAAATGAGAATTATTGGTTTGAACAATTTAAAATGGTTTGCTATACTGCTATTTTAAAATGGGAGCTCAGTGTGTGGAATATCTATTGTAAATATGTAGCATGTATTATAAATACCTGGATGTAAAACTTCCTATCTAGAAAAACTATTTTTTCTCTGTATTATGTCCAGACCTGCAGTGCAAAACAAAAGACTTACTCAATATTTTATAACTACAGTATTTTCTGCCTTTTTGGTTTTGTATTTTCCTTTTTTCACTTTGCTGTCAATCCAGAGTTCACAATCTTTTTTTCAGCACTAACGACATGGGACTCACAAGATTACATGGACTGGCTATTCTAGTGACAGCAGGAATCACTGGCGCAATCTGGTGGGTGTTTAACCTTTGATAATTATTCTCAGCTAGGATATGTTTCTATTGCCCAGGCTGAGACCTGTTTCTTCTACACTACACTTATGCAGATACAATGTAAGCATTTACACGAAGCTAAATTCAAAATCCCCTTTTACATTCAAAAGATGAAAATAAGCCAGGTGTGGACACTTTTAACCTCTTCTGTGAAACTCTAAAAGTATGATGAAGTGTGCTCTGTATATTCCTGTGAGCCCAAGTGTGTGTTTTCATCCAGCACAAGGATCCTGGCACAGAGCTGGAACTCTGGGGAGCGGACTGAGCCGTGTTTATCCTGCCCAAGGGCTGGCCTGGTTGGTTGTCCCTTGGTTCTCACATCTCTACAGCAGCCTGCCACAGTAAGGCTTCCATGGTGTGTGTTCAGTGCTCTGGAGCCTGAAATCAGATCAAGTGGGGTTAATTCAGAATGCAGAGTTTGCTGGAACAATATTGAAGATCTGTTCCAACTGGAGGAATTCGGACAAGCTTTTCCTCCACACATTCTTTCTGCAGCAGAGCACCCACCACAAATGCTCACATTTTTGTTGGCAATACAGTCAGGCTGCCATCAGAGGAGATCCCACACACTGGCCAGAGCAAAGGGAGGCTGTCAACACCTTGCTTCAAAAGGCAACCACAGTCAGCTTCTAGCATCAGCTGAGACCAAGCTCTGCTGCAAAGCAGACACATTTCGTTTGGTGCAAGTCATCTTGGGCAAATTAAATCATTCACAGACCCTCAGAGTTAACAGACCTGCAGATAACACAAGGCTAGGCAGCTGTCTTGAGACAGCTGAGCTTTGCAAATCCTCATCACCATGTTGATCCCACAAATCTGGATTCTGTTGGCTTTGTTTTACAGTTTCAGTCATGAAGGAAGTGGAGGAGAGGTTGATTTTTGGTTTTATCATTGACTCATTGCTTTCTCACCCTGCCCAAGGTACCATCACCCTTTCTCCCCAGCCAGAGACCAGGAGCACCCAGCCTCCCCCGAAGAGGATGCAGTACTGTAAGTTCATTCTGCATGTTTTGCAAGATCCTGCATGCCTGTCACTCTGGGCCATGAGGACAAGACTCATCTGAAAAGACTCATTCTTAAGCAGAGGATCCATGCCCTGGAAGTGCTAATTCCCATTTGGAGATAAGCCATGCTGCAGCTGAAAGGCTCCTCTGCTGTGAATGCCTTGAGCTGGATGAACTGGCTCAGATTCCAGAGATTTAATACAGGGAAATATGAATCCATTGATGCAGCTCCCCCAAAATCATGCAGTGAAAAGGCAGCTTAATCCCACCTGGTTTGGACACCTAGAAGCTGTCTCTGCACAGGGAAGTCATCCAGGCTTCCTCTGTGTTCATTACACAAAAGGGGGCCCTTTGGCAGGTTCTCTGTTCCCTCTGATTTAGTGTTGTCCACAAACTCGATGAGAACTACGAGATTCTGGATATGGAATAAAGAAAGAGTTTAATCTGGTAGTTTACCAGACTGAAACTTCCTGAGTTTTTAATGCTTAATTTCATTTACCTGAACCATATATTATTATTTTCTTTTTTTGTCTCGTGAATTACGTTTTTCTTATCCCACTGCTTTTTCAACTTTGGTTTCCCCTCTTCATCACTTCTTCTACAATACACCCAGTTGTGTAACTCTCTAGAAATGCTGCTCTAAGGAGTCTAACATATATGACTGGGGAGAAATAAACTTTAATTATTAATTTATTATTTATTGCCAATAAAACAATAAGGCAAAAACAATGCATTATTTTTGTAATTAATTTGAAATTTAAAGATTCCAGTATGAGACAGGATTTTCATATCACCACCACTCCCCCTCCCCAAAAAAGAAGTTAATA
Organism: Oreocharis arfaki; assembly: GCA_013398015.1. Classification (NCBI taxonomy): domain Eukaryota; kingdom Metazoa; phylum Chordata; class Aves; order Passeriformes; family Paramythiidae; genus Oreocharis; species Oreocharis arfaki. Next base: position 280,396 of record VZRR01009628.1, on the reverse strand, counting down.
TGGCTAGATATCTTTCTGGGTTTGGGTATTTGTGATTCTTTTAATTTCCCTCTGTTAGCCTATTTAATCTATTACCTTTAGTAAGTGTTTAATCTATTACCTTTAGTAAGCATTTCCACTTTATAGAACCTGTTTTTCCTGCTGGAAAATCTAGGAATCAAGCCTGGTGGGTTCCCATTCAATGACCCATCAACAGGAACCTGCATAGGCAATGAGAACGGAGAGCAGTGACCTCTGCTCCGTGTCCTATGGACATAAACCTATCAGCAAAATACAACCTGTGTGCAAAGTTTGGCCTTATTGGAGCAGGCTCTCACTGTGTAGAAGTAAAACTGTGTTTTCCAAAAATGCCCCACAGAACCAGACATGTTGAAGATCATTTTAAAGCCGATTAATTTGCATTCAGCTCTACTTACACCAGCTGAGTTGTCTGTTAAATGTAGTTCACATTGTATTTGAAGGTGAACAAATATAAATAATCGTATTTGATGGAGTCTGACTGGATACTCACTGCCACTGAACCACAGGGCAGCAGTGCTGAAACACAAAGATCTCTTGTGGATTCAGCTGTCAGGAAATCTGAAACTTCTGTGCCATGATGTACTGATGTATCTTTTATTTCTCCCTCATTTGCAGAAAAACAGACTTCCATGAAACTTCCATAATGCTTCCATGGTAAGTGGAACTCCTCTGGCTTCATTAACATGATACCACATAGATCTCAGAAACACACACGGCTGTGGCTCTGGCACAGACAAGCCAGGACAGCTGAGAGCAAGGCTGAGTGAATAGGAAAGGATGCCTGACTAGAACAGGCACTCTTCCAGAAACCATTAGAAATGCATAGATGCAGAATCTTTAATTTGTTACTTTCAGAAAGGAAACTGAGAAATTACGGTGAATGTTGGAAACATTTTGGTTTAATTTTATCTTAATTCATTTTTTGCATCCCCTGTCACCACTCATCTCAGAAGCTAAAAAACGAGGCCTTGGCTGATGCTATTTTTAGTGGTAACAGCATCATACACGATGTGTAAATGTCTGTGGAAGGAACATTGTAGGTCACTGGGATAAATTATTTTCTGGAATTGCCTATTCTAGAGCCATTTGTGCTAGGGAAAAAACCACAATAAAACAGTAATAAAAGAGGTATGGACATACTGGAGAGAGTTTACAAAGGATGATGAAAGGGCTGGAGCACGTCTCCTGTGACGTAAGGCTGAGAGAGCTGGGACTGCTCAGCACAGAGCAGAGGAAGCTCTCACACATGCTCTGGAAAGGGGCCTGGCTGAACTCACTAGCAGAGCTCTAAACAACATTCCTTGTGGGAAGGGGACGTTCTGAGTGTCAGAGATAAACCAGTAAACAACACCCTAGGAAGCATCAGGGAAATACCTGTCCATCATCCCAAAGGAATTAGAGAGCGCTCTTTCAAAAGGATGATGAGATCAACAGCCCAGCTGAGGTGCCTCCATCAATGCACAGGGCACAGGTAACGAGCAGAAGGAGCAGAAAACCGTGGTGCAATCAGACAGCTGTGGGGTAATCACTGCCACAGAAACACGGGGGAGAGCTGCACATCTGGAGCACTGCAGCTGAGGGCTGTGAGCCTTCCAGAAGAGACAGGCTGGCAGCAATGGATGGATGGGCTGTGCTCGGTGTTAAGGAAGGGATGGATTGTGAAAAGCTGCCTCTGAGTAACAGCCACAAACTGCTGGGCAGCTGGCAGGTAAAAAATCAAGGATAGACACCAATTTCAGGTGTCTGCTCCAGCACAAGGTGACTCACATCTCAGATTCTGCTGACAGTACTTTCTTGACCCCTGGAGATTTCAGAGGGAGACTGGCATGATTAACTCAGAGGTAGATGTCTGTGCTGAAGAGGTTTGTGTTTGTCCTCATTAACTTCCCAGGCCATCTAAACACCGCCTTCATTCTCAACTCCTTGCAGGAGACAGGATGTGCTGGTGTTGACACCATGGTTGGCTCCAATTGTCTGGGAAGGCACGTTCAGTAGAGACATCCTGGATGCTCAATATGTGCAGAAGAACTTGGTCACTGGAGTGGTCACTTTTGCTGTTGAAAAGTATTGGTTTGTCATTTATTTCTTGTCAAAGAGTTAAACCTCTCACCTGCAAGTTATGCTGCAATACTGCTCGTGGAGCACAAGCGAGAAACATTCCAAAGACTGAATATGAGCAGCTGTAGGCTGGGAGAAATGTGACATGTGGGGGTCACCTTCCAAAGCAAGGCAATCGGCTGTGACATTATTTGGAAAAGGACAAAAAATATCCTTGGAAATATATCTAGCATCTTGACTCCTTGAGATAAAAATTCTAGCTCCTCCTATGTTTCTAACACCAAGCTTTCCCACTATCCTGCACTAAAAAATAGAAAAATTCTGTAAAGTTGAGATTTTATTGGGTTTCTGTAAGAGTTTAAAGTTAAAATATTAGCTCTAGTAAAATTATTGATCACGCTGTTACAGCTTGGATGTTCCTGGGGAGGTTCTTTTTAAAGTTTCTGAGTAAAGAGCTGTACTCCCTCTATCTCCAGTGGCATCTTAGGGTTACACAGAGACTGCAGGTACTTCAAGGCAATCAAAACTATTTAATTGATAATTTTGACCCCTCTCCTATGAAAACAGGCTGAGAGAGTTGAGGAAGACAAGGCTCCAGGAAGACCTTAGAGCCCACTCCTGTACCTAAAGGGGGCCTACAGGAAAGTGGGAGAGGGAATTTTTACGAAGGTGGGTAGTGATGGAACAAGGGAGAATGGCTTTAAACTGAAAGAGGGTAGATTTAGATTAGATATTAGGACGAAATTCCTCACTCTGAGGGTAGTGAGGCCCTGGCACAGGTTGCCCAGAGAAGCTGTGGCTGCCCCTGGATCCCTGGAAGTGTCTGAGGCCAGGCTGGATGGAGTTTGGAGCAGCCTGGGGTAGTGGAAGGTGTCCCTGCCCATGGCAGGGGGTGGAATGAGATGATCTTTAAGGTCCTTCCAACCCAAACCACTCCATGATTCTCTGTTGATTCTATGATCCTCGCAGGAAGAGTGCCAGGCAGGCAGCAGGTAAAAGGGAAGGATGAAAAGAGGTATTTACATCATGGAGGGATATTAGACAGCACCACTGGGTGGAAGGCATGTGTTCTGTGCATAGTGAAAGCTAAAATGTGGTGAGTGAAAGCTGTCATGTGCAGCAGCACGGGGCAGGTTTGAAGGGTAGCAGCTGTGCTAAATAAAGAGCACTAACATTGTAAGGAGCAATGGACAGAAAAAGACAAAGAACACAAACTTGCAAAGCTGTCGTTCTTCAGCAGGAGGAGCCTCTCTCCATTCTTTTCCTTTCCATGTCTCTTAGATACATCCAGTTCGTTGAAGGGTTCATGAGATCTGCCAACAAGTACTTCCTCGCTGGGCACCAGGTGAATTTCTACTTGTTCACAGACAATCCCGAGAATGTCTCTCACCTTCAGATGGCCCCTGAGAACCACCTGTTTGTCATCCCTGTCCAGAATCACCCCAGGTGGCAGGATATCTCCACCAGCCGTATGGATATCATGAGCACATACATCCACAGCCAGTTCCAGTATGAGGTGGACTATCTGTACTCCATAGACATCGATGTCCAGCTCTTGGCACACATCGGTGTGGAGATCATTGATACCCTGGTGGCAACCATCAGCTCTTGGCAGTTCACCCCACACGGTGAGAACAAAGCCTATGAGACGCGGCCCGAGCCACAAGCTGCCATCCCTGAGGGACAGTGGGACTTCCATTACACAGCAAGCTTCTATGGGGGCAGCGTGTCCGAGGTCTACAAGCTGACAAGAGCCTGTTCCGAAGGGCTGATGGAGGACAGAGAAAATGGCGTTGAAGCTCGGTGTTGCTGTCACCTCAACAAGTATCTCCTGCACCACAAGCCCACGCGCCTGCTGTCCCCAGAGTACTACTGGGATGCAGAGCTGAGCTCGCCCAGCATCATCCAGGTGAAGAGGATGTGCTCCGTGCACAAGGACACCTAGAGGCAAGCCCCTGAAACAAAGAATGCAAAGCCTTTCCTCTCTGCAGCCCCACTAAACTGAGGGTAATGGGCAGAGGAATTTTCCCTCTGTAAGACTGCAAACATTTCCTGCACGACCTAGCCCATAAAGTGGCTCTCCTTAGCTAGAGACCACTAAACACAGAAATTTCTTCTGTTAGCAACTTTTTTTTCAACGTTTTGCTCTTCAACAGTTCTTCCATCTGCATGTTTGCAAGCACAGGCTTCTGGCCACACTGAGAACATATCAAAATTGACAAGGACATACTCAAAATGACAGTATTTAGGCACCTGAATAAAGCCAGTTTGCAAACTTACAAACAGTCCCCACAGATTCGGGTGTGCAGTTAAACTTGTCTTGTGCTGTCTCACATTATTTGCCGAAAAGATGTCCTAACAATATGATAATTTAAGAATTCGAACGATACATTACTAGCAAGCTTCAATCACTTACTCCCTGATTTCTGGCAAAATGAAAGCCCCTTCCTCATCATTCAAGCTATAGAACTATCTGATTAATTAAAAACATGTGTGAATTTACAGATCCTAAATGTATGTGGACTATCAAAAGAAAATTAAATCATATTTAAAGTTTTCCAACTTTCCTTTTTCAGTATTAGCTGAATCTTCAGACACAGCAATATTTTAATGATGTAATCATTAGCTGAATGACTTCATGAAAGCTTTCAATTGCTCTCAGTAGAAATGAGAATAGACAAATAACTGAAAATTATATACACAGGAAAGAATTGGAGCAAACCCATCCTGTCACACAGCTGCAGTCATAACCCTGTTGCTGCTGTGGGCCACTGAAAGGCCATGAGCAGGAGCAAGCCCATCTGTTCCTCTTGCTGTACTCCTTCATGAAAGGGTACCTTAGACTGTCTAAAGAACCACAGCCAAAGGGATCAGAGAAAGGGCTTCCACTGGAATATAATGTTGCAAAAATGCAGCTTCACAAAGTTAAGCACAAACCAGAACATGAGGTAGCGTGGCTGACCCATACTTAGGACACACGAGCAAACCAGGCTGTGCAGAAGGCTGAAGTGGATGGGACTACCTCTCATTTGTCTGGGTTATACATTTGTCACAATATCTGTTATGAATGTGATGCTCTTTGCTCCATAAATCTTGTTTGGTCTTTTAATGATGTTAATCTGCTTTATTGCAATTGTATTCCTTAAGAGTGGTTTCCCAGATCTGAAAATAGAACAAGAAGATAACATCATGCTCAAACCTGGTTTGTCCAAAGTCTGGGCACTAAAAGGTTACTGGAAAAGGGCCAGACAAGAGGAATCTGTGTGATATGAAGAGTTTTTAGATAAAGGTTCATCTGAAAGTTCAGCTGAAACATTCTGGTGAATTGAGTGAGCATACTTAGGCTAAAGTAATCAAATAATTTTAGATTAATGGAATGGGGCACAGATTGAGTTACAAGACTCTAGAGAAAGTAAATTCTGGTATGAACCAGCCCTTTTGAATCACTTTAGAAAGCATAGATGATGATGGTCCAATGAAATCATAGTGTTGAACTAGGTGAGGGGAATAATTTAATATTCTTTTTGCAGCATTGCTTAATCCTCTGTTGCTATCTGATTTCTCAGTCACACTCTCTGCCAGTGCCAAACAGGTTTTACCTGTGGAATTTGACACCTTGGGAGACAGGACACTGCAAGAGTCCCGCTCCCACTTTCCAGTGGAGAACAAAGACCTCCACAGGTTCCACAGCCCCACTCCCTTGGAACATCCTGAGGACTGGAAGACCTCTCTTATCCCTCATGCTCACTCCATGCAGCTTCCTTGTCCAATGCCTCTGGAAACTGGAAACAGGTTTGCCACCACCTTCACAGACAGGACTGAACACACAATGCACAGAGAAGAGCTGAGTTGGCAGCTGTGAATAAGAACCACCAAATGTTCTGCCTTAGTAGCCCTCATCTTACAAAGGTAAGAAAACTTGGCTGGTCCTCGCACCATGCAAATTCATGCCTTGTGCTGGGCTTAAACCTGACCAGGAAAGAGGGTTAGTGGGGCTGGGTCATGGCAAAATGTGCTGCAACTGCAGGAATAGAACAGACTTCAACAGAGTCCTGTACCCGGGCCAGAATAACACTGTGCAGCAGGACAGGTTAGGCCATAGTAAATGTAATTTTCTGTTACTCCCATTCAGTCAAACATCTGGCTGCAAAGAATGATATAATAGAGAGCCTGTGCTGAGTTGCAATTTAACTTTTAAGACAGTATAAAGATTTCTTGTGAGATTTAGCCTTACTGGCTTCCAAAATCTCATCCCATTGGTAATAAGAAATCAGTCCTTAAAGGCTAACAAATGGTTTGTCCTCCTGGACAATCCAACACATTATCAGGTCTGTTGACAATGCCAAGGCCCTCCATTATCAGAGATGGAATGGGCTGTGGATATTGTAACTCACTCCTGTGGTATTTTCCATCTCTTACACAGGAAGAGCTGTAAGGGCCTAGTAATGAGGATGTTTACAGATGATAGTGAGTGGTTCTGCTTGAGAGGAAGGAACAAAGGACTGACATAATCCTGTCAGGCCAGACACTGAGCTGGGATATGTCACTGGGATAACGTGGGAGAAAGAACCCAGAGCACAAAGTTAACATGGGTAGGGTAGAACAGTGCACAAACTCTTCATCCCTCCTAACCCAGGAGCAAGGCTGAACCAGGACACCTTTCAGAGCTTAAAAGAGAATTGAAGAGGAAAAATGAAACGGGTCGTTTCCTTACATCCCTTAGTAGGCCACACCACCCAGAAAAGATGTCCAGGATCGTTTCAGCTCCATGTACCTGTCCACACAGACTCTGCAAAGGAAAAATTTGTGACCAGATTTCCACAAACTTGAATATGTGTCAGGGTATTATGGCTTAGGCTGGCAGATGGAGTAGATTGCTGTTGATCCCTTAGTGTCTTTGTACTTAAGTGCTTCTGTCATACAAACTAGGTGGAATAAACCTCTTGAAACACATCAGTGACAGCTCTGAGGTGCACTGCCACTTCTTTGGCACGAATGGGGTGACATTTTCCTGATGTAATCCAGCATACCTCAACACATGGCTAAGTTGTTGGTACCTGTGAGAGGAAAATACTTGATTTCACTCAAGTGAATGAGAGCCATGTTCACACCTTAAGAGGTTCTTATTAAATCTCAGGTTCAGATAATATGGATAATTTACTGCTGTCACAACATTCTTGCTTTTTTTTTCTCCATCCACACTAAATCTACTTGTTTTGTTGGAGTGTGGATAGAAACTGAGCATGAATAAGTCAGCCCAGAGGAAACTGTATTTTGTTTTGTTGAGGCTTACAGATGTCAGTGAAATAATGAGTTTGAACACAGTTGAGATAATGGGTGTAAAATGGGCAGAACAAACTAAACTAAAGAACCAAGAGTGATGGATCTGGGCAAGAAAATAGTAGGATGGGTGACCAACACATAATCTGGATTGGGCTCAGGTCTTCAAGCTTGGAACCAAACCTGATGGATTAAAATTGAGCACAAACAGTAACAAACAGCACCAGGTCCGAGCAGAAAGAAGAAAAATTATAGATAACACAGGGACATAGCTTTAAGATAATCTCTGAGTTCTTCCTCCCATCAGGACTCAAGTAAGTAAATAATTTTGATTTTAAGGCAGTGAATGGGCACCATATATCCAGATCCTGTTGTTTTTACTCTAATGAAGTAAAATGTCACGTTTAGGTAATTAAAATAGTTCCATTGCTCTCTCTGCACTCTTGCCTATTACTTTGATAATAGTGCTACAATATTCACTCTGCCTGTAATCAGACTAGGGCTACAACATCCTTACTAAGAATTTTTTCTCAGAAATCCTTTGTCCAGGTCATCCACGATTACCTTGGGCTACTTTCAAACATGAGTAGACAGACTGATCCTGAGGAGTGGATCCAAGTTCATCTGTTTTAGGGCCAAGAAGCTATCCTCATTTTTGAAGAGGGCAAAATTTCAGATCAAAGAAGTCCCAGATTATAAAAATGAACACCAGAAACCCGCTTCAGACCCTTTTAATTAACCAACTAATCAATTAATTTATTAATCCTCTATCAAAACATAATCATCTTCCCTAGAGAAGAGCATTGACCACAGACAGGCCAGGGACTTGTGGACCCTGGGTGGGCTGACCCCGATCTCAGTAAGTTCCATGGATCTCACCAAGGTACCATGTTACTAGAAGTGGACAAATCTATACTAGTAATCTTTTTTTCCTTTTTTTTTTCCTTTTTTATGAGATCAGGCAGTTGATTGATATTCGGAACCATGTTTGTATAATGTCTTAACAACATTTCTCAAGGTCAGGAATTGCATTGGGGCTCAACACACCAAATCAAAGGGCTAGTGTAGGTCAGTTTTGTCTTTTTGTTAAACTGAATGGACTAGGGCAAGGGAAAAGTAAAAGTTATGGTCCATGCTCTCTGTGGGAATCAATTATTTTCTGCTTGTTGGTCTCCCTATTAAAAGTCATGCCACCTTCAGAATTCCTTGGCTTTTAACAGCTGACACTAAGAGAGTATTTGCACCACAAGACAAAGGCTCATGGAGCCTTAGAACTTCTTGAAGGAGAATGAAGACATCTATGTAAACTGCTCCTCATGGAAAAATAGATCTTAAAGTTGGTGCATTAAATTGGTGCCTGTTTCATACATAAGGATTTGCTCTCTACTTAGAGCCTGTACAAATTCATTACAAGCTTCTTTATACCTGCTGGGATGTGAAATACAGGTGGATTTGTAGTCAGGGAACACAAGACAGGAATCATGGCTTGTTGCCTTCAGAGGTCAGGTTCACTCTCTGGTAACTCTGTCATCCAGGTGTTTGAAGGAAATTCAGAGTGATGCATCCAAAAGAATTCCCAATAATGAACCAGTTTTCTCACTGAGGGAACAGGGGGCTGTGCATTTTAATTGGCACCTGGAGGAGGAGAAGGCACGTAGCTGAACGTGTCCAGGGCAGTGGAACACTGACAGACCAGACCAGTCCAGCTGGTGAATGCAGAAGGACTGGCTCTGTCAAGGAACTGCTGTGGGTGGGACAGGCCAGGTGACATGCTGGTAAGGTGGAGCAGAGCAGGAAGTCAGTGACAGCATAAATCAGAATGGAGCAGTCTGTGATGACCTAGCCTCTGGCATGATAAATCAATGGCTCAGCATGGGAGTTATGGCCTCTAAATAGAGATTCATGCTGTGGGTCAGGTTTGATAGGACCAGGGCACAGTAAATCCAGGCTTCTAAGAAAATATAGATGGACATAAGTATCGAGTGTAAATGGATGCACCAGAACAGGGTAGCGATCTTTAGATTGGGGTAGTGGGCAAAATATGAAGCCAGAGCAGGTTAGCTGTGATGCAGAAGTGAGTGTAACTAAGGAAGGAGACAGAGGTCAGTCCTATCACACAGTTCTCCACTGCCAGTGAATTTTCCAGCTGTATACAAAGCCATCTTTTAGAAACGCCTCCAGCAGTGCTTGTGACAGCTCTGCAAGTCTGCTGAACACCCCCCTCACATACACACACAGAGCCTCCCCCAGCTCTGCCTTCCACAGCAGCAGCTCTAGCAGCTGGCATTCCTGCCTCTGCAGATGGTGCCCGCAGCACAAATCCAGGCTGCTGCTTCCATCTGCTGCCCGCAGCGTTCATTGCAAGCCACTCCTTGCCTGGGAGCCAGCAGGGACAGCAGCAGTTTGAAGCAAACTTCCCCAGCCCCGTTGCACCGGGGTTACTCAGCAAAAAGGGGAACTTAAGGAGAACTTACACTATGGATGTACCAGATCAAAGAAGGTGTTTAACTGCTGTCAGACATCAGGAAACCACTGGTGACAGCGTGGGACTGAATGAGCCTGAGGAGCAGGCTTGGCATGAGTGAACATAGAATCACCTCCCTCAGCCTGCTGGCCATGTTTCTTTTGATCCAGACCAGGATGAAATTGGCCCTGTGGGCTGCAAGCATGCATTGTCAAGTCATGATGAACTTCCCCATCCCCAAACCCCCACATCTTTCTCCTTGGGGTTAGTGTCAATTCGTTCTTCACTCAGACTGCTCTTGTCCTAGGGGTTGCCCTGACCCACACGTGGGACCTTGGCCTTGCTGATCACGAGATTGGCACAGGCCCATCTCTCAGGCCTGTGCAGGTCCCTCTGTACAGATTAATGCTGAGCTCAGCCCAGCAGGGGCACAGCTGTCCTGCACTGGGGAGCCCAGGCTGGACACAGCACTCCAGATGTGTGCTCATCAGTGCTGAGCGTTCCCTCCCACCTTCCTTGCCCGCAGGGCAGTGTGAGGAGCAGAAGAGGCCTTGGCTCTGTGCAAGCACAGCTCAGCAATAAAAAACCCCTAATGTTTATGTGGAGATTCTGGTGAGAAAAAGGGAATCAGTAAATTGTTAGCAGAGGAAATATTTTCATCTACTTCTTTATGTCCTGGTAATGGTGAGAAAGAGGAGGTTTACTCTGAGTGTTTCCAGGACACTCAGTGGTGTTTTACACTACGAGATACAGGAGGACATCCTGCCCTGCTTGTTCCATTAGAGGCATTTTTGGTTTACACTAGAGCATGTGTTTTTGAACTTTTGAGCAATAGCTTTGGTTAAAGGAATAGGAATAATACCTGTGATCTCTGTCTCTTGCTGCCAAGTGGTTCTTGCTTCCCTTTGGTCCTTGCTCCTGGGATTTGTTAATCTCTGGGCAGAGGTAAACCAGGCCTCTTGGCATGCAGGTGCATGTTGGCCTCATGAACTCAATCCAGTGTCCTGACAGCCCCTGGAGCTGTTCTGAAGTTTTTAAAAAATCCTAATTCTCTCTAGCTCTGATGTTACAGGGGTGTAGCACCGAAAGAGAGCAGTGTTCCCAGTCTCATCTAGATTTGCACTGATGTGAACCTGCCATTCCTTCAGAAAATGAAATATTTGTGTTTGTTAAAAAGTTAAGAGCAATTAGCTGGAGCTAACAAGGACTTCTGCAATTAGACTCACTCCTGAGATTAAGAACTTTGCTAGCTGGTGATTGGCCCTCTCCCCAATTCTCTACAGCCCAATATCTCCCCTGGGAGGGACTCAGTAAACACAAAGGCCTAGTTAAAACTTGGTGAAACTCTAATGCCTTGGGATGTGTGCACTCAGTGTCTTGGAAAGAAACTTCACTGAGAAGAGGGAATAGGCAGCAAGGGATGTGAGCAAGGGCATAGGGGAAGAGCTGGAGAAACTGAAAGACAGAGGTAAATTGAAGATATTTATAATATCAATGACTGCAGACTGACATGCTGCAGTTAGTTCCTGATCCGTCCCAATTTAAGGTCAAAATAATCTGCTCATTAGCACAAGAATNACACACACAGAGCCTCCCCCAGCTCTGCCTTCCACAGCAGCAGCTCTAGCAGCTGGCATTCCTGCCTCTGCAGATGGTGCCCGCAGCACAAATCCAGGCTGCTGCTTCCATCTGCTGCCCGCAGCGTTCATTGCAAGCCACTCCTTGCCTGGGAGCCAGCAGGGACAGCAGCAGTTTGAAGCAAACTTCCCCAGCCCCGTTGCACCGGGGTTACTCAGCAAAAAGGGGAACTTAAGGAGAACTTACACTATGGATGTACCAGATCAAAGAAGGTGTTTAACTGCTGTCAGACATCAGGAAACCACTGGTGACAGCGTGGGACTGAATGAGCCTGAGGAGCAGGCTTGGCATGAGTGAACATAGAATCACCTCCCTCAGCCTGCTGGCCATGTTTCTTTTGATCCAGACCAGGATGAAATTGGCCCTGTGGGCTGCAAGCATGCATTGTCAAGTCATGTTGAACTTCCCCATCCCCAAACCCCCACATCTTTCTCCTCGGGGTTAGTGTCAATTCGTTCTTCACTCAGACTGCTCTTGTCCTAGGGGTTGCCCTGACCCACACGTGGGACCTTGGCCTTGCTGATCACGAGATTGGCACAGGCCCATCTCTCAGGCCTGTGCAGGTCCCTCTGTACAGATTAATGCTGAGCTCAGCCCAGCAGGGGCACAGCTGTCCTGCACTGGGGAGCCCAGGCTGGACACAGCACTCCAGATGTGTGCTCATCAGTGCTGAGCGTTCCCTCCCACCTTCCTTGCCCGCAGGGCAGTGTGAGGAGCAGAAGAGGCCTTGGCTCTGTGCAAGCACAGCTCAGCAATAAAAAACCCCTAATGTTTATGTGGAGATTCTGGTGAGAAAAAGGGAATCAGTAAATTGTTAGCAGAGGAAATATTTTCATCTACTTCTTTATGTCCTGGTAATGGTGAGAAAGAGGAGGTTTACTCTGAGTGTTTCCAGGACACTCAGTGGTGTTTTACACTACGAGATACAGGAGGACATCCTGCCCTGTTCCATTAGAGACATTTTTGGTTTACACTAGAGCATGTGTTTTTGAACTTTTGAGCAATAGCTTTGGTTAAAGGAATAGGAATAATACCTGTGACCTCTGTCTCTTGCTGCCAAGTGGTTCTTGCTTCCCTTTGGTCCTTGCTCCTGGGATTTGTTAATCTCTGGGCAGAGGTAAACCAGGCCTCTTGGCATGCAGGTGCATGTTGGCCTCATGAACTCAATCCAGTGTCCTGACAGCCCCTGGAGCTGTTCTGAAGTTTTTAAAAAATCCTAATTCTCTCTAGCTCTGATGTTACAGGGGTGTAGCACCGAAAGAGAGCAGTGTTCCCAGTCTCATCTAGATTTGCACTGATGTGAACCTGCCATTCCTTCAGAAAATGAAATATTTGTGTTTGTTAAAAATCTAAGAGCAATTAGCTGGAGCTAACAAGGACTTCTGCAATTAGACTCACTCCTGAGATTAAGAACTTTGCTAGCTGGTGATTGGCCCTCTCCCCAATTCTCTACAGCCCAATATCTCCCCTGGGAGGGACTCAGTAAACACAAAGGCCTAGTTAAAACTTGGTGAAACTCTAATGCCTTGGGATGTGTGCACTCAGTGTCTTGGAAAGAAACTTCACTGAGAAGGGGGAATAGGCAGCAAGGGATGTGAGCAAGGGCACAGGGGAAGAGCTGGAGAAACTGAAAGACAGAGGTAAATTGAAGATATTTATAATATCAATGACTGCAGACTGACATGCTGCAGTTAGTTCCTGATCCGTCCCAATTTAAGGTCAAAATAATCTGCTCATTAGCACAAGAATAATTGTCTTGTTTCAGAGCAGGTTTGCTGTGAGACCTGAAGCATTATACCTGTTATGTCCAGGGCTGATGACAGAGAAGGTCAGTTCTGTGAGGACTTTGGCAAACAGGCTGTCAGAAAGGCAGGTCTGCAAGGTCATGGAGCCACAGAAAATCCTGGGTTGGAAGGGACCTGTCAGGTACATCCAGGCCAGCTCCTGGCCCTGCACAGGGCACCCCAAGAGTCACAACATAACAGAGAGCATTGTCCAGGCACTTCTTGAGCTCAGAAGGACTCGGTGCTGAGCGCAGTTCCCTGGGGAGCCTGTTCCAGTGCCCAGCCACCCTCTGGGTGAAAAACCTTCTCCTGATATCCAACCTAAACCTCCCCTTACTCAGTTTCATGCCTTTTCCTCAAGTCCTGTCACTGGTCATGAGAGAAGAGTTCAGTTCTTGCCCCTCTGCTGCCCCTCAGGAGGACGAGGAAGACCTCAATGAGGCCTGACCTCAGTGTCCTCTCCTCCAGGCCAGACACCCTGGGACAGAGCTCCACAGCTTCAAAGGAACTTCTTGACAGCAGTAGCAGACCTGGCACACGTGATCACAAATTCTGCCATTGCCCTGTGGAGGGCTTCAGAGACGGTGAGGTGGCTGGAGAACCCCTCTGAGGAGGACAGGCTGAGGTAGCTGGGTCTGGTCAGCCTTGAGAAGACTGAGAGGGGATCTTACCACCATGAATAAGTATCTGCAGAGAGGCTGTGTGGCAGGGCATCTCCCCCCCAACAAGAGCTTATCTGCTGTTTGTTACACAGCCAGATAACTCAAACACAACAAGCTGTCCTGTAGAGTTATCTTGGCCCCATGGGGCTCACACTGGTCTGGNGGAATAATACCTGTGACCTCTGTCTCTTGCTGCCAAGTGGTTCTTGCTTCCCTTTGGTCCTTGCTCCTGGGATTTGTTAATCTCTGGGCAGAGGTAAACCAGGCCTCTTGGCATGCAGGTGCATGTTGGCCTCATGAACTCAATCCAATGTCCTGACAGCCCCTGGAGCTGTTCTGAAGTTTTTAAAAAATCCTAACTCTCTCTAGCTCTGATGTTACAGGGGTGTAGCCCTGAAAGAGAGCAGTGTTCCCAGTCTCATCTAGATTTGCACTGATGTGAACCTGCCATTCCTTCAGAAAATGAAATATTTGTGTTTGTTAAAAAGTTAAGAGCAATTAGCTGGAGCTAACAAGGACTTCTGCAATTAGACTCACTCCTGAGATTAAGAACTTTGCTAGCTGGTGATTGGCCCTCTCCCCAATTCTCTACAGCCCAATATCTCCCCTGGGAGGGACTCAGTAAACACAAAGGCCTAGTTAAAACTTGGTGAAACTCTAATGCCTTGGGATGTGTGCACTCAGTGTCTTGGAAAGAAACTTCACTGAGAAGGGGGAATAGGCAGCAAGGGATGTGAGCAAGGGCACAGGGGAAGAGCTGGAGAAACTGAAAGACAGAGGTAAATTGAAGATATTTATAATATCAATGACTGCAGACTGACATGCTGCAGTTAGTTCCTGATCCGTCCCAATTTAAGGTCAAAATAATCTGCTCATTAGCACAAGAATAATTGTCTTGTTTCAGAGCAGGTTTGCTGTGAGACCTGAAGCATTATACCTGTTATGTCCAGGGCTGATGACAGAGAAGGTCAGTTCTGTGAGGACTTTGGCAAACAGGCTGTCAGAAAGGCAGGTCTGCAAGGTCATGGAGCCACAGAAAATCCTGGGTTGGAAGGGACCTGTCAGGTACATCCAGGCCAGCTCCTGGCCCTGCACAGGGCACCCCAAGAGTCACAACATAACAGAGAGCATTGTCCAGGCACTTCTTGAGCTCAGAAGGACTCGGTGCTGAGCGCAGTTCCCTGGGGAGCCTGTTCCAGTGCCCAGCCACCCTCTGGGTGAAAAACCTTCTCCTGATATCCAACCTAAACCTCCCCTTACTCAGTTTCATGCCTTTTCCTCAAGTCCTGTCACTGGTCATGAGAGAAGAGTTCAGTTCTTGCCCCTCTGCTGCCCCTCAGGAGGACGAGGAAGACCTCAATGAGGCCTGACCTCAGTGTCCTCTCCTCCAGGCCAGACACCCTGGGACAGAGCTCCACAGCTTCGAAGGAACTTCTTGACAGCAGTAGCAGACCTGGCACACGTGATCACAAATTCTGCCATTGCCCTGTGGAGGGCTTCAGAGACGGTGAGGTGGCTGGAGAACCCCTCTGAGGAGGACAGGCTGAGGTAGCTGGGTCTGGTCAGCCTTGAGAAGACTGAGAGGGGATCTTACCACCATGAATAAGTATCTGCAGAGAGGCTGTGTGGCAGGGCATCTCCCCCCCAACAAGAGCTTATCTGCTGTTTGTTACACAGCCAGATAACTCAAACACAACAAGCTGTCCTGTAGAGTTATCTTGGCCCCATGGGGCTCACACTGGTCTGGCATCTCCCAACTGCCCCAGAACATCCTACTGTTGAAGTGAGATCTGGAAGAGAAGCTGAATTTCTGGCTGAATTTCTGACAGACACCTCACTCTACATTGATAAAAACCACAGCAAGCTTTCACAAAGCAGAAATCTTCTACACATTCCATGGAAATGAGTGGAGATTCTCCTGTGAGTAGGGATGCTGCTTTGTGGTTACTCCCCTGGGCTCAAGTNCTGGTCTGGCATCTCCCAACTGCCCCAGAACATCCTACTGTTGAAGTGAGATCTGGAAGAGAAGCTGAATTTCTGGCTGAATTTCTGACAGACACCTCACTCTACATTGATAAAAACCACAGCAAGCTTTCACAAAGCAGAAATCTTCTACACATTCCATGGAAATGAGTGGAGATTCTCCTGTGAGTAGGGATGCTGCTTTGTGGTTACTCCCCTGGGCTCAAGTGAAGGAATCTGTACATTATCACCATTTCTGTGGTAAATTACATTTGGCTGCTAATCAATTCTGTTTCTTTTGCTAGCTTCAGTGCAGGTACCTTCATACAGTGCACTGTTTTATGTTATGCTGTAATCTACTCGTGGTTCTTCAGGTTATTTTCTAATTACATCAACAGTGATATAAAATATGTCTCAAATATGCTTTTATATTTAAAATCAGAGATGAGATTTGAAAATACGATTAATTAAATCTTTTCTTGGTGGCTCATTTTCTTTTTTAATTAATGCTGAACAATATTCTACTTTTTTCTGTTTTAATTATTTTTTTTTGGTACAAATTAAGATGTGATTAAAAACAAACATGTTAAGCTTCTGCAAAGAGTTATACCTTACAATTTTTTTGTGGAATTACAAACTGTCAAGATAAAAATTCATATGACATCAAATTAAGAACATGGTGCTTTTATGATATTTATATTTACAATTATTTTCAGGAATGAAGGATTAATTTAAGGAGTAATTCATGCCCTTAACTTCCCAATATAATTTAAGTTTTGAGGACTTAAAATAGAGAATTTTATTAACATTTACAGAGCATTACAGTCGTTAGGTTCTTCAAATGTCTAGACTTGGTCTGACATGTTTAAAACAATCTAAAATTAAACAAAGATCTTTGGGACAGTGGGGCAGGAATGCAACCTTTGACACTTTTTTTTTTTCCCTCCCCCAATAACAATCCCAGAATTAATAATCAGTACTCATTAATTTCCTGGGCTCTGCATTACAGCCTGAATTATTTCCTCTCCTTTCCCCAAAGAAATTTACTAAACATTTTCAGGAAATCAATGCAACTTGATGAAAACTTATTCTTCTCAGTTCTTTCAGTAAAATCAGGCTCCTGAATATTACTCTTTTGTTCCAAAAGTCAGAAGTATGTAAACCACAATTTAAAAATTTCTGGAAAATAGCAAGGAAAAGAAAAAGGGGAAGAAAAGGTTTATTTATTTAAGAATATCTTAAGTACGTGGAAGAAGTTTCCTTCCAAAATCTTACCATAGCTTCTAACACTCCCTCTTAGAGCTGAAAATCTTCACTCTTCTCCCTCTTTCCTGCCCAAAAGCTGAAGTGTTCTTGGGAATTATCTGGAAATTAATTTTACTGAACAAGAATTTAGAGTGAAAAATACCACTACAAACACCTGAAACAAAGCAAATATTCTACTTCATTTCCACACTGAATTAATTTTTCTCCATTTTTTTCTCAGGGCTCCTTTCACCTCCTTATTCCTCAAACTATAAATAATAGGATTCAATAAAGGAGTCACCACAGAGTAAGAAAGGGAGAGGAACTTATCCACAGATGCACAGTAGCTGTATTTTGGCCGCAAATACATGGAGCCTGCAGTTCCATAAAAAAGAGTCACAACTAACAGGTGTGAGGAGCAAGTGGAAAATGCTTTCTGCTGGCTCTCAGCTGATGCCATCTGAAGAATTGTGGAAATTATACGAATATAGGAATAAATGATCAGTAAGAAAGGACTCAGAATAGCAAAGACAGCCACCACGATGACTTGGATTTCACTTGGGAAAGTGTCGCCACAAAGCAGGTCCAGGAAGGGCTGAATCTCACAGAAAAAGTGGTCGATGGCAGAACCACACAAGGGTGAGCTGAATGTTATGAGGGTGTGCACTAAGCCCACAGCAGTCCCACAAATGTAAGTTCCAGCAAGCAGGCCTCTGCAGACCCTGCTGGTCATGATAATTGTGTAATGCAAGGGGTAGCAAATCGCAAAACAGCGATCAAGGGACATGGCAGCCAAGAGAAAACATTCAGCAACCCCAAAGAAAAGGAAGGAAAACATTTGCATTGCACATCTTGTCTTGGAAATACTTACTGTTCCCACCATCAGGTTCTCAAGGATAGTTGGGATAATGACTGACAAATAGCAGATATCCAAACAGGACAGCTGAGTGAGGAAGAAATACATAGGGGTATGAAGGGCATTCTCACTGTTTACAATGAATGCTATCACTGTGTTAGCCATCAGGGTGAGAATATAAAGAGATAACAAAACTACAAAGAGCAAAGGATGCAAACGAGAGATTTCAGAAAAACCCAGGAGCTGGAATTCACTCACGCCACTGAGGTTCCCAAGGATCATCCTTCTTTGGTACCTAGAGAACTCTCTTTGTTTAGTGTTCAGTAGCTGATGAAGTTGCAAACAGCCAGGCAAATCTGCAACCAAAATACAACTGCCTGATTGAACAGGCAAAGGGATGACTAGAATTTAGAAACTGTCCAGATTTTGAAAAGATCTTCTGAACAGATTATAAAAGTTTCTGAAGAAAATAAGGTGGTCTTGTGCATATATTTTTGTCTCTATTTTTGACTGATTCTTCTTCTTTCACAGCATTGCCTTCAAAGTTTGCATATTCACTACTGTCTTCAAATGCTCAGCTGCCATTTTTACCCTGTAGAACAAGAAAAAAAAATATAGCAGATATCTTTTTATGGACTAATCAGTTCAAGTCCCAATATCATCAGTAGCAACATTTGAATACAACAAAAGTAATTTCTCTGCTACCTTTTGTGGAGTGTGTTGGAAGAAAACCCTAAATTATGAGGTCTCCAGAAAAGCTTTCTACCTGAGCACTCTGCAGTGAAGCAGAAGAGGTGCTTTTCCACAGCCCTTTCTACTATGTATATATGTATTTATAAAGTCCACCAAGAGTGGCTAGTGCTGATTGGAGCAATAAGGAATAGTTGTTAGAGGCTGGCTAAATATGATGCATGTAGATTAGCTGACTCACAGACACCTCTAGTTTTACACAGCTTGGAAAGCATTTCTGTATAAACTCAGATATCCTACTGCAACATCAAGATCTGGCTTTTACTTTGCAGTAATTACTATTCCTTCATTATGCAGCCAAATTAATGATGGAGTTGCCACACAGTCTTACCATATTTATGCTTTCTCAACAAAATTTGAAGGTGAAGCAAAGATGCAGTCCACAGGCATTTGGGGATAAGGGATATAAGATTCACTCGTTACCAATCTTAATTTTTATTGTAACCTATTAAAAGATCTTTTTTGTTGAGCTGTTGTTGGGTTTATTATGTGGTTTCTTATTCAGATCCATTAGCAACCCTGCATCATCTCTCTCACTACAATGCTCCTCTCAACGCCAAAGAGATTGATTAAAAGTTGAATTACTGGCTGATACATTTCCAGTCTTAAGACATCTCATTCAGTCTGATCCTTCTTCACACGGCCTTAGGACTGTCTTTGCCCACTTTTATCTGTAGTCATTGACTGCAGAGTGACCTCTGCATCACAGTCATACTCCGTGAACAGCAGAAAGAAAGTGATTATGTAGGGAAGAACCACCCAATGTGATGTAGGTGTCTTCTGCATGATAAGGTAAGTGACAGGTTAAAAGTGCATTATCTTTGTTTAATTAAACAGAAACATAATATGATTCATGCAAATACAGACAGAAATTATTATCCATACAGGAAAATTTCTGAGAAATCTGAAGGACCCATCTGAGATGGCATGATGTGTTCTCCCAGGGCAGAAGGTCAGGTGGAATACAAATAACGCCTGAAGAGCCGCATTCATGCAGCTCGTGAGGTAGGAGATGCACACAAGGAGCACGCAGAACCTCTTGGACGTAATCACAGGGTAGAGCAAGGGGGTGCAGATGGTTATAAAGCAGCCACGGGGGCTTACAGCCAGCAGGGAGCATTCTCCTGTCCCTGCAGTGCAGAGCAGGACGAGCTGAGCTGTGCATGCTCTGTGGGATCGGACTTTCGTGTCAGCTGAAAAGGTCGCGAGTGTGCCGGGTACGATGACGGTGGAGCAGCTGGCGTCTAAGAAGGAAAGGCTGCTGATGAAGAAGTACCTGGGGGTGTGGAGCTTGGGGTCAAGCTGGATGAGCACAGCCATCCCCAGATTTCCCAGCAGGATCAACAGACAGATCAGCAGAAACACCGTGAAGAGAAGGACCTGCAACTTCAGGCTGTCTGTGAGCCCCAGACAGACTCAGCCACCGCAGTGATTCCCTTCTGACACCTACTGTAGGAAGAAGAATCAAGATTACACTGCAAAGGACAAGGTAAACACAGACTGATTGATACACAATGAAGGTATGATTTTATGTATCTTCCTACTCATGTTTTTCAGGTTCTGAACTCGAATTATCTCATAGGCATTTTTCTGCCTTTCAGGGGTCTTTATTCTTTCCATGTACTCTGAAGGAGTCTCCTTATTAAGGCTAAAAACAAACTTTCTGTGCCCAGGAACAAAATACTTTAAGAAGACCTTTGAAGAACTGATTTTTACCACTTTCCTTTTCCAAAGAAGAGTAAATTTTACATATGTAACTACTTAACCAATGCATTTTGGTCTAATTTGTTCATTAAAATCTACAGTACTACAGATTTCCCATGGTCCCTAGTCACTTTTGTTTCTTCTTAAAAATTTAATGTTATTTAGTGTTCTGCCAAAGATTTAACCAAATTTTCCCACTGTAATTTAATCGAAAAAAATTTTATATCCCCCCCTCCCATTGCGGGCAAAAGAAAATCACTTTTCCCCTTCCACCATTTCATAGAATCATAAAATCATAGAATATCTCCAGTTGGAATGGACCCATAATGTTCATCCAGTTCAGCTCCCTGCTCCTTGCAGAAGTTCTCACTGGTGACTGGAGAACAGACACACTTCAGACAACGTTTGTCAGAGAAGCCCTCCTGGCGAGCCAGCAGGAACAGAAAGGACACTCCTGCTTCCTAAACTCCTCCTCAGAGAGGAGTCTGGATGCAGCTGGATCCCATCCCAGCCCCAGACCCCTCAACCCTTTATGTCTGAAAGGTTACGGAGGTGTAATTGAGCCTGTATGCAACTTTGTCCCATGGGATTAAGGATGGCAACCCAAATATATTTATATTAATAAAATGAAGTATTTATTTCAATTAATTACAATGATTAAGCAAAATAACTTAATCAGAATTATTTCCTACATAGTATAGGTGGCCATAGCATACAATATACTAGTATAGTACAGGGCACTATTTTTGAAGCACGAGAGGAGTAATTATATTTAATCTAGCAAAAGAATTATTAAGTAGAGATTGATGTTACCCATACAACAACCATGAGCAAACCTATTTTGCTCAGCCTTGAGAAGTGACCTTAAGGGGCTTCCCTACTCCAGGGAGGGACCTTCACACACCTCGGGGAGGTGTGCTAGGACTTCTTGTCATGCAAAAGTGGGAGTGCCTTTTATAGCATCAAGCGACTGGCTGCCAGTCAAATACATTTTTAGGTTATGTGTTGTCAGGTTTACTCAGCAAAATATGCTTTGCTGCTGAAAAAGGTGTTTAGCAGCTCTTTGCTTTCTTCCACTTGGCACCTCTGACTCCCATATGAGGGCCTGGACATCCTTGCTGCTCCCGCCCTCAAATCAGAGAGCACCTCTTTTGCACATCCTCATAGTGTTGGAAATTACATAACTTTACTAATACCTTTTCTAATTAATTGTTTTAATTAAATTTTCTAATTAATTGTTTTAATTAATCATAAGGAATGTAATTTTCCACTGTCATATGCCACTGTCATCAGCATTTAGCAAGGTTTGTCAGAAGCTGCTACAGTGGGAACACAGCTTGGGAAAATTCCTGAAGCTTTAAGTATTGCTAAAACAACTGTAATCAACCTTGATCTGCTTCAATGGTCTCAGACCTGGAAGAGAGATTTATTGCTGAAGCTGGACACAAGCCATGCAGAATTTATGAACTACAAGGCCATTTTGCAGAGCCCTGAGATAAAGAGGAAGCTAACAAAGAAAATTCAGCAGTTGTCCTGTAATCCCTTTGTCCTGGTTTCAGCTAGGGTAGAGTTAATTTCTTCTCAGCAGCTGTTCCAGTGCTGTGTTTTGGATTTGGAATGAGAATGGTGTTGATAACACACTGAAGTTTTGGGTTTTGCTAAGCCATTTTTATCCTAAGTGAAGGAATTTTTTTTCCTTGTCTGCTGCTCTGCCAGTGAGGAGGTTCACAAAAGAAACCGGTAGGGAGCACAGCTGGGACAGGTGAGCTGAACTGACCAAAGGGATGTTTCACACCATAGAACATCATGCCTGGTATATAGACTGGGAGGAGAGGGGCAGCTGATCTTGGCTGGGGAAGGGGGCTCTGGCACCAGTCAGCAGGTGGTGTGCAATTGCATTGTGCATCACTTGTCTGGCTCCTTTTCACTATCATTATGATTTACTACTAGTGTTGTATTCAACTTTATTTTCCATTATTAAACTGTTCTTAATTCAACATACAAGTTCTACTTCAAATCTCCTCCCCATTCCACAAGTGGGGGGGGGAAGAAGAGGGGGTTGAGCAAGCAGCTGCGTGGTGCTTAATTTCCATCAGGGTTTAAACCACGATACCTCTCTATGTGGGAAAAAGATAATAAAAAGACTGAAAATGTGGACTAATTAAAATGAGAAGCAAGAAGTCAATAACCAAGACAGAACACTAATTAATAAAGAGCATTATGCAATTTATAGCCAATGAACATTATATTTCTTTGTCTGCTAAAATGTATAAATAGTGCAGTTTTGAAAGAGCGTGGGCATGTTTAGGGGAGTGCTGTAATAGAGCAATGTGTGCTTTCCAATACCAAAAGCAGTATTAGAGAGCTTGGTTTATCCTGATGTTTTCAGTGACCATGGTGGGTATGACAGTTTGCTCAAGCTGCTCTCAGCATTCTTTAACACTAAAACCAGGAGGGCCTCCTTGCTCAAGCCATTCCTGGTGAGGTGTAAACAAGGCACAGCTGGAGCTGCTGTATCCCTGCTCAGGCAGAGCTCCTGCTCCAGCTGGCACAGCTCCCCGAGCAGCACCTGGCTGACAGTCCATCACCCTAGGCTATAAAAACCCTGTCCCACTTTTTAATGGGAAAGACTTCTAACACCCCCCTTCTCTGAGTGTGTGTAGAGATTCCTCCCTTGAGTGGGGACACCCAGCAAGGTTTTGCCTTGAGACTGAGAAAAAGAGACTTGTCCAGGGTCATATTATTCTCTACTTAATATTTATTTTTCTAGCTCTAATATAATTGCTTCAATATTGCTTCCAAATACTGTACTAGCTATTAGCACTACTATATATTAGCAGCTATAACTATCTACACTGTGGAATGAAGAATTCTAACTAAAGCCCTTTAGTCTGAACATTAGCATCATCATCCATTTAAATAAATTGTTCCCTCATGTCTGAGAAGGCGTGAATGTCTGAGAAAACAGGGACACCTTTGCTAAAAAACGCAGTGCTAATCTTCCATTCTGCTTCAGCCAGGGCCATAACCTGACCCCAGCACTCTCAGAGTGCCCTGAGTGTTTGTCTGACATTAATTTCTGGGGCATGGAAACCCTCCTCTTCCTCGGTGAGGGGCGGTAGTCTGTGCACTGCACAAACCGTCTGCGGAGATCATAGCCCCGCTGCGGGGATCTTCTCTGCTCTCTCCGCATCAGTTGGGCTTGCTCTCGACCAGCCCTGAGCATGAGAGGCTGCCTGAAGCTGGTGTTGGAGGGCCCTGGAACTGCATTATCCACTGGGGCTTTGTCACAGCGTGGGGGACTTGTTCTCCTCCTCTTCCTCTCGCTCAGTGAGGGGGGGTGGTCTGTGCACTGCACAAACTGGCTGCTGACATGCCAGCCCCGCCGTGGGCATCTTCTCTGCTCTCTCCACCTTGGTCGGGTTTGCTCCCGAGCTGCCCTGAGCACAGGAACCTGCTTGAAGCTGCTGTTGGAGGGCCCTGGAACTGCACTATCGATAGGGGTTTGGTCACAACACGGAGAACTCGTTCTCTGCCTCTTCCTCTTCCTTGACGAGGGCTTGTAGTCTGTGTGCTGCACAAAGCGGCTGCGGAGGTCGTAGCCCCCCCGCACGGATCTGCTCGTCTCTCTCTGCCTCAGCAGGGTTTGCTCCTGAGCAGCCCTGGGGGCAGCAGCCCACTGGAAGCTCCTGGTGGAAGGCCCTGAAGCTGCACCATCCCTGGGAGCATGGCCACAGCTTGGAGGGCCAGTTCTCCTCCCTGCGGAGTGGTCACAGTCCGTGGTGCCCACAAACCAGCTGCGGACATCCCTGCCCCACAGCAGGGATCTGCTCCGGGCCTGCTCCCTGCCAGTGTCTTCCACGCCCAGCGCCACATCCTGCAAAGAGAGCTGTGGAGAGTTCCTGCCCTTTTCTCCTGAAAGGACCAGAGTCAGTGGGGAACCCCCAGAAGTTCTGGGAGGGGACATTTTGGAGCCTCCCAAAGGCTCTTCTGGAGGGCTGCCAAGGCCAAAAGGCCAAAGGCACACAAATAGGATGGAAGCAGGTGGGATGGTTTGAGAGGAAGCAGCACTGTGGCTGTGAAGAATGCTGCAGTGTGGGAGGGAAAAGGAAAAATGCTGACATCCTAGAGAGAAATCCACTGGTCCTCTGGTGCCCTGACCCACCTCCCCAGAGTTACCTTAGTCCTACCAGGCAAACCCTGCAGTCCAGCAGAAGCCACCTGGCTGCTGGCTGCCCACTGCCTGAGGAAGGAAGGGGCGTATGGTGGTGCCAGTGAGGAAGAAGCCCTTTCTCCAATTTTCAGATCAGAGCATCTGGAGAAAAAAGAGTGATCTCAGTTTAGGGCTGTTGTTGCAGCCTCCTCTGGGGTTCAGTCATTTTCTTGGAGAGGTTTTGATGACAGAGAGACGACTTAATCAAGGCCACTAATGGAAAATTCAGCTAGGGTCTTCCCACCCTTCCTGTCCCAGCAAAACCTCATCTTTATACCTTCTACAGCCTCCATTTCATAAATTCTCAGACCTAATTGGTTTGGAAGAGATCTTAAAGCTCATCTTGTTCCACCCCCTGCCATGGGCAGGAATACCTTACAGTAGACCCGGTTTCTCCAAGCCCTGTCCAACCTGGCCTTGAACACTTCCAGGGCCGGGGCACCCACAGCTTCTTCAGGCAGCCTGTGCCAGGGCCTCACCACCCTTCAACTGAAGCATTTCTTCCTAATATCGAATGTAAACCTGCCCTCTGTCAGCTGAAAACTGATACCCTTCATCCTGTCCAACTCTCCCTGATAAAGAGTCCCTCCCCATCTTTCCTGGCAGGCCCCTTAAAGTTCTCTCCCTCTTCTCTACGGAAGTCCAGAATCAGAGAGCAGACAAGTACCAGGTTACATCAGGGCAGCAGCCTGACGGACAGGTATGGGGTAGTACAGATTTTACAGCACTGAATGATGCAGGTAGTAATTGCATTCAATGAGAAAAACACTCAGGAGCATGAGGAGCAAAACAATAAACAGGGAAAAGGAAAGGTCTTCTGAACAACATCTGAACCCTGGTTATTACCTAGCATAAAACAGCAGGTAGGCTTGCTGCCTGAGAGCTGTGTCAATGCAACGAAGCTCCACAGACTCATCATCCATCTGGTACCACAGCCCGTTGCTGGCCTGTAAAAAAAAGGTAAGGATCTCTGCATGGTTTCTCTCCAAAAACACAGGCAGAAAACTACCAAACAAAGAGTATGTCAAAACAAATCCAGTCCAGCCCCTAAGGAGACCTTCTTCCCCAAAACCTTGGCTGCCAGTGACACTGACAGGAAAGTTAATCTTCCCCAGCACACAATTTCCCCATTGGGAAGGAAGCTGCTCTTCACCTTTGTGTAGCAGAAATAGTGTCCTCCATGGCAGCTGACCCCACTGTGCACCAGGACGGCGTACAAGGAGTAATGGAGGGGGTCTCCATCTGCCTGAGACATGTACGGGCGAAGATCCAAGTACTCGGGGTACTCCACAACCTGCAGAGACACCAAGAGGGCTCAGAAGTGATCTTGACCTGTGACGTGAAATAGCCTGCCAAGTCCAGGGGCCACAGGTGTGTAAATACATCTTTGAGGCTCATGAACAGCTGGTTTTCCATAAAGTTTGGGTGGCAGGAAAACTGTCTCTTGGCCAAAGCAGCTCTGTTGGACAAGAGCACTTGCCTGTCTCCCCAAGGGAATTCTCTCCCCAGAAGGGAACACAACTAACCCAACCCGAGTGGCTTGTGACAAGTGTACTGCCCTAGGAAATCTGCTCCAGGAAGAGGAAGCTGCACACCAGCTGTGTACAGCTGTGTACACACCTTGCTGATCTTCCCGCCGGTGAAACAGTCAAACCTTTTCAGACACACCGTGAGAACCTTGGGTGCACAATGGACTGTGAACCTCTTGGAGGCAGCAACATTCTTCTTACACCTTGAAACCAAGCACAGAGCCCAGTGCTGAAATGCATCCAATCCTCCCCCAAGGTGGCCAGGCAACCTTTCCTGTCTCACACAGCTTTTGCTATTCTAAGGCTATTCGCTGCCATATTTTTAAAAAGCTGCATCTCATTTGTGTGCAGTAAATCTCCATGAGAAGATGCCTTCTGCTCAATGACATGCAGCCCCCTCACACAGGATCTCATATTAATATGTTCTTAGTCATCATCTTACTTGCTACATTTAAAGCAGTTTTCACCATCCAGGTGCTCGGGAGTCACAAAGTCCTCCAGAGCTGCAGTGAGGGACGAGGCTGCCTGGAGGAGTGAGAAATGAATGCACATGAATGACAAGAAGACCCCTGTTGCTGATGCTGAAGAGACCCACCATGAACCTGCGAGCAGTGTCCAGAAGGAGGCAGAAAGAGAGTGTGATGCTGAACATTTCCCTGTGTCCCAGGGGCTCCTGGAGCCATCAAGAGCTCCCTCTCTGGACCACCACTCAGTTCAACTAATGATGGCGTGAGGGGGCATCAGTGGTGCAAACAATCCAACCCATCAGCCTGGGAGCCAGACGGGAGTTGCGGGAGGGCAAAGGGAAGAAGGATGAGGATATATCATCCTCAAGGGTGCAAAGAGGATAATGCTGCTCATCCAGCTTAAAGACAGCACCTACAGAAAGACCAGTGCCATGGCCTCTGCGGGAGGGACACCATCCATTCCTCTTCCCACCCACCACCAAGATCTCTTGTGTTCACAGCCTACATTTTTAAGACAAATGTGTTGACTCTGGAAAGCTACAGGGCCTTGAGATGTCCTGAAGCACAACTGCAAAGCCTCTTACTTTGATATCCAAAGGGACATCCAGGAAGGCCTCGTAGGAATCAGAAATGGCTTTGCAGCTGAAGCAGGTGACTGGAAGGAAAAATCCACATGCTGAGCAATGGGGAGCTGACTGGCATTGGCCATTTACACGTGTTTTTACCTGTCCCACCAGTCCCAGGACCAAGTGTCAGGCACGGGCAGACAGAAGAACACAGGCAATGTCAAAGAGAGCAGTATTTGTGGAAACCTACCTCTGGATCTCAGAAAGCCCCCAAATATTTGATGGACAATGGTAGTAGACTGAGAAGAGATGTCCAAGCTGGAAACAAGTGGTAAGACAGAGCATTATCTTCTCCAAGAGTTTCACTTTCCCTGAAAGCCCTCAGTTTAGGTTTTCCTTGATGGGAGCACATCAAGCAGTCCAAAGGGCTCAGAACCTTTTAAGGGTAATGTTCTTGTGCTTACTCGCTGCTTGCACCCAGACAAGCTCTCTGCATGGCATTGACAGTGCAGCATAAGAAGTCATGGGCATCTTCCTCCCTGCCAGGCTGAAAATGTTCTCCTATGCCTAAGAAAGAAGAATTTTGTAGTTCTCTCATACAAGAAGGGAAGAAAACCTGTCACAGCACCTGGAATGACTTACATCTGAACACCTTGAGGACAGCCAAAGGCAGGATGGCACTGACAGGGGAATGCAAGACCTTGTTAACGTGAGCTTCCATGATGCACATCATGCAGAAACCTTGCTGGTGACCTGAAGAGGGAGGCAGGAAAGGTCCTTAGGTTAGCAAAATACCCATAGCAGTGGGATACTCCTCCTCTTCTACTCCCACTCCAGTGCAATACTCCACTCCTCCCAATGGCCCAAGGATCCCAGGGCATTTTAGCGTGCAGAAAATGTTCTTAAGAGGGATGCTAAACTGACAGAAGTTTTCTGTGCAATAAGCCAAGAGGGTTTAACTTGCAGGAATAGAGACCTGGAGCTAGAAAGGGGTGCCCTCATGAAGAGTAAGACAGCTGGAGAGGACAAGTGGCTTCTAGGCCTGAGTGTTCAAAGAACATAAACTCACGGTGCTGCCAAAGGGCTGCTGTTCTCCTAAATCAAATTCCAGATTCTGGGAATCTTTGGGATTTAATGATCAGATTTTCAAGGAGATGTTCCTAAAAGCACTCACAGGCCTGGCTGTGCTCTCGGGAGAGCAGGTAGTTGGCCAGCGGGGGGGTGTAGGTCAAGCACTGCAGCACAGCATTGAGGAAGCACGTGTTGCCCACATTGAAGAGTCCTGCTCCAGCACTCTGCCTCTGCTGCCAGACCATGCAAATCTTCTCTGGTGGAAAGAGGATCCTTTTTGGAGGAGCCATTCCCTCAGCAACGACTGCAGAGAAATTCCATTGAAAAGAGATGAGATGACGAATAAAAGCATATTTAAACTTTGAGTTCTCTACACAAGCACTCAGGACAACCAGCTAAAACCTTCAACTCAGTATCAGGGCAAGACTGGCACTGCCACTGAAATTTACTGGTTTGGAAAAGTCTGTTCCCCCGCTCACTTTTCCAAGAGTCCAACAAACCCAAATCTGATTTCTTGGCCTCAGGCTACCTTCCTTTCTCAGTAGAGTTATAGACTGGATTATCAGGTCAAGCTTTCCCTTTTCCTGATTGTAACTTACTGAAAACAAGCAAGTACTGAACACAGAAGGTAACTCAAAGGATGTCAGACCTCTCTATGAGCAATGATGTTTCAAAGTCTTGTACATAGTGGCAAAAGAGAGACAAAAGGTGTTTTCCTGTGACTAATCATAAACACCCGGGTCAGTCTGGCTCTCTCAGGAAACATCCCAGAGTTCACTCTAGGTTGCGAGCACATCATTCTGGGATCTGACCACCAGCCATGCCCGTTGTCTGTGGGGATTCAGAAAGTCCAAACATGCTGGAAGTGAGGCTGATACTCACAGGAATCGTTCCCTGTTGTGGCCATTGCCTCTCAGGAACAGAGGGCAAAGCTCTGGATGACCAAGGGCATCAGGACATGCTCTGGAAAGAGATCAACGTCAATCCGATCACCTGATTGCAAATAAATTACTGTAGCTCACCAAAGGTATAAAAACTCCAAATAAACACAACCTATAGAACAGCAAATGCCATCAAGTGTTTCAGAGGTGCTGGTACTGCTGCCGAACTGCAGGCTCACACCCTTACGATCAGTGCCAGAGCCCCGGTTCACAGCAGGTTCAAAGCTCCTTCTGAAGGGCTCCAGTACATGTCACCTTCTCTGAAGAGGCCCTGCTGCTGCTCTCCTGTCACTGCATCAGCAGCAGAGCTCTCCTGCTTTCCCACCTCCTGTGCAGGACTGAGCAGCTCTCAGCCACTAATTTAACTACTGCCTTTGCTGCTCTCCTTTTTCTGTCTCACGCCCTCCTGCAGCAGTCCAGGTGGGCTTTTTGGGGTGACTCGAGGCTGAGCCCAGCCCCTCAGACTACAGTCACCCCCTGCTTACCTATCCTAGGATAGAGTAAGGAAACAAGAAGGAGCAAATAGGAGCTCTAGCCTAGCCCATATCTGGTCAGCCTATAAAGGTGTAACAGCTCAGCCTGCAGCTAGGAAGGTATAAACCAGCCTGGGCTTTTATCCTGTATCTCCTTCCTCTGTGATCCCAAGAGTCAAATCATCATTACCTTTGAGAGGATGAAAGGTGAGGAGAAGAGGACAGTAAATAATAAATTCGTTTAAAAAACAGGCACGTGAGTAGCAAAGGAAGAAGCTGAGTTATCCTGAAGGCCAGCTCTGACCAAGTAACTTTCGTTGGCCTGCTTTCAGGACACCAAGCACTGGGCACGTGAGGTCACAATCACTGCAGAGGTGCCACATCTCTGCCCCTCTGTGACACGGGGCCACACAGGGACGTGTCCCCTTGGGGCCGTAGAACCACACGGTTCCTGGGCACACAGGAATCCACACGGCACCTCTCACAGGTGGAAGTCACCGGGACTCCCCCTGTGCTGCTGCTGAAGAGCTGTTCATCTGCTGGCAGAGTAAAATGTAATGAATTAAGACCTGCCGAGAGCTGTCCCAAGCCTGGTCACAGCTTTGTCTGGCCCACAGGGTGCTGGGGATTTGTGTTCCACTCCTCCCTGTGCCTGTGAGACTCGTGTAGCAAAGCACCCAAGCTCTCACAGGTTCATTTCCAATGAATTTTATCTGCCCTCAAGGTACTCCCACGGGCTGACCCTGCACCGGCACCACCAAAGGGACCCTTCAGAGGCTGCGCTGGGCGGACCTTGGCTGGCTGCCCCCACCCAGCTGCTCTGTCTCCTGGGCAGGTTTTTAGCAGCTTCACATTTACTCCTTCCTCCAGGCTTGCTTAGGTTGTGATCAGACACAGCTTTAGCCAGATTCCCACTCAGGATGGCTGGAGGCAGTTTTGGGCTATCCTCTGGAGATCTGACCAGCCTCTCCTCAGCAGGCAGTCGGTGTTTCTTGTGCTCCAAGGAGGCAGCTGGCTGCTATTCGCCCCCACTCGACCTGGCTGCTTTGGCCCCTGCACAAGCCTGGGCCATCAAGTTTCACCCATTTCTGCTCAGGGCAAGTGGTTTTGCCCAGGTCAGCACAGTTCAACTGGCTCCTCCTCCAGCCATGGGGTTTCTTTTTTATGCTTGGGGCATCCAGCTGGGGCACAGCCTTGCTCAGGTGGCTTTTTTTCATCAGATCTTGCAATGGCTGTTTTTTCCCATCCTCTTCTGTCCCTCACCCAGACAGGGTGTCTAGATTTCCTCCTGCATTACCCCTGCTCGGGTGACTCTTTATGCCCCTGCCCTAACCTGGTGTTTGGGTCCTGCACTGCTGCCCTCCCAGCAGCACTTCAGGAACTCTGATGGAGGCAATTAGTGATGGCACTTGTGACCACTGCCCCTGCTCATATGGGGGCATGACAGTTTTGGAAATTATGTAACTCTTACAATTAATTTTAATTAATTTTTAATTAGCTTTTAAATAATTATCTTAATTAATCATAACCAGTATATTAATCATAAGCAGTGTGTTAGTTTTAAATCACTTTTAGCCAGCATTTAGCAAAGTTTGTCACAAGCTGCTATTGTGGGAACAGAGTTTGGAAAAATTACTGACATTTCAAAGTTTTGCTAAACTAACCCTGACATGCCTCGATTAACAAAGTCCGGAGAGAGAGATGTATTGCTGAAATTGGACACAGGAATGTAGAATTTATAGGCCACAAGGACATTTTGCAGAAACCAGAAGATAACGCAGAGACTAACAAAGACCATTCAGTACCTAACAGAAAACTCTCTACTGTATTGTGGTTGTTGTATTGACATGGCAAACCAAGGATTAAGATTTCCCCCAGCCTGCAGAGGGTCCAGGTGGGTCCACAATAAAACTGCTCCCACCAGAGGTTTCGTCTGATCCCTCTGGGCTGGGGAGAAGCTGCAGCTTTACCGAACATCTGCTTTCTGCACTTCATTTTGATGCCTCATCAAAACCAGTGCAAGATTTAGACAAAAATCAAAGGGTAAGCGACTAAGAAGTCTCCTGACTGCCTTACACAAAACAGACTTTGTATCCTGACTGCTCCGTTTAGGCTGCAGTACTTCCGAAAACTCAGTCTGCCTGAGGCCAGACACAGTCCAGGGAGAGCTCAGCCCTGCCCGTGGTCACCGGGCACCTCCAGGGTGGCACCAGAGCCCCTCTCCTCCCCCGGTGGGACCCTCCCTGCCACTGAGGAGCGAGGCCAAGCGAAAGGGCTAAGACCGAGCGGTGTGCGCCGTTCTATCAGGCGCTGCGCGGGCAGCCCCGGTCGCTATGGTGACGGGGACCTTCCATGAAGGCGCTCACGAGGGTCGCCTGGGCCGTTCTAGTCAGGCGCTGCGCGGGCAGCCCCCGTCGCTACGGTGACGGGGACCTTCCATGCAGGCGGCGCGCACGATGGTGGCACCCGGCCGGGGAATCCCGGTTCCCACGGGCGAGCCTCGGGGTTGAGGAGGGAGATGCGAGGGTGGGGAGAGCTCTCGGCCCCGGGGCTCCACACGTGTCTGGCAGGGTGGCTCGGGAGGCATTGGAGCTCCCCCGGCTGCCCCAGACCCAAAGCACTGGAAGTTTCCTGCTCTCCATGCCCTCTTCCCTCCCCAGCCCGCGGTCCCCCGCCTGCGTTGGGCAGAGCAGTAGCCGTCCCTGGGGCTGTGCGTGGAGCAGGCCGGGTGGTGCTCCATCTTGGTGATTGGGCAAAGCGATTCCTTGGTGTGGGTTTGGCATTCCCCACCCAAGCTGCCGCAGGAGCGCCGGGCTGTTCTGGGGAATTGGGGGTGTTTTGAAGACTCGTCTGGAGCCTTGCTCCGAAGGACTGGGAGAGGTCCAGCAGCATGGAGCCAGCCTGGCCGGTGCGGAGGGACACCGAGCAGGAGATGAAATCTGTTAGAGAGGTGCCACTGGCCACAACAGCAAATGAGGAAATCTTCCTCTCCCTTCAGGTCAGAGGTAGCAGTGGCTGTGATCAGCGGCCTTCAGTCCCCCTGTAACGTGGAGGTGGAGATGGGAACAGCCTATGAACGGACTGGCTGGAGCAGGGGAGGGCTGCAGTGGTCGGTGTGACGTGGTGCTGTGGCAGGCCTGGAAAATGCAGATCAGATGCTCTGGCAGCCCTGTTTGGAGGCACAACTCATCCCAGGGGCTGGAGGCCCAGCTGGTGCCAGGAGAGGCTGTGCTCCCCGGTGCCTCTGAAGTTGAGAATCTCTCTGATTCCCTTGTGGCTCAGGTGTCATTTCCCAAAGAGCACAGAGAAGCCTACCTCTGCCTTTAGTGTGCCTGGAGAAAGCCCAGCTCAGACCTGCTTTGTTTTCTAACGAGGGAATTTGTGTTTCTCCACAGGCTGCAGAACCCGGGAGCAGGATACCAGCTGTGTTCAGTTGGATGTTTTTGTTTTGAGGATCACTGGGGCTTTGGTCTTGTGTGAATGTGTGGGGCAGAGGGTGGGGGACGCTGGGGTCAGGTGGCAGTGCTGGCTGCTGGAACGTTTCAGGATCGTTGTCTGCAAGCTGCAGTTGAGTGCATTCTGTAATTCCTGGACCAGAGATGCTCACCTGCCTTTCCCATCAAGTGGGTTTGCTATTTGGAGTCATATGTTTCTTTCTTGTTGTCTTTCACAAATCCAGGGAAAAACATATCCATTTATTTTGGAGTTCTTCCCCTCACCTCATCCCCTAGCTGCTTGCTTGGAGGCCTCTTGCAGCCCCTGATACTGAAGCAGTCTTTCAGGGTTAGCCAGGGATTCTGAGAGACTGCAGGGTGAGAGCTCACAGATTCAGTGCTGCTTGTGGCCAGGGACTGAGGGAATGGCAAGCAGCTGCCTCGCTGGGTAGAGAGATCTCATTTCTGGCTCTTAGCCACAGATCAAGTGCAGGCTGTTCTCTCCAGACTGCCTCCATGTGCTTGGTGAATGCAGCTGCCCAACACCTTCAATTTTTCTTTTTTCGGACTCCATTGATGTTGTGCTTGGTGACCTCCTGGGACCCCACGGCAAAAGGAACCTTCTTTTCAGCTGCCAGGGTGGCACCTTCACCATGTACTGCCCTTCTGGAGCAGGTGGTGCTGGCACATCAGCCACTGACCCTCTCCAGGCGTGTGAGAGGGAGTGAAGCAGGGTGCACAGGAGAGCACAGCATTTCCCAGAGTCAGAGGCCATGGAACAGGCTGGACAGGAGCTTGGGGAGAGAAAGTGAAGTCCATTCATATTAAAAGCCTCTGTGGCCTGTGGGGAAACAGCAAATCTCCCTGTGGAGAGCCTAGGTCAGGAGCAGGGCAGTACCCATCATGCCAGTATCTCCCTGTCTTGTTTCCAGACAAAACTCCTGTTAAACCTGCCAGAGCTTCCAAGCTGGCCAGCAAGAAGTGAGGGCCTTTCAGACACAGCCTCTTTCCCCTGGAGACCTCTCTGAGCTCCCCAAGTCCTCCTGATCTGCCCCATGTTTGACTTCTCCACCCCACTGCCTGCCCCAAGAGCCACTGTTGGGAAGGAGTTATGTGCAGTGCCTTTGGGAAGTGGGAAGCTTTCCAGCAGGAGCCCCAGCTCCCAGATGTACCCAGTACATATGCTGTAAATCTCCCTCAGAAATGTTATTTGCTAAATAGAGCAGTCCCAGCACTGCTGTGTTTCATCCCAGCATTTATTTAGCCTCATTTTTTGTGTTGTGCGATGTGGCTGTTTCAGTGAGGCCCTGTGGTCCCTCCACCCTTCCCTGCCTGGCCTGGCTGTCCCCAGTGAGGGGAGGAACTCTCCTATGGTGCTGCTGGCTCCCTGGCTTGTGTCATATGTCCTTTCTACAGGATGATTTTTTTTCAGCAAACTCCCTGTGGAGGACAGCAAGGCTGCAGAGATGAGCCCAGATGTCACTAGAGAGCCTGGGTGTCCTGAGGCATGGAGCTGATGCTGGCCAAAACTGCCCCAGCCTCACCCCTTTCCAGTCAGCAGTGTGGTATCAGGGTTACCTCACTTCAGAGCCCTCTGTGCATCCCTGTGGGGTGAGGAGGACAGGGCAGGGGAGTGAGTGAATGGTGAGGGAAGAGCTTCCAGGTGTTCTGGATGAGATGTAGTAAAGCCAGGGCAGCATGTGCTGCCACAGCCCAGCCTTCCTGGGGCACTTCAGTGCTTCACCCAGAGCCTTGGGGTTTCCCACTGCTTCTCCCAGATGCAGCAGGATGTCAGAAAAGGAATCAAAGCACACAGGATTTCCAATGAAGAAGACACTGGGAGGAGTTGGACATGTGTTCTTCCATTCCATAAAATGAGGAAAACCAGGGGCCAGAGTGAGGGGTGAGGAGTTTCTGAAGATCTCTGGTGACTGCCCTCCCTGGCATGCAGGGATCCATTGCCTCTGGCACAGACCCAAAATCTCTGTTGGCAGATCCTGAAGGTGAATGTCTTGGTTCTGGCCAGGATGGGGTAAATTTTTGCAGTAGCCAGGACGGGGCATGGCCAGGACCTGGAGGTTGTTCTGTACCACCTCACATCACTTTCCAGGGACAGGGGAAGCAGTCTCCTCTGGTCACATGCTGCTGTCCTGGTCAGGTATTGCCAGGCTCTCCGGGCTGGATGGCTGCACGTGAATTGTTCCACCCCCTTGTACACTCCATCATTAATATTGTTGCTGTTACTGTTGATTTTCTTATTTAATTGCTGTTTCCAATATATTTTTCTGGTCTCAACCCATGATCTTTACCTTTTGTGCCTCCAGTTCTCCTCTCAAGCTCACTGCAGAAGGGAGGGGAAGGGGAGAAGGGAGTGAGCAGCATGTGGTTTGCAGTGTTCCAGTGGGAACACCAGGTTGGGGAATAGCATTCCTAAAGCACGACAGTGAGTGCACAAACACTCCCCATGTCAGCCTCTCGTGTTCTGCAGCCACGGCCTCCAAAGCAAGAGGCAGCACTGAGGCGTTTGCAGTACTCACCCTGCTCCAATCATGGAAGATGTACAAACAGGCTCAGAAGGGCTTCTTCATGGCACTGAAACTCCTGTAGGCTTCTCACACTCTGCCATGGTCAGCAACTTCTCTTGCAACGCTCGGGAGTTTCCCAGGTTTGTTCCATTAGCTAAGGCTTATGTGCCTTATTGCATCCCCCCAACTTGTTGGCATGTGGCATTGTTCCTTCCTGTCCTCCTCTTGGCCTTGATGTGCCAGTTTTCTCCATCCTGTGGTGGCTCTGAGCACTCTCTCTGACCGAACACTCCCTCTGGGGTGACTCTCTCGCTTTGTGCCAGATTTGTCTGCCCACAGTGTTCGTTTGCAGGTGCCAGGCATGGGAACCCTTCTGCCTTGCATGATCTTCAAGGTCCCTTCCAACCCAAACCACTCTGGTTCTCTGGGGCTGTGGCCTTTCCCTGCCCTCTGAGGGCACTGTCCCAGAACCTGGAACCAGCCACTCTGTGACATCAGCCCCAGGGCCATGGGTGCCATGGGCAGTGCAGCTGCTGCAGGCACTTGGGTCAGTGGCTGCACTGGAATAGACAAGCTTTTGTTCTTGCAGCTGACACAATGCCACTGGCAGTGCTGAATCTGCTGTACCTCTTCATCCTGCTGGCTGTGTACAGGCCTGCACATGGCACCTGGGACACCTGTAGGTAAGCGCTCCCAGGCTCTGGGAGGGTGCTTGTCCCCCATTGCCACACCGTGTCTTCCCAAACCCCATGTGGGAGCCTCCTTGTCCCAGGTGCTGGGGCAGAAGGGCTCAGTGTGAGCAGCAGCAGCTGTCGGGCAGGGCAGTAATGACTTCCTGCTTACAGAGGGACCTGCGGGCTCCGGCCCATGGCTTCTGACTATGACTCCATAGCTTCTGACTACAGCATGCCACACATCATGGGTGGCACGAGTGCCCAGCCAGGGGCCTGGCCCTGGATCGTCAGCATCCAGGACCCCAGGAAAATAGGCACTGGGCATACGTGCGGAGGGTCCCTCATCAGCCCACGGTGGGTCCTTACAGCAGCCCACTGCTTCCTCCGGGCCAGGTAAGGAGGGGCAAGGGATGAGGATATCCCCGCAACACAAACAGTAGCCCAGCCTGCAGCACCACATACTGCTCCCACCCTGTTTCCTTGCAGTGTGCCCAGTGCCTCAGCACTGCAGAGCCCAACTGAGAGACTGCTCAGAAGGCTGGGCTCGTGCCACTGCTGCCTAGCAGCCTCCAGCGTGGCGTTCCTGGAGCCTCGGGCATGCTAGGGCAGGCACACTCTGCATTGCTCTGCTTTCCCCTCTGCCTTGGGAAGCAGGAGGCAGGGAGGTGTTGAGCTGCCGCAGCACGTGGCTCTGCTCCCTGTCACCCCTCTCTCTGCCTTCCAGGAACGTCACCATGTGGCGCGTGCTGATCGGGGCCACCCAGCTGACCCATCTGGGCCCCGGGGCCCAGGTGCGCCACGTGAAGCGGCTCCTGACTCACCAGCACTACGCTGCTGCCTCACAGCAGAACGACATCGCCCTGCTGGAGTTGGACCAGCCCGTGGAGTGCACTGAATACGTCCAGCTTGCCTGCGTGCCCAATGCCTCGCTTACAGTGTCGGAGCTGAAAACCTGCTACATTGCTGGCTGGGGTTCTGCCAGTGCAAAAGGTGAGTTCCCAAAAGGGGCCCGTGCCCTGAGGGCAAGCTGGCTACACTGGAGAAATGTGTTTGGCTTCCTGACAGCAGCGACCAAAGTCAGGCTGTAGGACATATGCCTCTGGAGACATGGGCCTGGCCTGCTCCCCAAAGCCAGGCAGAAGGGACACAGCACTTCAACAGCTGCTCCAGAGGCAAAGCCAAGCCCTGGGGAAGGATTTCACCCCCAGACCGGGGAGTAGAACCAGCAAGGAGCTGCTGGGTGCTCATTCCCTCCTGTGCTCACAGCTCAGAGGCCCAGTGATGTCCTGCAGGAAGCCAAGGTCCGTCTCCTCGATATCCAGCTCGTTAACAGCAGCCGATGGTACGCTGGGACCATCCACACCCACAACCTGTGTGCTGGCTACCCCCGGGGTGGCATCGACACCTGCCAGGTACGAGTGTGCTGTGGGTCAGCCAGCCCCAGCAGTAAAGGTACCCCATGGCCACCATGCCAACATAGCATGTGCTTTGCCTGGCAAATCACTTTTCCACCCCTGGGTCCCCACCACTGGTGGAGTTTCCTTCCCCTTTCCTGTATCCGCGGGTCCGTGCCCAGTGCCCATGTTCCCGAGGCCTGGCACTCTGCCCAGAAAGCCCATCCAGTGCTCTCAGCAGCCCAGAGGTCCAGGTGCTGGGTCATCCATGCTCTGCACATCCAGGATCACTGTGCAGATATGAGAGGTGGCCCTACTTTAGATGCCCAACCTGTTCCCAGCTGAGGGTCTGGAGACTGCAGCACCTGAGCAGAGCCTTTCTGTGCCAGGAACACAGTTGTGGCAAGGGCTGCAAGAGAGAAGCAAGCCTCTAGTGCTGCCAGCAGCCACCCAACAGCACCCTAATCCTCTTTCATCTCCTGCAGGGCGACAGTGGAGGGCCTCTGGTGTGCAAAGACAACAGTGCCAGCTACTTCTGGCTTGTTGGAGTGACCAGCTGGGGAAAAGGCTGTGCCAGAGCAAAACGGCCTGGAGTCTACACCTCCACTCAGCACTTCTACGACTGGATCCTGGTCCAGATGGGCCTGTGCCCATCTGTAACAGCCACTCTAGCACCAGAGCCAGGCTTCGTCTCAGCCTCCTTTGAGCAGCCAGAGCCAACACAGTTGGGCTGCACTACACCCACCCCACAGCCACAGCCAGCTGTAACAACCACTCCAACACCACAGCCAACCATCACCTCAACCCCCTCTGAGCATCCAGGGCCGACACCAACAGAACCAGGCTGTTCTACCCCTGCTCCACATCAGCACCCAACTGTAACAGCCACGCCAACGCCAGAGCCAGCCTTCACCTCAGCCCCCTCCCAGCCACCAAGGCCCACGCACTCTCCCTGGCTTCCATCCACTCCACACCCGTACCAGATACTGGTGCACTTCTTAACTCGGGTGCACGAGATGCTGCAGGACCTAATGGGAAAAAATACATGAGCAGCAGGATGAACAGGA
This sequence comes from Oreocharis arfaki, assembly GCA_013398015.1. NCBI lineage: Eukaryota > Metazoa > Chordata > Aves > Passeriformes > Paramythiidae > Oreocharis > Oreocharis arfaki. The sequence goes on along the minus strand of VZRR01009628.1, from coordinate 241,618 downwards.
TCCAGTGCAGGCTGCAGTGGACCATGACCATTTCGTACCGGGGCAGTGCCTGCTGATCTAAAGACAGCCTCAGGGTGAAAGGCATCCTCTGTCCTGCCCATCTTCCTCCTCTGCATGCACACAAATGCTGAAATTGATTTAGTTGTGGAAATAAAGTTGCCTATTGTCACTGTTAGCATGTCCTGTGCAAGGCAAGGAGTCCCAGGCCAGGCACCAGCAAAATGAAGCTGTGATGGGAGAAGGGAGCACAGGTCACAAGGGCCTGCAGCTCCTGAGGACAGCAGTTGGGAACACTGGGTTAGGCTGCCCATCAGTGGGATCTCTAGGTGTGGGACTTGAAACTGGACTCTCTCATGACTCAGGAGACATGGTTCTAGAAAGACTGAAGGTCTGCACCAAGGACTGTGCAAGGAGCTTGACATCCAGTGGGGAGATGAGTCAGCACCAGGGAGAACTGGACTGTGGGAAAAATGGGTTACCAACAGCACCTTCTCCTCCTGCAGCTCCTGCTGGGAGCCAGAAAAGTGCAAGGAGAGAGGCCACAAGAATCACGCTCTGTGATGATTAGATGATTCACACAAGATGATTAAAAAATAGAAATTACAAAGAAGACCAGAAAGTTGACACCAGGAAAGATGAGAAAGGAGAATACAAAGCAGGCACTAAGAAGATGAATAGGAAGAAGAATAGAAGATGTGTATTAGATGAGTATCAGGATATATTCACACACAGGCACCACAGCCCTGCACTCCCTCCAGTTTATTCTCTGTTGTCTTGGAGGTGTCAGCTGGCTTAGTCTCCAGGGTCTTAGAGGACTAGCTGGCTTTTTTATTTTTTACAATGCAGTTTGCTTTTTAACCCCTTTTTATGCTGCTTTGGGTTGAAACCTCCCTTTTTTGGAGGGGCCTTGTATGACCTACCGGCTCCCCCTCACCCACTCCTCCACCACACCATCGCTGTCCCAGTGACACTGGGGTGCTCCCAATGACACCATCACCCTGCCAGGCTTCCCCAGCCCCCCACTTTTACTCACTCCCAAGAGAAGGCACAAAATGAGTGAAACTGCCCTGGGCAGCACCTTGCTGATCTAATAATCTAATCTAATTAATGCTATTTCCATCTGTACATGCCCTGCCCCCAGAAAGGGAGGGAAGCCCCCAAACAGGGGAAGCCCCCCCAGTTCCTGCCCCACAGCAGAGGGGGAGTGTGCCCAAGGATGGTGCCTCGTCTCCTGGAGCTGCTTTGCTGTCAACACACATGCACATTCGAGTAAAGAATGCTTGGGACCCAAGGTGGATGGAATTTTATTTTGTACTAATTTTGGCAGTTCTGGAGAGTAGGGGGAGTCATCATCATGTAAGACTTCATGCTGTCATCTAAATAGTCCATACAAATACAACTGATAAATGAAAGTACAGATTTTAGCACATATATATTGTTGAAATTCATGTTGAGAGCAAACAAACAACGACAAGCAGCAAATCTTATCCCTGCACAAAATACCATTTTCCAGTTTCACATCATAGACAGATCAAAAGCAAGAAATAGGGAGCTTTGCAAGCCAAGCCACTCCTATCTTGGACACATCACTTTACCATCTAGGAATGCATTGCCAAACAATATGGCCACTGCCACCCCTCCTAAATTTGACTGAATTTTGTCCACGTAACAAGAGCAGAATTTGATCCTTCCAGTGGAGAGGGCTTTGCTGGTGCTGGTGCTGTGGTGAGGAACACCCTGTATGCTGAGCTACTGAACACTGTTCACAAAACAGCAAGGTGTGTTTATACTGACTAACAACCAGGAAAGAAAAAGCCTCTCTCACAGATGGAGGTGGATTGAGCTGAACAGCAATAAATACCAAATCTACAAAATTACTGAGAATCATATATAAATGGAGAAGGCAAATGTAACAAAGTGAAAATCAGCAACATCAAAGACACTACCATTAATTAGTAAAACTCTGAGATATGTAATGACAGAGCATTATTTAGCACTTTGCTTCTATTTACTTACAATGTCTCCAAACTGAAATTTCATTTAGTTGCAGTATAAAACAAGCCATTAAGTTGAGCTACTGATCTCAAGTTTCCTTCACAGTGAATGGTGATATGGTCATTAAAATTCAATATGTGATCCACCAAATCAAATGCTGAGGTCTAATTTTGGACAGGATAAATGATCCTCATGTTTATGAGCGCTCATGCGAGTCCAATGACCCGAAGGTTATTGCACACTGCTTCCTGTACCTGAATGATCATGAATGAGATGCTGAGAGCAGAGTGAGCCTGCCACAGCCACTGGGGAAGAAGGATGCACCAGGAAGGCCACTTTCCAAAGGGGTCGCTGAGAGAGAACTGGACTGAGCAGTGTCACATATTCTTCTTGTGTTCTGTTCTCCCCATCAGGAACAGTCCAGGATCTGAGCTGCACAAAACCGTGTTCCAGCTGGTGTCACACCCTTCTTGGTTCCACCACAGAATGTTTCACTCTGTGACCAAGGATCCGATCCTTGCTTTGTGAGGAAGCATCTGCATACATGGAAGACAGTGTGGATTTGCAACGAGCATGCTGATAAACATCATCAGGGCAGGAATCTCTTTGGCATGACAGGGTAACCTTACTGCCCCTCAAAGTCCTATTATTAATTACCTCCATTGGATCTGTACAGGACAATTATACAAAAAGGATCATTCTTCCTGAAAGTGGCAAAACCAAGTTATGACTTTCCTGTGAAACAACTCTTTCAGGGCAGCAGTCTCAAATGCAGTTTATCAGCAACAACTCCTGTTTCTTCAGCTCTTGAAAGAAGCAATCAGAGCTCCTGTTTCAAAGTTTGGCAGGAAAATTATCTTCCAATTTCACCTCTAGAGCGCCCATACTTGGAAAACCCTTCTGTAACTCAAGATCACTGGTAGACTGAGTCAGAGCCTTGGCCTGTATTTTTAAGGCTTTCAGCTGCATCCTGTTATCACTGTCTTCACCATCAGAGATGGGACTTATTTCTTGAATTTTCAAGAGATCTCCAGTACTGAAAGTCTTCTCCGTGTCACTGGAGCTCGTTCTCGGGGCTCTTTGTGGAAGGCCTTCCTTCCTCGAGCTGATCTTCTGCAGTTTAGCAGGGAGCTTGTTCTTCTCTCCTGTAAGATCAACACAGTCAAGTGGACAAACCTGTTCTCTTCTGGTTTTCTTATCAAAAGGACTATTCAAAAGAGATGACTGGGCAAGGTTTTCTTCTTGCTCTTTAACACTGTAAGGAGGAGTGGGGACTTCAAACGTGGCATGAAACTGAGAATAATCGACACGGAAAAAGCCATCTTCCAGAGACATTACTGGGAGGAACCTGTGACCCCAAAGGACTTCATCTTCGGTGTACGAGGTCCTGGCTTGACACGTCATTCCTGTGGAAATGGACAAGAGCATGGCATTCTAATGTGAGCAAGCAGACTGGCACACAGAACAAAAAATACATGGTGAGGCTGACAGATAAAAATCAATCGCAGCCAGTAAGCCAACAATTTTATGGATTATAAAATGGGGCAATTGTTCCTAGATCATCTTCTGACAGTCAGTGGAGTGCCTCTAATTGTCTGACTAGATTTTTATGCAAATATTGGATTAAATATTGCAGACTTGCAACCAAGCAAAATGTAAAATTAAAAGAGTATTGGCTTGTGTGCTGGTTTCAGCTGGGATAGAATTAATTTTCTTCACGGTGTCTAGTACTGGAAGCCTACAATTAGGTCATCCCAAAGCTTCTCTTTTCCAGGCTGAACAATCCCAATTCAGCCCTGAGAGAGTAAGTAATACTGTTTCTTGGGAGGAAGAACTATTGCTTGGCAGAGGCTTACAGAATTCTTTGGCAAGGATCAGGTGTTGGGGGAGACAATGCTAAATAAAAACCATAATCTTGCATTTCTTCTGTAGGCTGTGTTACTTTTTCCCCAAACAGTATGTCAAGACAAAAGCTGTGCAGAGACACTGAAGCTGTCTTTCATGCTAAGACACAGGTGGCATTGTAGACTCACTGAAGATTTTGTTCCACTTAGTGCAAACACACATCATTGATAGTGTTTATATGTGTGAACTCACAGCTAAAATGTGTTCTAACCAAGCAAATCTGTTACCACCTCACCACAGCAGCACTCACAATAATTTATACAAATATCTCAGTGAGAGAACTTTAACACTTCCTGTCGTGGTAATGTCCAGAGGCAGAATCAGCAGTCAGCAAGCCCAAATTCTGATTTGCTCTCTGGATACTGCTGTATGGATTCTCAAGTGTAAAATGTTTCCCTCCAAATATCCAGACAGGTAATTGCATTGAGGGAGGTTATGAATGCGTGCTTATCTAAAATAAATGGTTCAGTTGCAGGGTAAGATGAGGCCTCTGCAGGGATCTAAAGACTGCCACACTCAGTGTGAAAGAGTGTTCTGCCCCAGTGGATTGTGGATTTGTTTAGGGCTGGCAAGTGCAGAGCAATCAGGCAGTGAGATGACTGCACATGGCTGCACCAAAGGGACATGGCTGTTTCCAAGGCAGGAACGAGGCAGCTGCTACCCTCGTTGAAAGGATGAGGAAGCTCTTTGGTTAATCAAAGTTTAACAAATCCTCAAAAGAAGGAAGAAGAAGATCAGAATGCTGATGACAGTACTGAATAATTTAGACTTTAACAGCACTCGTGGATCATTGATGAAGAGCTCCTTGTACAGCTGGAACCCATTTTCATGGGATTCATAAAAGAACTGAGTCCTCAGAACAAAAGGCTACAAAATCAGCTGTCATCTGGACAACACCATACTCAAATTTAAAAAAATAAGAAAATCCTTTTATATTTCTCAATAACCACATATGGCTACAATTTTTGTGACTATGGGGTCTGTATTTGTGCTGTAAAACTGGATTTCTTATTCTGAATTCAATTCAGTGCAAGCTAGGCTGAATGAAATTTTGTAGCACTGGGAATTTTAAAAGTTCAGCTTTCTTTCAGAGTGGTTGTCCTTAAAACAGAAGCCTCATCAGAGTGTTGAGCTGTTCCACAGTCAGGGTGGCAGGCTGTGTCTCTTGCTGGCCACTCTGGGAATTGGTAATGCAGAGCCCTGTGGGGAAGGGAGGTCTCTATTGGCTGGTGAGAGCCACTGAAGCTCTGCAGCATATGGTGGGATATGCTGGAGCATCCAGGACTAACAGCTGCCTTGCTAAAAATATCAGCACTGAAAAAAAGACTAAAAATTAGAGCATGTGTATAATTCCAAGTCTTACCGGTAGTCTCAACGATTCCTTCGAGGATGACAACTATTTCAAATTGCTCACTTCTCAGTGATCTTTGTGACAGACAGAAAAAGGGGCTCTCTGAGTTAATTTCATGGCAGATGGTTAAAGGGGAGACTAAAAACAGCTGGTCAGCTCCAGTTCCAAATCCAACATCCAGCTCACACTGGTCCAGTGGCAGAAATTCTCCCTCCGGTGTCTGTCTGGACTAAAGATAAAAAGATGATTTAGTAATCACTGTGTGAGGGAAAACATGAAATCAATGCAATAAAGATTAAACCTGCCTCTTCCATCACATTACCAGCTACATTTATTAGGTCTGGGGGCTTCATAATGGAGATATAAGTAATGCTAAATATTATGAGGCTACTATTGGTGCAAGACCAATTTTGACTTTCCTTATTATGCCAGTAGATCTCATCACCACCTACAAACTTTACTATGACATATATATATGTATATTTATATACTTTTGACAGAAATGTCAAGTACCACACCACGTGCCTTGTAATGGATGTTCAACATCAATATCCTGTGGCAAAAGTTCCTGCTAACGAGACCAAAATCTGCAAGCTGGGCACACTTCAGTCTGTTGTTTGAATTCACGTTTCATTACTTTTGTATGTTACTAACTTCTGTTTGGCAGACACTGTGATGTACTAACTCAAAGGCAAACATCATATTAACTGTACAGTACATCTGGTCAGTGACATTTTCACAAACCCATCTGAACTGGTACTGATGATGCTATCACCCCTCACATGTACCACCTACTGGATACTGACCTTGATAATGAACTTAATATTAAGCTAAGTGCCTCATTTTTCTTCCCATCATTTCATGGGTCCAATAAAAATACGTAAAAATTCCCTCCACCCCATAGCATTCCCTCTAAATTTTCTTGGTATTCAAAGAATAACTAAAAGTTACATCAGTTGGAAAAGCAGCTCCTCACCTGATTGCTTTGAAGGTCTTTGGTGAAAATTGCCCATTAAAATTAGAAGCTTTGCACAGCTGATATAAATCCTATTTAAAATCCTTGCTGCTTATTGTTTGTTTAAAAAGCACTCTTTAAGAAGATGACTATTGATAATAAGTAAATAAATAGATACAATTGTAAATTATATTATCATAAATGAATAAATAAATAGTTTTAATTGTGTTGCATTTGTATTGACAAATGTATTGGTTCCACTGCTTGGAAACACCATTCATTGGGAGCAAGCCAAAGGCAGCAGCTTTGCCATCAACTTAGACCTGATTAGTATTCTTTTAAGAAAGTTTCTGTCTTTAAAAAAATTCCCAAGCAGCTAGTATATCTTCATATTGTCGCTCCTCTTCACATGTACCTTAAAAATGCTGACTTTATAACTGCCTGGTATTTACTGGAGATTACATAACCAGTTGGGTAGCTGCTGGAATACAGTTCCTTATTAAATACAATGCATTATTTCATTTATGTGCTGTGTGTTTGTTTTGCCACTGAGGAAAAAACATTCTTCCCATCTAAGTAACAAAGCTTTCCCCTGCACAGGAGGACAAGAGTCAATTTCCCCATTACTGATGAAGACAGAGAAAATAGCAGCTGACTGTGTGTGAAAGCATTTTCACAAATTATTCATGATTTGAAACATAAAAGTGCTATGAAATAAAAGCGATCAAAACTACTGCTGCATACCCGTCATGACAGTCTCTGTTCTATGCAAAGGTGTAAGCAGCCGACTGCAAAAACATCTTTTCTCTTTCCCTGAGGCAAGCTGCAGGACTGAGCTGCAGGACTGAGCTGCAGGACTGAGCTGCAGACTGTGCCACTGCTTTTGTTGCCTGGCTACTGCTCTTGCAGTGGGTGCACGAATCGATTGCCACGTACGAGCCTTGCTCCAAGGTAACGAGCCTCAACGTGAGCTCTGTGAACCAACATGGAAATCTCAAACTGTCCCAAAGTTTTGTCAAATTCATTTACCTGGACAAAAACGTGCACTTCTGCACAAATTGCTGCCTGACTGACTTAAGAACTGTTTGATCTACAAACCATTTTTCTTTGTGGAAGAGTCTTCGATCAAATCCATTCAATAGTAAACAAATCCAGCGAGGATGATTAGAGGTAACAGATCTGGGAGAAAGCAGAAGGTTGTGTTTGAGGTATTCAGTATCTTACATACAGGATTGATTTATGCAGGGCATGGAGGATTTTTGAAAGAAACTTGTTTGTTGAATAAAAAGAAGTTAACGTGAATGAAGAGAGCTTAATAGCCCCAATACGTCCAGGCTCCTAGCCAGTGACCTTTGTTTTACATCTTCACTCAAAGGATCACAAAACACAGCAGAAGACTACAAGCTGTCAGCAACAAGTCTGGAAGGAACACTTGGGATTCTTTATTTTGACCTTCCACCTAAGCCCAAAGACAAGTAAATTTCACAGATCGATACACGTTGAACAAGGGCACAAGCACTTAGGAATGCCCTAGCTTGCAATTTAAATGTGGTCAGAGATGGATAATCTAAAGGTCTCAAAGAATTTCTCCAAAGGTGAATTTTTTCACAGCTAAGGAAAAAAAGAAAAAAGGGCTCCTGTGTCTTTAACTTTCGTCCACTGGATCTTTGTTTTGGTTTTTTTATTACAAGGCAAACTTCTACTGCGCCACCACTTAAGCCTGCTTTAGTGTCTGAACAAACACATCACGCCCTTCAAATCTTCACTCCTATCCTTTATTCATTCTCTTTGCTTTTCTAAGCCCTGTTGTTTATGCATCTCTCTCTTTAAGTGGGCATGATGCAGTTTTATTATTATTAATCCTCTGTCAGTTCACTTATTAGAGAACTCACATAATTATGTTTTGATATCCAGGTGGACTAATTAAGCACTGGAGCAGAAGAAGTGGGATGCAAAAGATGCAGCACCATCAAGCTTAATATTGTAGCGTGTTGTAGAGAAACTTACAAACCTAGAAAATGCTGAACTGGTACCTGCTCATTGCTCCTCCTCCACACTTAGACTACCAGCTTGCAAGAAGTGTTATTTTATTTTATATTACTGGAATAACATGATCCTGTTACTTTGATATCATTGCTAAAGATCTGTGTGGAGTTTTTCAGTTGTGACACTGTACCTGGAGCTCCACCATAGATGATTCCTTGGATCACTGCTACTTTTTGATACAGTCTAGTTGCCCCATGCTGTAAATATGACCCGAGTGAGCTGGGCTTGTTCAGACCAGAGAAGAGAAGGCATAGAGGGGGATCCAACAGAAACATTCCAAAACCTGAGAGGAAGGTGATCAAGAAGACAGAGCTAGGCTTTTCACAGAGGTGCCCAGCAGTAACAAGAGAGACAACAGGTACAAGTTGAAACAAGGGAAGTTTGGATTGGATTGAAGAAAAACTTTTCCTCATGAGGACAGTCAAGCAGTGGAAAAGCTTGCCCAGCAAGGCTGTGCATTCTTTTTTCTTAGAGATTTCCAAAACTGTACTGGAAAAAGCCCAGAGTAACCTCTCATCTCCTAGCTCACCATACTTTCAGCAGAAGGTTGGACCAGAGACTTCCTGAAGTTCCTTCCAATCTGAACGATTCTGTAATATTAAAAACAATGTTTTTTCCACTTTTTGCCCTGCTTATCAACATATTGAAATCACAATATAATGGGTCCTCTTACTTATTTCCAATGCCTGCCACCTGTCAGCTTTCTGTCACAAATTTGTTTGCTTTCAGTTTATTTAAAGCTGTTAGTAAGTACAGCCTAAAGAATAGGTGCCTGCTGGTTCTAACCCAAAGCTCACTGCCTCTATGGCTACCATGCTTCACAGCTGTATTTTTAAAACTATTGTTAGCACACGTTGAAAACAGGCTATGATGATTTTACATTCCTCAGCTTTCTGAATCAAAATGTCCTACACTACTAGCTGAAACACTATATAGGCAACTTCACACACCAATACTAGTGATATTAGCACATTAGTAAGGTCCAGGAATCAACAGGCAGAAAAATACAGTTCACTGTGACAATAAAAAATCCAGGACCTGAAACTGCACATTTTCAGCAGCTAGTTCCAAAAAACTTTTTTCCATTTCTTACCCCAGAATTTTGCTTTTTCCAGCTTCTGTAGCACTCAATGTAACTTAGAAAGACTTGGGTTTCTGGAAGAGTTTTTGCTGAAACACACACAATTAGTCTTGCAGCCGTTTTCCAAACTCTCCACAACTCAGCCCAAAAAGAGGCTCAGACTTTTGCATGATATCACTATGCCATGCTGCTGCACAGTCCCTGGAGCCAAAGAAAAGCCAGCCCAGTGTGGCAGCACCGTTGCAGTCTACAGAATGTATCAGGGCATGCATCACACTCAGCAAATGCCATTCAGACAGACTTGGATCAGTGTGCTTTTTTACAAAGGTAAATCCTCGGAGCTCCATCGGTCTGAGCAAAACACCACATTCACTGCTACATGTATCTCCTATCTCAAGCAGAAAAATGTGATGTGTTTCTTCACATTCCTTCACTGTGACACCAGTACAAAAGAAAGTTCTAGCTGCCTAATCAGGTGCAGGAGAAGTGTAGCAAGACCAGATGTTAGCAGCACTGCAGGGAAGCACAGGGGACAGAGCTCAAACCACAAAAAGGATTTGCTGAAGATAGCAAATGAATTCTGGCACATTCACCATAAGTTTACAGGACACACAAAGCTACTCCAGAGAAGCTGATGGAAATTCAAGGGTGATCTGAACAGCCACCACTGGCTACTGGAATGGTGTGTCCAGTTCAGTGACAAGGATTTATACAAAGACATGGGAACTAATACCATGCCTTACAGTGAGGACTGAGGGGGCAGCTACTGCACATTCAAGTTTAAATCTTCTGTTCATAGTTCTTATTTGCCAAAGGTCGCAAAGCAGCTCAAAGACAAGTCATGGGCATGATGATCATACAAAAAAAAAAATCAAGATTTGCTCACCAGTTCATTGTCTGGCCTACAAAACAGTTTTATCTTAAGACACAATGGTCATGCAGATCCTTCAAATGTCCCTGAGTTTTCTGTCCCAGTCATCTGCACACCAGCACTGTGTAGCAATAGAATTGTCAGCAGAAAGCACATCAGGTTGTATATTTGGTGTCTGATTTCAAAAGAAAATGAGTTACCCTCTCTGTAAAAACACAATGTGATCCCACTCTTATTCCACTTTAACCTGTATTCCATTTTGAATGATGGAATTTAATACTTTAGAGGAGCTTTCTGCTAGAGAGCAACAAAAAAACATGGTTCAGCTGGCTTTCCAATTCCTACAAAAATTGCTCCAGTGTAACTCCTTACAGATCGTTCCCATATATATATATATATATCTATCCAACTTATTTTTAAATCTTAGCAAGTTCTCCATTTTAAGTGGTATTCTGTAGCAAAAAAAATTAACAGCTCAGTCTAGCATTCAGCACAGAGCAGAAGGAAAACAGCCTTTCATATTTACCACTGCCTCGTCACCTACTGCTTTACACTTGTTTTATGCAGATTGTGAAAAAGGCCAGTCGCTGCAAAGAGAGAATTACCAGACAGAGTACAGAACATTTATAACACTCAAATATGGTATCCTGAAATGAATGTCATCACTGGGATCCAGCTTCTGACAGCTTCAGACAGAGCTCTTCACCACGCGTGCTCCCTTGACAGGACAGAGCTGCTGCTCTACATTGCTTAGTCTCAGCATGCCATACAGTGTTTTTCTTCCATTCTACTCCAACCCAATTTATATCATGGACTTTCGTGCCTGCCAAACTCCTCTGTCCTGATATTTTAGAAATTTTTTTTGTTATTGTCTCCTTTGAATTCCAGTTTTCTTGCATTCTGAATTATACTGACCATTGTCAATGATTAATAAACAGATACTGGTGACAGTCAAAGGGTGTTTTCACTAAAGCACCTATACAATTCTTCTGAAATGCTGAGAGGTCACTAGCTGGAACACTGGGATAAGGAACTGCACGTTAAAGCTCACCAAGCTTCCCCAAGGGGAAGAGGAGGTCAAGGTTGATCCTTATCCTAGTTTAATGTCACCCCAAATCAATTCCTTATTCCCAGCCATCATCTGCTAAGCAGCATCACCTAGTACCCTTCTTTGCAGCTATCCTGCATCCTGACACATCCATCCATCCTGACCAAAATGGGTTTCTGCCAGCCTCACACTCCACTGAAATGCCCCTGGGAGATCTCTGATGAGACGGTTTTCCTCTGTGCCCACTCGGCTCTTTTATGGCTCCTGCTATGAACAGCTACACCAAATTCTTCCGTAGTCCTTCATACCACCCCAGTCGCACCCTCTCACCCGCATGCCAAGGGACCGGACAGCTGCCCCTGGGGCAGGGCACAGCTGCCAGCAGGCAGGGGCTGCACAGGGGGAGCCCCACGGTACCTGCCCTCTGTGCACATCCTTGCACCTGGCCCGCGCCCTGCCCACGTCGCCCACTGCCACTCGGGTGCCCTACGCCACCCAGTGTCGTGGCAGGCCTTACCTTGATCAGCTTGCAGCGGATCTGGGCAGACACCATGTGGCTGTTGCGGAGGTTGCCGACACGAAACATGAGGCAGAGCTTGTCATCCCGCTGCGAGATGACCGCGGCACGGCTGAACATGAGGGTCTCAGCTCGCTTCTTGGGCTGGGACATCTTGATGAACATGCAGCCGATGAGGAACGCATCGACAACGGAGCCCAGCAGCGACTGGAAGAGGAAAAGCACGATGCCCTCGGGGCAGCGCTCCGTAATGTAGCGGTGCCCGTAACCAATGGTGGCCTCGGTCTCTATGAAGAAGAGGAAGGCGGAGGGGAAGTTGTACACGTTCGCCACGCACGGACTGTACGCGTCGCCATGCGCCTGGTGCAGGTCACCGCGCAGGTACGCGATGCCCCACCACATCGAGGCCATGACCAGCCAGGCGACCGTGTAGGTCAGCAGGAAGATGAGCAGGTTCCAGCGCCACTTGAGGTCCACCAGCGTGGTGAAGAGGTCGGAGAGGTAGCGGCTGCTCTCGCCGCCCAGGTTCCCGTGCTGCACGTTGCAGCGCCCGTTCTTGTCCACGAAGCGCTGCCGCTCTCTGCGGGCGCTGCAGCGAGCGAGGCCCACGGCCTGGTACTCGTCCCCAAACTTCCTGCGCACGGCTGACATGCTGCCGGCCGCCGGGGTGCTCCGCGGGCACGCTGAGGATGCGGCGGGGCGGGAGGGGTGACCGCACCTCGCTGCCTGCGCGCAGCAGCCGCCGGACGCGGCGCCAGCCCCCAGAACACGGGGCGTGCCCGGATGCCCGCGGAGCCGGAGCGGGCCGCTGCCAGCGCTGCCCCCTCGCCAGCCGGGAGGGGCACGGCCGGAGCAGCGGCCGCCTGAGCTGGCAGACGGCGGGGACAGCGCAGCCGGCGGAGTGAGCCGGGTGGGGCGGAGTGAGCCGAGCTAGGGCGGGGTGAAC
>VZRR01009628.1:197456-228613 GCA_013398015.1 Oreocharis arfaki | reverse complement strand
CAGCGTCGGGGGCGACTGGCCGAGCCCCGCGGGCTCCGGCGGTAGCACAGCGGTGTGTGCCGCTGCGGTCCGGGCGATGGATCGCCGGCGGCTTTTTGCTGCCAGCCGTGTGCGATCAGCGCCTCGTTCCGCCTCAGGGACCCTCGGGGCGAGGCCGAAGGGTCACCGTGCACAGGTCGGGTCACCCTGGCAGCCGGCAGCGCGGGTCGGGCTGCCGTAGGTGACAGTGACAATGGGCGCGGCACCGAGCCCTCCGCTGAGAGGCCGCGCTGCCGGCAGCAGTAGGAATTTTGAAGGGAAATAGTGAGGTAGGTCGTCTCCTAAACAAAGAAATGCTAATCCTCAGCCCGCATTTCAAGTAAAATAAGTATTCCAAGTAAACCATACTCTTTACCATAGTAAAGCCTGGTCCATCGGAGGTAGACTGTAATTATGTCTAGACATTCCTGCTTAACACAGAGAAGCTATTCGAAAGACCCTTCCTTGGAAGCTTAAGCGGCTACAATGCAGCTCTCCGGGTTTTGCTGGAAATGTTAAATAAACAGTGTTAAATATTGAAGGCATTAGAAGCTCAAAATGGTGCTATGCAACTGACTTGTCCCTCCACCGCATTTACTATTTTTAATGTCTCTCAGAAATAATTAGTATTTTAATTCTCACTGTAGATAAACAGGTTTGAACAGCTAGAGTACTCTGCAACTAAAACTCATCTGTTCCTAGCCTGTTTTCCCAATAATACCATTTCTTTCCTCAGGAAAAAAAAAAACAAACCAACCCTACCTCTGCAGAGTCTAGCAGATCTTCTGCCATACTGTGATTTTCAGTGACCCTCACTTTCTGTCTGTCCATTGGCTACCCCGTTCATTGAGTACAGCTTTTTGTCTTCACCTTTAAGGCCTTCTTGAGCATGCCCTGCCATCTGTCCTATGCGGTCAGCCTGTCAGCTTCTGCTCCCTTCATTCCTGGGCACCAAACATCCACCAGCACCATTTGCCCTTCATATTTTTGAGCACACTTCAACGCCGCGCCCCTTGGGATGAATTCCCCTATTAAAAAAAAACTGGACACTCTCTGCAGTGTCCTCCTTGCAATGCCACTGCACACCTAGCAGCTGCTAGCTAGCGCACTAGTCGGCTATGAACGACACTCAGTCCCCAAGGGTCACTTCACCAAAGGGGTCTCTGGAAGCCGGGCCGAGGCAGCGCCCAGGTCCGCACGGCGCTCCGGAGCTCCCCCACGGGAAAGCCGCGTCCGGAGCCGCCACCTCTGGGGCCAAACCCCGGAGCGGAGCCGGCAGGCGCTGAACGTGACGGTGGCGCTCACGCCCCGATGCCGCTGCGAACCGCCGGCGGTGCGGGACGAGCCAGGCGGGCTGCAGCAGCCCCAAGCAGCCCGGCCGCCCAGCAGGCCACTGGACCCTTGGGGGAGGGAGGGAGACAGACGTGCGTAGAACGGCTGTGAGAGCGCATGAGCGAGGTGCGCACCAGGCTACGGGGAGCTCGGCGGCCGGCCGGCGCAGCCTCCAGCGCCGCAGGAGCCCAGCCCGGGCCCGCTCCCGCAGGTAACGGCGGCCCGGCGGCAGCGCTGGTCCCGGGGCGCGGTGGCCGCACAGGCGGCCGGGGCGGCGCCATTTTGCAGCCCGGCGGCATCGGGCCGCGCTCTGGTGCTGCCTTGGAGGCGCGGGCGCGGCGTGACGGGAGCCCGCGGCTCTGCTGGGTGTGCCTGGCGGGCTCAGTCCGAGGTCGAGGGCTCGGGGCCGTCCCTGGTGGATGTGGGTCCGGAGTGTCTTCGCCGAGCGCGGCCCCGCGGCTCGGGAGGCAGGTCAGGAAGGGCCGTGTCGCTGCTGGCGTGCGGGAGGTCCGGTCCGGTCCGGTCCGGAACGTAACCTCGCTCCGTACGCCGTCGAGCTGTCAGGAGGTCTGGGCCCGAAAGTGTCACCTCGGGCAGCGTCAATGGGAGCCGAGCTCGGTGGAGCTCACATAAAGCACCCTCCGGGGCAGGACAGCCCTTCCCGGGGTTTCCTCGTCGTGCTCCGCCGGTGGAGTGTCGGGCAGGCCCCCACGCCCCCCGAGGGCGCCCGGCTGAGCCCAAGGCGCCGAGCGCGGGCTGTGTCCGGGCCCGAGCGCTGGGCCGGGAGCTGCGCCCCTCGCCTGGGGGCTCGGAGGAAGAGTGTGGCCCCATGGTGCCCAGCAGGGAGCGATGTGTGCCGTTCTCCATGCTTCGGTCAGCTACCTGAGGAGTCTCTATTTTCGTGCTAGAGCAGGTGCGGTACCCCGAGAAAGACACCTTCAGTCAGGTTTGGACAGGAGGAGAAATCCTGTGTGGCGATCAGCTGCATCAGCTAGGGCCCGATTAGTGTACAGATGTATTTTCTGACCGGATCGCTAGGGCGGTGAAAAATGTTAGAACTGCAGTTGCTCTCTGAAAGTAACTATAGCTTTGAATGATACAACCTGCATTACAGAAGCTTTATGTGGTGTTGGGCTGTGAACCACAGTAGGTTTATTTTGCAAGGTGATAGGGATATGCCAGATCATACTATGCTTCTGTTTAATCTCCTACTTTGACCCCATGGCGAGCATCAGCTCAGTTTATTTAGCCCTTTCAAAATATTAAAAGTCCTTTTCCTTGGTAGGAAAGGTGCTTTAGGCATTCAGTCTTGGGAGCAGTTGGGCAAGGATATGTGCGAAAAATTAATCAGGGTTTAGATAGATATTTTTAAAGGGGAAAAGTGTATTTGAGCCTATTCATGCTACAGTGATGAGAGGACAGATTGATGGTTTTGAGAAACCACAAAAGAGGTATTTGAGATACTGCAAAATATCTCATGCTGGGGCTGATGTTAATGTCTTTGGGAGCCAGCCCTGGGTATGGAATGTTTTTCATTCTTTGGCGTGTTCATTCCAGGCAGCCCCGTGTAACAGGATTTATACAGAGCATGGAAGATGCCTCTAGGGGAAGCCTCCATTTTGATTGCTGTGCCTAACTCGACTAATTCTGATGCTCCCGAGTTTGCTGTCAGGTTTTTAAGATGATAAAATGTGTGTTTTCCAGATTCCTGTGTGGGCTGCTTTTTCACCAAGAATCTGGAAAATAACTTGGCTCTTCGTGGGGTTTGGTGCTAAATAGGTGTGGCTGTAGGAAGCACACATTGTTCCAAAGATAAAGCATGCAATTAAAGTTCTCTTTCTTACAAACTTGAGTGTTTAAATAAAGGTATAGTATATATCATACACTGGAGTACAATCCGTGGATTAGAGTGAAATTTCAACACTCAGTTCATTTACTTAGAGAACTCCAGTTATGTTTTGATTCCCAGATGGATTAATTAATCATAGTGGTGGAAAATACGGGGCGTAAAACACAGGTGGCTGTTGAGCTTAGTGTTTCACCACGTTGTAGAGAAACTCAGGAATCTGGAAAATGCTAAATCAGTATATGCTAATTTGCCGTGCGGTACTATGGTATTTGCAGGCAGCTAGTCAAAAAAATTTGAATTGGAAGACCACCAGACTTGTTTCATACAATCAAAATATCAGAGACTTCTCTACAAATAGAAACACGAGGAGCATCCTTTATTGTGTTCAGCAAAGAGTTGGAGTATGTGTGCTGTTATGGAAGTTTATTTTTATGCAAATGTTGGTCCAATGAATTTTATAAGCATGAACAGGATTGTAAGTGCCCTGAAACACAATGTTTCATCTTGGACTGGCAATTACAAGCATAGATACAGTTTTGCTTTTTTTAAATAAATTTAAAAAATTGCTCTGGAGTCATTTGCTCTCAGTAACAAGAGAAATCTGCAATAGAAGTATCTAAAGCAAATTCTGAGCAGTCTAAGTAGCCTTATTTTTTATAACATACTTAGTAGCTGTGACCAAGGTTGATAGAGTGACAGTCCTGCTAGCTTCAACGAGCTTCATGTAACTGCAGCATGGTTTTCATCAGAATCCCAGGGGCATGTAAATTTCTTTGAGATGTGCTTTTAGGAAGCCCCAGAACATCTTGTCATGTGGCATCTTCCTGCATGCTCTGTTTCTGCATGTGATATTTTCCAGTGCTTTTAAGCATCCCTTCTTTTCTGTTTTTTTTTTCCCCAGACAGTTATTTAGACCTGTTAAAACTATCTGTCTTGCTGAGAGGTACTCTCTTAGCCTCAGCTTTATCCAAGATACAGTATGGTTATTACATAACCTAGTATTTTTCATTTTGTTACTTGCATAGCAGAATGACTGCAGAGCTCTGCTTGATTCAGGTTGAACTGAAAACTGGAGAGAAGGAGGTTCTAGGAATTTGCTATTTTTACATGCCTGACATTTTTCTTGCATGCTTGAGCTTAGGTATTATGTTTGCTCATTTCAGGACTGCCTCTGAATCGGAGTCCAGAAAGAAGAAACAATTGTGTGGTCTAAGTTGAACATTTGTCTCTAAGATTAAGAACAAAGCCATGCCAGTGCTTTCAGAAGACTCAGGTAACTAATCTGCATGCTTTCAACAGAACAGTGACTGAAATATTTCAAACTGGAGTAAAATAGAATAGATTTAAGATAATTCAACTGGAGTTTTTTAGCAATTACCTACAAGAAGGCAGGTGGAGTGTAAAAGGTGAAAATTAATAAATTTTGTCAGGAAACAGTTTCCTAAGAGCCTTAGAGATAAATTTAAAAAATTGATAGACCTGAATATATTCTGATAGACAGGCTCCTGTAGACAAACTTGGACCTCTCAGTGTAACAGTGCCTTCTGCACATGCTTATTAAAGTGGCACTGCTTGCTGTGTCACTTCTTAATATTTTCTGAACAGGGGTTGGTAAGCTTTGTTAATATTCTTCCTTTTTATTTAAAATAACAGTGACTTCATTCAAGGCCACTTTACTAGCTTGTCCAGTATGCTACCCAGGGTGAGGTGTTACGTACTAAATGATACTTGAAGCAGAAGTGAGTTTGAGTCTCCTGGATCAAAATGCACTCTGTAGAGTAGCCACAGGAATAAATTTGAACCCACTCCCCCTTTTTTTCCTTTTTTTATTTCCTGTTTTGTTTTGGTCTTGTCTTCCCAGGCATGGTTCACCAGAAAAAACCTAGCATTTGTCCGGCCCTGCGCACTGCAAAATTGGGATATTGATGATTGAAACACTTTTTAGAAAACTAGCCACAAGCTTTGCTTCCACCACAGTGGAAATCTACACCAGCCCTTTCTTCCTCTGGTCAGGCTTCTTACAGGTGCCTCAGAGCCAGAAAGGGCAGGATAACACTTTTAAGCAGAGTTGAGGAAGTAGAGCTGGTACCTGTGCAACAAAGGAGGCCATTCAGTCATTTTGAGAGTCTACTGTGGCACTAAAAATTCGAAGTCTGTGGGAGGGCTAGTTGTTCTGAAAACAAAGGATAATAAACATGAAGTGGGAAACATGAAAGATAATGTTTTTAAGGAGATTATATTGCTTTATTAGCTTTTGTGTTAATATGATGCTGTGTTTGCCACTTAGGAAGGGAGTGTTGAATGAGCAGTGGGTAAACACAGAGTCTCCTTGCAAACCTGGTGGTCACCAATGTGGTACCCACATAAATGTAGTGGCTGTTAAGTCTGCAGTAGAAGGTCCCATGAGAAATGCTGTGTGGAATGTTTTTGTTCTGTCCTGAATCTAAATTTAGGATTGCATGAAACTTTGGCCCTTTTGACATCTCAGCTAAGACCTGATTCAAATCATAAAGAGGAAATGGGATTCCTTAGGGATGTCTTCAGTGAAAGGAGTCTCAGCTACCTGATGAAGGTAAAACTTTACATTTATGTATGTACATTTTCCTTATAGTTTACTCTTTCGCTGTTCCCTTGATTTATCAACCATTTACTTTGCCAGAGCTTTTTTTTTTAAGAATTCTGTAGCAACCAAAGCATGTGTGTGTTTAAGCACAAACATTAATAATGTTTGACAATTAGCGTATTTTGTTCAGAAATAAATTTTTCTGCTCTTCTTGCTAAAATGAAGATACAGTGCCCCGTAGCTAAAAAGTAGTGTGAAATGGCTTCATTTTTTCCCTTATGCTCCTAAGTCTTAACAAATTTTCTGTCTGAAACTACCACGAGCAAAAAGAAAACTAAAAGACTCCAAAACAAAAAAGAACCCCAAGAAAGATTTATTTTTTTGACGCATCTCTGATAAATTATGTTCCTCAAATAGAAAAATATTCCAGTGTAGGTATATTTAGAAAGTTTTGTGTCTCTCTGTAGAAATATACCTGAATAATCTTTTTTCAGATTCATGAAAAACTCCGTCATTATGAAAGACAGAGCCCAACTCCTGTTTTACATAGTGCAGCAGGATTAGTTGAAGATGTGAGTAAAAACTCTTGTCTCATAATTTCCTATTATTTAAGCTTGCTTTTCTAACAAATCAAAGCTTTGCAATTGTACTATATGTGAACATAATTCCCATCTTCCCGAGGTGCGCTGTAATCTGTTGGCCATGGTTAATCAAGGAAATGAGAGCTCAAAAATACCAAGTCATTAAATGTCTAGTGAAGATGGACACATTCAGGCAGAAGGAAAGGATTTTATTAATGGCCTTCATAAGGGAAAGGCTGCAAAAAGCTTTCAGTCCTTTCTTGACAATAGGCTGTCCCAGCTAAGCACTCAGTCTTGTATTCAGACTTAAAACCATTACGACCCAAGCAGCACTGCTGTTGACACAGAGTGGTGTGGGTTGGAGGGACCTTGAAAGGTGATCTCATCTGACCACCCAGCCACAGGCAGGCTCACCTTCCACTAGATCAGATTGCTCAAAGCCCTGTCTAATCTGATTTTCAGTATTTCCAGTAGTGGGGCATCTGGAACTTCTCTGGGCAGCCTTGTTCTGACACCTCACCATGCAGGTGTTCTAGCATATCACAGAACCACAACCACCACCTTCATCATAAAAAAAATTCTTCCTTATACCCAATCGAAATCTGCTCTCTTTCAATTTAAAGCTGCTGCCCCATATCCTGTCACTACAGGCATTGGTAAAGAGCTTTTCTCTTTCTTGTAATCCTCCTTTATGTACTGAACAACAGCAGCGAGGTCTCCCCGAAGCCTTCTCTTCTCCAAGCTGAACAATCCCAACTGTCTCATCCTTTCCTCATAGGAGAGCTGTTCCAGCCCTCTCAGCATTTTCTCCTGTGGATGCACTCTCCTGTGGATCCATCTCCTGTGGATGCACTCTAACAGGTCCATGTACTGGGGACCCTGGAACTGGGCTCTGTGCTCTAGGTGAGGGGGCCTCATGAGAACAGGAGGAGAGGGAGAGGGAGAGAATCACCTCCCTTGACCTGCTGGCCATGCTTCTCTTCGTGCAGTCTGGGACAGAGTTGTCTTCCTCGGCTGCAAGCACACATTGCCATCATGTGTCTGATGTTTCACCTACCAGGATCCTCGAGTCGTTCTCTGCAGGGCTGCTCTCACTCAGTTCATCCCTCAGCCTGTTCACAGAGCAGAGTTGTGTTTTAGATTTGTGTGTAACACGTTACCAAGTGCCTGAAAAAGTGAAATTTACGCTGCATTTGATGGCTGTTTACATGCACCTCTTTTCTACCATGGTGTAGGAAGGGGCTGTGGAAGGTTTGGGAGCTCGAGTATCTCCCTTTTCAAAGTCAGGAGCCCCCAGTGCCCCATCTTAACGTGCAGCATACCCCTCCTCCCCTTTCCCACACACAGTGTACCACTTCCACAAAAGTTTCAGCATTGCTACCTGTCAAGTCATACAAAATTTCCATCTTCAGAATAGCAGAGAAGAGCTATATGACTTCCCTGTTTAGAACCCTTAACAGGGTAAGGAAATCTCTTTTGCCTCAACCCATTTTCCTTCCCTCCTCCCTCCCCTGCTTTCTCTCTCCTCCCACTCAATCAGCCCAGTGCAGAAGTGCCTTAATTATTTCTCTAATCTTTTGTTTGAAAGGCCTGAGACTCCAGGGCATATTTTGGTACCCAGGTTTTGCAGGGGAACATGGGAAGTTATGTTCCATGTTCCACACAGGTGATGCTACATGATTGCAGAAAGATTTAAAGTCCTTTATCAAATACTACAAGCACAAGAGTGTTGTTTCACACATCATTTATGTATTCCCTATAGAATTTAAAATTTCAGGACTTGATTCTGAAGTTATATTGATGGAATAACTCTTAAAATGTATGTTTAGGGATTTTGATTCTGATTTCTAATGCTGTCTTCTGTAGTATCAATTAAAGTAGCTGAAGAAGCTTTGGTTTCTTTCAGGTTTCATGCACTATGGACTGGGATCAGTTTTGATCTGTGCATGCTACTTTGATGGATGATAGATGTTAGCAAACGCTCAACAGAGATGTAAATACATTATCTTGTTCAGTGGACTTCTTTGATTTTGAGGTTGTAAATTTTTATTTTGAAGGTAATAGAAGAGTTGCAGACAGCACCAGTGAATAATGAAGAAAAAGAGCTACTTCAGCTGTTGTCAACACCACATCTCAGGGTAAAAAACACATTGGAGACCTTAACGAAATGCCTTTGCAGAATTGCAATAGAACATTTTGTAACAGAAAAGTTATGTTGAAGCATCCCTAGGAGAAGGGAAAAACTTCCTGCAAAGTAGTTCTGTTCCACTGGGATTTCCTGCACAGACTTCAGGATGTGAAGGAAATTGAGAAGAGACAGTGTCAGCCTTTCCTGCATAATGCACCATTCCTCCCCTCCTTACTGTTTTCTGAGGGACCAGAAGAGAAAAGGATACCTTCTTGCTTTTCATAGTCCACTTAAAATGTTTTTAAACTGAGCTTGGTTGTTGCCTGGATTTATTTCAAATATTGACATATACCAGTATATAGTTTACATGATGGGTAAGATAGTTGCTGAATCTTTTTTGGAGGATCTGTGGTGAGGGTAGAAAGGGGGAGGTTGACGTTTGCTGTAATACTGGAGACATGAGAACTGGGAATTGCAATATTACTCCATTACATTACTGTTTTTTATTTCCTTTGTGCAGGCAATGCTTGTAGTTCATGACACTGTAGCACAGAAGAACTTTGACCCAGCCCTTCCACCTCTGCCTGATAATTTTGATGATGATTTTGATGAGGAATCAGTGAAAATTGTTCGGCTAGTGAAAAATAAAGAGCCCTTGGTACATACTAGATTACCCATCTCTAGTCATAAAACTTTATAGTGTAAGAGTGTTATTTTGAGTATGGAGGAGATACTTGAAGGTGTCATCAAATTGCCTTCAGAAACTAGGAGTGTTGTGAAGCTTGTAAAATAACATTGAAAAATTTGGTAAATGCACCTTCACAGTTTTGCATTTAGATGCTTTATGAGCATTTGTTTATAATGGCAGTTAGCACAGTGAAGGAACTGTGCATGTTGAAGCAATTATGCTTATTATATGTATTAATTCTTTTCATACTGTAGCTAACATTCAGTGACTTAATATATTCACTTGCATGAAAGTCGGTGATGTATGTTAAGAGTATGTTTGATACCTGTATGTGAGCATTTTATTGTCAAGGTACTAATTTTATACAAATGGAAATGGAAGAATTGATTTCCTAAGGAAAAAAAGTTGTGTTGGGAAAGAAATCTGCTTTTTGTATATCACAGTAGTAGAAGGGAGCAGTGACTGAATTCCTGATGGAATTTGTATTGCCAGCAGAGATAGGAGGAGGAAAAAAAATCTAACTACTTGGCTTTTTTTGTTCTCATATATAAAAGTGCTGACTGTATTGTATAAAGATTCAGAAGAGGAAGAGAAAATTTGTTACAATAAGCTGTTTTGCACACTTGAGTGACTTTGATGACCACAGTAATGCAGGCAGTGTAAGCACTTACCAAAGTCAGCAGAAAGGAAGGTGTGTGCACCTTCCCATAATCACTTGGCATGGGAAAAACTTTAATAATGGTGGAATTCATCAAGGAGAAAGAGAAAATCCATAGCACAAATTAATTCCAGTTTAAAAGACATAATAGCATACACGTTATTTCACTGGTTGCTGTATTCAGAGCAAATTTCTTACCTTTTTTTGGGTGGGGGGTATGTTTTATTTCAGGGAGCTACCATCAGAAGAGATGAACATTCAGGAGCTGTGATTGTAGCAAGGATCATGAGAGGTGGTGCAGCTGATCGCAGTGGTATGATTGCAGTAGTGGATTTCTGAAGTTGCATTTGTAAACTTCTAAAGTTTCCTAAGCATGCACTTAGCATTTCTGTATATCATCAGTGATCTGTTAATCTAATTACATATGGTTTTTTATTAAAATGGCCATTAGGAAAAAATGAAAACAGAGATGGAAGAAGTAGGTTTGAGCTTTAGAAGAAAGCAAAGAATGTTTTTTACTTTTAATCTAGTATCTTGGTTTATTTAGTGTATCATGTGTTGTTTTCTGTTTGCTTTACTGAGAAATTCTTTTATGCCAGTTAACAGTAGCTGTATATACATCAAGTACAACATTTCTTATTGGACTGGATAAACAAACCTAAAACTTGTAGAGCCTCTTCATGGCGTGTTAAAAAAAAATTTAGTGTAGCATTCTTTGTGGGACTGTGTGGTATTGATCTGTCAGTTGACAGACATGTCATTCCTGCCTTTATAAGCAGCAGTATGTCTTCTGACTTTATAAGATTTGGTCACACTCATGAAACTATTCCAGTTTTGCATACTTCATACTGATCCAAACAGTGATTTTCCAGAGTACCTGTCTGCATGCTGCTCTCCTTTGAGTCTGTGCTGCATGGAAAGGAAGTGCCATAGGGAATAAAGGCAGGAGACCTCGAGGCACATTTCCAGCAAAGGCACTTGGCTCTAGTGCTAACTCCATCAATCTGCATGAGGGAGGAGAGGAAGTACATGCTAATGACTTAGGCTGGATATCAGAGGAGTGGTGCTTTCTGGTCTGTAGATCTATTTTAATTTACTTACCATCTTTGCAGGTCTTGTCCATGTTGGAGATGAACTAAGAGAAGTCAATGGTATTACTGTGCTTCACAAACGACCAGAAGAAATAAGTCAGATTTTGGTCTGCACTGATTTTCATTTCAAGATCTTTTCTGTTTGGTGATCTAGTAATTACAGTAGATGATGACATTTAACCATGAGTTTAAAATATAGAGCTAAAAGATGCAATCCCTGCTTGTCTTTGCATTAAGAGTTTTTCTTCTCCCAGTGGATTAGTCTTCTCCTTTTGACTTCAGAAACTTCTGCGAACTGGATTGGTACCAAGTAAGATACAAATACAAAGTTAACGTGTTGCTCTGTCAAGAACTTCCCTTTAATGCTTTGTTTATGACAAGCAAACTGCAAATTATAAGTACATTCCTAAAGATGATTCATAATGTGGTACGTTAGGAAGCTGAAGGAAGTCTTGTCCGTGTGTTCAGTAGAGCTGTCAGTCTGCTCTTTACCAGCAGATTCCTGGTGCCATGAACAAATTCTTGCTTCAAGCTTCTCTAACGTGAATACCCACAAATCTTGGTAGAAAGTGTTGTAGCTCTTCTTTATCTCTGACTTCCCTCTTGTGGCATGGTTCCCCCTTGTCTTGGTGTGGAGTGGAGGTAGGGGCACTGTAAGGACAGTGGTGACACAGAAGACTGGCATTGGTTCCATCACCTAATTTCAATTTAGATCAAAATAATCCCAGATAATGACAAAGACTGCTTTTAATTGGGGGGGTGGGGAGTTGTCAAAACCACTTTGAAATAGTGTGTAAAGTTTTATTTATGGGGACCTTGGGATGCTTTTCATCTGTCCTGTGTAATTTCTAATTACGTCTGTCCCCCTGAATTAATGCCTGAAGTGTAACACTTCCCTTTTCGTGGTTTATTTTTTGAAGAAAAGCTACAAATGTTTGGCTGTGTTTGCTTTTTAATCTATGCAGAATTGCAGGCTTCTCTACAACACAGTTCATCACATACAAGATAAGGTGTCTAAAATACATAAGATAAACCCATTCCAGATTTCTGAAGGACCTAGAAGTGCTTTTTAGTTTACTATAACTAATAATTGTCATTTACTAGCAAAGATATCTAGAGTAGTAGGGGAGGAAGTAGGTGTGGAGAAAGTAGGTGGTTTTTTTGAAGATGTTTGCATTTCACTCTAATCAGTTAGCCACTCTATGGAGAAAACACAGCAGTATTTTTCAAAGCAGCACTTTAAAATTATTACTCTGCAGTAATTTAAGTCAGTGTCGTACTAAAAGCCACAGAAGTATTTAATGTCCTGTGAACTGTAGCCCAGAAATTAATGCAGTTGCTAAAAGCAAACAAAGGAATTTTAATGCAGGTCTTTGTTTTAGCCAGGTAGTTACTGGAGATGTCTCCATGGGCAAGACACTGTTGTGGAGTCATAGAACATCATGACAGTCTCTGTAATGCAGTTAAATAGTGGATTAGCTTGGCCTGTTAGAGTTCTGAGAAGGAGACAGCTGCTAGCTCCTTAACTGGAGCATGAATAGTCTGCATTGTATCCTTGCCTTGCTTGCAAAGTGAAAAAACATTTCTTTTTTTCTCAGGCTCAGTCTCGAGGGTCAATAACATTAAAAATAATTCCAGCCATCAAAGAAGAAGATCGTCTGAAGGACAGCAAGGTATGCAGCTGAAATACTGAAGCTCATCTTTACAGCCTGGCATCTCTGGAAATGCACCATTCCTGCTGTTCCAGTGGGAAGTGCCACAGACACATAATTGAACTACAAAGACAGGAGAGTGGTTTCTTGTGCAGTACCCTTTTATTCAATAGAATTACCTGCATGACTCTTCTCCTCTTCATCTTGGCACGTGTTCTTCTATAGCATTTCTGAAACCTAGCCTCTTCTTTTTGGTCCATGTAATTAAATTTGGTGTTCTGCTCGTCTCCTCTTACCATGGCAGCTGCAGTCTGTCCATTATCTCTGGGCGTTTTGCCACTCACTTGAGTGAAAACGAACCCCTCTACAGACAGAGCTGCATCCATCGTGTGACCCCATCAGCCCACTTCATCTGCCCTCCCTGATCAGCAATAATTTACTGCTCAGCTGGTCCCTGACAGGATTCCTCTGTCAATCTCTCTGCTTCCCTGCTTTTGGTTGCTGAATTTTTCCTTGAAGCCCACAAATCCCTTTCTAAAGTGGTTCTGCTGTTACGTGTTAAATAGTTTAAAGATGCAAATCCAAAGTTGAATAGTAGATTTTGATGCATTAAAGCAACATTTTAAGGACAGTCTTTACAACTGGGCAACTTTGCCATAAATCCATTTTTATTGTTTTATCCCTCCCTTTATTTTTTTTTCATTTCTTTATTGCATTTTGTACTTAATGTAGATTGTGATCTGTGTTTCTTGGGGCTCTGGTCTTTTGAGTCTCACCTTCCACAATGCCAATATATAATGATTGGGTATGTGCTGGAAAGTTAATTTATTTTTCTGCTTAAGCTTGCTAGATGTCTGTATTTTTGAGTGCTTGAGGGAGGGATACAGTGTATATACAGTTAGCAGTGTTAGCATCGGGGAAAGCCTTTTAAAGGCAGTTTGAAATTCCAGATAGGACAAGAAGAAATGACATGTTAACTTTCTTTTGAAGGTGTTTATGAGGGCACTTTTCTGCTACAATCCCAAAGAAGACAGAGCCATTCCTTGCCAGGAGGCTGGGCTGCCATTTAAAAGAAGACACGTCCTAGAAGTCGTAAGCCAAGATGATCCCACGTGGTGGCAAGCCAAGCGTGTTGGGGATACCAACCTCAGAGCAGGCTTGATCCCCTCTAAACAGTTCCAAGAAAGGTTTGTCAGCAAAGATTACAAGTTGGTTTTTTTTCTTTCACAAAGGTTATCTGCTTCTCTTAATGTTGCAAGAAAGATCGTGTGAGCAGAAGGGAAATAAAAAAAGCATTGGATTGATAAACTATTGATTTCTATGCTCTGATATGTGAAAGCATAAAATGTTTTAGAATCTTCTCTCTCATTCCCTTATCAGTGACAATCTGCAACTGTCATAGTTTTAAAGAAAGTCTTTTAAGTAGTTGAATCAGAGACATTTTAATTTTTTTAAGAAAAAGCACTATTTCATTCTTTATTTGCAATGCTGTGAGTGTAACATGCTATAAATTCTCTATAATTCTTGAGTTTACCTATCTAAAATATAATTATTTTTTATTCAGACGACTGACCTACAGAAGAACAACAGGCACTCTGCAGAATGCCAGAACTCTGAAGAAACCATTATGTGAGTCTGTTGTGTTCTTTCAGTGATGTTTTAACTGATACTAAGTTCTCAGTATTTTTCTGTTGTTTCAATAATGATGTGTTTAAGTGTATTTTACCACTGATTGATATTTTGAATACAATCTGCCATTGGTTGATGTGCCTGGACCCAAGCTGCAACAGGGGAGGATTTGGGTTTGAGCTTTATCCAGTGTTGCTAGTGTCTATTGTTTTCAAAAAACATAGCTGTCCCTCTCTTCCTGCTCTCAAGAACATGAGACCTTACATATTTAGATACCTTAAAATTTGCTATTGTTCACACTTTTTTTATGGTTTGAAACTTGAAAGCTGCAAAAATAACCTAATGCATACTTCTTGAGATTCTTACAGAAGTGCATGAAACTACTCTAAACTCTATTTTTTATGAAAATAAAGTGTGGCTTTTAGGAAGATAAAAATCACTGGAGCTGGAAATACAATCTGTATTTCAGGCTTAATGTTGCAGAGCTGGTCTTAAGTAGACTTCAGAGTGATTCTTGTTTACAGCTCTGCAGTCTCTGTCCGTGAATTAGTCACAAAAAACCCCGCTGCTTGTGAGGAAATTGCCAGTAAGTGATGGACAGCAGAGGACGTTACCATTATCCCAAAATGTGTTGCTGTTGCTCTTGGGCACTTCAGCACAGGCACTGGT
Organism: Oreocharis arfaki; assembly: GCA_013398015.1. Classification (NCBI taxonomy): domain Eukaryota; kingdom Metazoa; phylum Chordata; class Aves; order Passeriformes; family Paramythiidae; genus Oreocharis; species Oreocharis arfaki. The sequence goes on along the minus strand of VZRR01009628.1, from coordinate 213,755 downwards.
GATGGGGGGGGAAGCCCTGTGACTGTGGGAGGCCAGGATTGTGCTGGGACTGCCACCCTCATGGAGACAATCTGGAAATTGTCCCTCTTGAGTAATAGCAGTGAATTTCTGCCCTTGGTGCATGATGAGATACAGGTATTCTTGTGCTACAAGGAGGGAAGATGCTCAGTCAGATTATGAAATAGCATTACTGCTTTAAATGAAGCTTTTCCAAGTTAGTTTCCATTGCATTCAAATTAGGAGGCATGTAGTGAGGATTGCTGCTTAAGCTTTATCTCAGAGGTTTTTGAGACAATGAAGCTGATAACTGGTTATAATGCTAAATTTCAGCCCAAAATTCTTTAATCAGTTGATGTGGGTATTGTACTGCACTATGTTTTTTAAGATAGAAAAGCCTGTTAAGAAAATCAAACCAGAAGAACCTTTCTTTCCATTTTCTCTAATTTTGCTCAATTATTTGTCCATCTTTTAATATCATCCCAACTCTACCTTTCATGCTAACTATAGATGATCAGTCTTCTGACAAAGGTAGGTACTCTCCCAACTCACTTTCTGTCTGAATATAAACAAATTGTATCTGGTACGTTTAAAAAATAAAGTAGTATTGGGGTTTAACATTTTAGGGCACCCATGTCCATCCAAAGTGATTTGTCTTCATTCATTTGGACTGCTTTCTGTGTTATTTTCATTATGAACAACTGTGTTGGGCTCATGCAGTTTATATGTGACTGTACCAGACCCCTTTCCAAGTATCAGGTATTTCCTGTTGAATTCTGCATGCTGTGATTATTGTTTCACATTACAGTTGCTTCTTGAGATTCATATTCCAAGTATTAGTGTTCCATCAGCTTTGGTGGAAGTGCCAGTCCTGTTCTGCAGTTAGAGTACACCAGTCATGGCCAGCTGTCAAAGCACAAGTCTGAAAGAGCCCCCCTTCAACAGCAGAAAATAGCTCTGATCTTAGCTATGGATTGATGTTATTGCTGTTGGTACTTTATCTTAATGTAGGCATAATGTTTTAGGAGTTCACATTGGCACTGCTGGATTACAAACCTGCATGCAGCTGTTCATTAAAAAAACAACAGCCCTCTCTTGGCTGGCACCTTTTGTTACAGGTTTAAGTTGTGTATAATTTTGCTTATGGTTGGGTTTATCCCAGAACCACACACCACCACCTTAAAATGAGTACAGTTCTGTAAATATTGCAAGGGCACAGGTGCCCAAATGTTAACAAACCAGGTATCCCTCTTTCAGGAAGTATGAGAACTTGGTATTTGTTTTAGGATTGCAGTGTATTTTTTTGCAGCTAAATATTGCAGTTTTATTATGCACACTTTTAGGGGCCTTGGGGTGGTTGTAATTTGAGGAGGGATAGGTTGGGCATTTGAAGCATGTTATTTTACATACATGCATATGACCAAAGCATCAAATCTTTGTATTTTTAATAAAGAATTAAGCAATGATAATTTAACTTGGTCAAAATGAAAGGGGTTAGAGTTCATCTTTGTTATTTCTGATGCCCTTTTTTCAAGCCCAGCTGATAATGAAATACCAGAAGAGGCAATTTTCTTACATAATCATACTCATTTATAAAGTTATTCATTTAAAAAAAAAGGAGCTCTGTGTTTGTGGAGTCTACTTTTTTACTTAAGCCTGAGTATCATACTTTTACCAGCAGCACTAATCAAATGTCATGAGTGCTGAAAAGCATAAACTCTGGGAACTGTAAATACCAAGGTATAAAATTCTCTAGTTCAATATCAAAGTCAGGGATTTTTTCAAATACAAACCACTAGCCAAGGCAAGTGGTTTTTTGGTATCAGTAATGTTTATGTTAAAGAAGTAAGTGCAAACAATGCAGGATATAAAACTTCTTTCCTTGCCAATGAGCCAGACTTGTATCACACGCATTGTCTAAGATATTTCCATCCTCCCTCTCACTCTCCTTTCCCCTGTGCCCTACCCCCCACTCCCTTGCTTTTTATTTTACAGAAGACTGTGACTGTGAAGGATATTTCAATGGACACTACATAGGTGAGTAACCAAAAACCTCTTACATCTTCCCTAACACACCCACCCCCAAAAAATACAAAACCAAAATGAAAACCAAAAAAACCCCACCAAATAAAACCCCCCCAAAATCCCACTTCCACATTAAAAAATTAAAACTGGACTATTTATATTCATTTCCCATACATTCATGAATTAGATTATCTCTGTGGAAAGGCATAATTAGACTTGGGCATAACCAATTCTTGGCAGTTTAAGGTTATATGAGGGGCTTTTATTATAGGTTGGGTGCTTGGTTTTCTATCCCATATGCAAACATTTCTCCTATAGTATTAGCATATATGTACTGATTTGGTTATAAATGAAATTTGTGGGCATAACTCATATTTGAAGACAATAACTTGTAGCTGAACAAGCTTGAAAATCTGGGTACGTGGAGACATGTCAGTGTATCTTCTGTTCTTGTGCACAGCTGGTTTGCGCAGGAGCTTTAGGTTGAGTCGTAAAGAGAAGGAAAACAATGGGAATGAAGGCAAGCAAGCAGAGCAGGGAGAGGGAGCAGAGTTCCTAACATATGAAGAAGTCACAAAGTATCAGCAACAGCCTGGTGAACAGCAGAGGCTGGTGGTTTTGATTGGTAAGATACCCAGTTGGTCCAAAATTTTTCACCTTTCTCCCTCTTCCCTTATCCTGCACTTCCAGAGGCTTTCTTTAGATGTTTGGTTTGGGGGGTTTTGTGCTTCTGGTGGGTTTTTTAAATGCTTTTTCTGGTTTTTGTTGGAAGTCACTCTATTATTTTAAATTACATTAAAAAACAAACAAAGGAAAAAAAAACAAGTATTCAAACTCACCAAATCCTTCTAAAAATCATGATGCAGGAGTATTTCTCATTTTTCTGACTCCCTTTGGTTGTTTCTCCAGCATTTACTTAGGCTGTCAGAGCTATTGATGAAGAGGTAGATGTTAGAATTGTCTAACAGGATTTTGCATGCAATTTTAACTCAGTAGCCTTATCAGCCTTGTGTTGAGCCAGTTTCCCAGGATGCCCTGGAATTCAAGGGTATCCCATAGAACCAACTGCTGAGATTACAGATTTTCTGACTTAGTGTGTGCCACATGATTGTCCAGCAGTTGTTCAAGGAATTCAGTTTGTTCCTGACAATGTTCTTCAAAGCAGAATATGGCAGAGCAGGTCATGAGGTCTCTCATGCAGAGGTTTCTTCAAGCACACTCCTGAATTGTGTTATTTGTGTGAAACTGATGTATTTATTTTCTGCAGTATTTCATTTCATTTCACACAGAAATCTATCAGTCAGTTTTATTTCATTAGGTTGCTTGGGGGCCAAGTTAAGTGAGCTCAAGCAAAAGGTTGTGTCAGAGAACCCACAGGAGTATGGTGTTGCAGTTCCACGTGAGTAAAATTCACTGACTTGTGTTTGTTGGGTCTTTATTCCATAACTGATGGTAATTTGTGTTCTGACTATTGATTTTATGCATATTTCTGAAGTACTTCAAATTTTTTTCTCATTGTGATACACTGTGTTTGCCCTTGATAGGTGAATAAATCATTGTGTAACTTGGCACATACACGTTTTGGAATTCTGTCAGCTCAGTGGGGTTTTTTTAGTTGTGTTTTCCTAAGTGGGCAGATTGCATTTCACAGTGTCTGTTAAAAGAATGAAAAACTGAATACAGGAAGAAAAAATGGAGTGTGACTTGCAAAGAGAGCTGCTGTGATAAACTAGCATCTTAAGAGTCAGCCAAAACATTGTGTGTTTAAAAAAGGGTGATTTTTCTTGAGAACAGCATTACAGCTGCAGTTAAAAAAAAGCAGACAGCAATAAACCAAGTCAAAATTTGGGCAGGATTTTAAGTTGTTGATTAGTATGTCTAGGCTGTTCAAACAAGCAAGTCAAAGTAGTAGAGAAATTAGTGATTCTTGCATGGCTTTGTGGCTAGAGTTACATTGAATTTCTTTTTCTGGATTATTTTCTTTTAAAAAAAGGAATTATCAGACACACACAAAAAAATCCATTGTTATTTTTATTCCCCAACAAGCTTTGCTTTACTTTTTTAATCCAAAAATTAAATAGTTTATATGTTATTTAAGACCTTTAAAAAAAAGTTGTTCAGGCAGGCTTCAGTAAGCTAGCAGAACTCAAATGGGTAATTCCTACTTGAATTTAAACACATCCACGAAAAGAATAGCAGACATTACTGTACTTTTATGGTCAGGCACAGATTTGTAGAAGGATCATCAGAGCTTCTCCTACAGTAATAACAATTACTGAAAGAAATGACACCAAAAGTAAGGGACTCCCATAATTATGCAAACTTCACAGTACCTTGGGAAAACAGCCATCAGTGTTCTTACTGCAAACTCAAAGGCAGCATAATAGGACTTTATGTATTTCCTGGGTTTATTTTTGAGCTTTCCAAGAAAATGGGAGTCCAGAATTCCAGACAGTTAAGTTACACTGTTTACTGTGGGATATCCTCTGCTGCATCTGCCAGGTGTAAGAAGGATGCTTCCTAATTTATTTTGTTAGTTACAGCACTCTGGGGAGCAAAACAATTTCATTTTTGGTCATACAGTATCTGAGATTGAGTTTGAAACAAAATTATATGGTCTGATTTATGTTTTGTTCATTAGAATTTGCCACTGTGTAACTTCCTTGTTTGAGGTCATGAAAATGTGACAGGAGCTAAGTAGAGAAAACATTTGCAAAGGCTGATATATCTCTCATGTCTTGCTTCCCTTCTCTTCTAGATACAACAAGGTCCAGGAAAAGTCATGAGAGAGAGGGAGTAGAATACAATTTTGTTTCTAAGCAATCATTTGAGACAGATGTGCAGCAAAACAAGTGAGTTCATTTTAAAATACTGGTATAACTGACTATTTTAAAATATTTCTTGTTCAGTCTTACATCATATGCATACCAAAATCAGGTGACAAGTTGGACTAGCTGTATTAGAAGGATTCAGCTTTCTAACTAAAAAACTCTTTACTGAGTCTGGACTGTTAGAGCAAACTGAAAAATTTAGCTAGAAGCAATTTAGGAATGACATTAGTGGGAGGATCCTGAGTTAGAATTTAAACCTGCATAAGTGTTGTGATTGGTCAGAATTGAATCTAGTGAAAGTAACAGGTATTTAGTTGGGCCTGCTCACCCTCTGTTTAATAGGATGGGTCAAAATTTTTATTCACAAGTCTGCTTGAAAGTGTGTGGAAGAGTGAATCTGTGCCTATACTGGACCTTCTGTGAGCCCCAGTGTGTTCCCTCAAAGTCAGGATTGTTACTAGTCTCCCAAAAGATGGGAGAATTGCAGTCCATTTCCTTGTCAGCTTTGTCCTGTTTTCTGTGAAAAATTATCCTTTCTTCTTCCCCATTTTGTCAGTAGTGCTGATTAGCTGTTAGTGATATATGAAGAGCTGCTACTAAGCAAGGAAGAAAAAAAGTGGAAAAAATTAAATCCCTACCCACCTACCTCTGATTTTCTGCCTTTTCTCCCTGTTTGACTACTGTGACTTCAGGAAACAGCTGTCAAATGTCCTAAGTTAAATAGTCTTAGTATTTTTTGTAGATGGTACTTAAAAATATATTGACTTTTTAGATTTGTGGAACATGGAGAATACAAGGAGAATTTGTACGGTACAAGTCTGGAGGCAATCCGGTCTGTGATGGCCAAAAAGAAGGTTTGTTTGGTGGATGTGGTACCTGAAGTAAGTTCTGCAGCTTATTTTAAAGAAAGTAAATCTGATTTACTGTTGGCTGGCAGAATAGGGCTCTTGGGAAGCAGTGCAGTGGTTACAGTTCCTACATGTCCAGGCTGTACAGTAGTTGTCACTGTGCTGTGGGACAGATGGGCATCACTGTCCCAGCCTGCTCAGGTCCTAGGGAGAACACTTAGAACAGAGTTGTTTTTTCATTCTAGTTCTGATTTTAAAAACGCTGGCCATAGCACACACAAGAGACACCCCCAGGGCTCTCATTTGTAGGATGTCAAAGATACAGGAGCAGTTTTCAGGTGCAGACAGATATGGAATACAGTAACATTAGGAATCACCCCAGGACACTAGCATTGCAAGCAGTGCCAGTAGACCTGCTCCTAATACCTCCATACTGTGAGTTAATACTTGAAATTTTGATTCAGATTTTGTAACTAGGCTGGGAAAAGACTCCTGGTACTACCTCAGATGAATTCCAAGCTGAAATTTTTGCAGTGTTTGGCTGCTTAAACAAAGCAAACCATAACTTGCCCATGAAGTCAGGGTTTTTTATACCTTGCTCAGTATTTTTTGCCATGTCCTTGCCCCTTGGAACTGCAGTGCAGAGCAAGGCAGGTGTGCTGTTAAGGCCATGCTCCATGGCACTCTTGTGTGCCAGCCAGGGCACTGGCATGAACCTCTGTTTGAAGAGCAAAAGATTACTGTGCTCAGATGTGTAGCACACAGGACTTCACAGTGTGTCAGCCTGTACCAGTGAAACTACAGAAACCAGTCTGAGTCTGCCATGCTTCTTTTCTTGTAGCTAAAAGAAGTCTGATAACAAAAAAATATCTGTTCACAGGCAGTAAAGCACTTGAGGACTCCTGAGTTTAAGCCTTACGTTATCTTTGTGAAGCCTCTCATTTCAGAAAAGAAAAAACATGTCTTAAAATCTCCCATGTCAGAAGAAATCTCAGCCCCCGTTGTAAGTATTCTGACTTCTGGTCTCTCCTTTTTAGACATGAAAGAAGTACTTGGGCTAGCACTTCTGTTACATGAAAGAGCTCCTCCTCCATGACAACAGTGGGGGCACTAAGTAGGTCCTGTAGCCTTTCAGATGGAACTTTAGAATGGAATTTTTGACTCCTTATGTACTCAAGTTTTAAAGTAACATGAAGCCAAGTGCCAGTCTTCCATGTGGATCTGGGTACATCATCAAGGCTGCAGCAGGGGAAGTTGCCACTGAACTCAGATAAGCCAGTAGTCATTTTACATTTCTGATGAGCAGCCCCATGAAATGGTAATGGTAGCCAGCTATTTCTTACACCTCCAAATTGACACCCACACCAGTGTCACCCAGTGCTTTTATGGTGTACACACACGACACAGTATGTGGGGGTCTTCTGAGGATCAAACCTACATCAGCTGCAAGTTGGTGATGTGTAAATCTGAACAGAAACAGAGTGCATAATGCCATTACTTTGGTAACCTGAATTTAAATTTATATGTTACAGAACTTAGTTCACTTGCTAAGTTTCTGTGTAAACCCTCAAAATTACTCACCTTGGGACAATGCATGCAGCATTCCTTTGCAGTTTTTGAGGAGTGTGGTTTCCATGTCTTAGGTTAGGCAGCAGCTCTTAAGTACATAAAATGCAGCATCACCCTTTTAAGTCCCTCCTGTAGCATATTTCCCCCCTTCCCTAAGGTCCCTTGCATTTTTTGGAGCAGCTACCAGTAGCATACTGCTCCTTGATCTCAATTTTAATATCTTCAATACCTTCTCCTAGTGATTGTGGCTTTGGTTCCATGTTCTTTCTCAAAGTGATGACTCGTGCTAACATACTTTAAAATGCTAGTAACTAGAAAGACATGCTGTAAATGTCATACCAACATCTTGTGTTGATCAGCAGGATGAAGAACAGCAGGAAATTATTAATTCAGCAGCATTCATTGAAGAGCAGTATGGCCATTTAATTGACACTGTACTGGTGAAAGAAGATCTCCAGAGTGCATGTAATGAGCTGAAAAGTGTGTTGGAGAAACTGAACAAGGATTCATTTTGGGTGCCAGTCAGCTGGGTTAGGTCATAGCTTGTTACCATGTTTAAGGTAAAGACTGTATAAAATGTTTTGTAAATACTTGAAATAGAAAAAGGGAATATGTTGAATTTGTTTCCAAACTGCTGGTCTTATCTAGAAGGCAATACATAAAGACTGTATGAGGAAAAACAACAAAGTCACAAGCTGCCACTGCCTTTCTGAGTCAGAATTTTGAACAGCAGCTGTCAGAAGTTGATACTCAGACTAAAGAAGCCAGTCCAATCTTTTACTGATCTTTAGACTGTAAATAGGGCATTTTCTTACAGTGAAGGTTCACAGAGGGTCCCACACTTCCAAAGCATTTTAGTGCTGAGACCCTGACACGATGGGAGGATTGTCCTTTGACCACAATTCTAGCCACAAATTTTGTGGCTAGAGTTAAAACTTCAGAATGAAGTACCCTTTGGGACCAAGCTACTTCAGCTGGGTGGGAGGAGAGTTCTTTGGAGAGTGGTTACACCATGGCAGTTACTCAGGCTGGCTGGCCAGCAAAACAATGCTGCACACAGAAGCATTAATTGCAAATCCTTTCCAGTCAGGCACCAAAAACGAGGCCAGCTGTAGAAGGGGGTTTTTTATGTCCATCACATTTCCCAGTACTCCAAGTTGTCTTGCACAGGTGTTGGTCTGCTCATCCATAGCTTGTGCCCACTTTCCCAGTGTCTTTCTACTGCCACAGGACAAATGCTGAGCAAGCTGTGAGTGTACCTGTCTGACTGGCCAGCTCATAAAACATAGATTTTTATAGTGCACATGAAAACAACTCCATCTGGTTCTAAAATAGGACATCTAAGCTTAGTTTCTGCAAAACATCTTTGCCTGTGCTACCTGATGGGCCACAGCCTTGACACCAATGGAACAGCTCCAAAAAGGGCACTAAAAGGAGGAGCCTGAAGTAATAAATAGCTGAGCTACAGGTCAAAATCATCATCCTTCCAGCATTTATGACTTTTGTTCCAAATCTGGTAAAGGTTTCCACAGCATCAAATTGGCCTGAAGAAGAAATCTTGACTGTTAGAGGACCTTGTATATATTTGAGGAGACTTGAATATACAGTATTTTTAAGTGGGTCTTAAGAAGAAGATTCAGAGATTACTCTGGAAGTAGCTGTGCTTTATCACTGGTGGGTGTGAGGGGAGAGCATTGTACAGGTGCATGTTAGCTGTAACTAGTTCCTGTTTTCACTTGCCTGCTGAGGTCTAATATTTCCTGTGTATTGTGCCCTTGAAACAAGACCTTTTGGTGTACCAGTCTTGTTCCTTATATCTTAACAGTATGATGTTATTCTTGTTCCATGACAGTTAGCAGAACTAAAAGTTGCATATTAAAAGCACATTTCTTACATACCAGTGTCACTGAATCTACATTATGTCTAGCCCAAGAAGTGGTGTAGAAGAGTCACCCCCATCCATCCTCTCCACATGGCAGCTTTCATGGATGGTCCTGCCCCTGGGCATTGAGGTTCTGTTCCCTACAAAAAATGAACTTCTCCCAGTCAGGTCTCTGCACTTGTCAGTGCTGCAGCCTGGTGGCCTCAGCAAGAGAGTAAGGACTCCTCCCTGGGCAGTGGGCTGTCAGCTCTGCAACCATGTTCCAGCACAGCCACCAAAAGTAGTTTGGCTTCTTAGAGAGGCAATTTGTGACAGATGTACCTTGATCCTATGAAAAACTGAGTGTAATATTTTTAAAACTATTTCAGTAACAGCATTTCAAACTAAGTCATTTTATGAAAATATTAAATGGCCAGATTGATCTCACCCTTGATCTGTATTTCAGGTTACAAACAGATTTTTATAGCCTGCAAGACAAACATGTTCAGAAGATTCAGATTTAATTTAAAGAAAACTAAGAGTCAGAATTTATTTAAAGCAAGGTTGCTATCATAACATCTTAAAATATTTTGACTGGCTAGCAGTAAATAAAGCTGTGTGTTTGTTTTATGATCTAACTTAGTCTAATAGTAGAAACATGCATTAAGAGAGGCAAGGCACAAGTTACATATAAGGTACACCTCAAATTCTCAGTTATTTTAATGTAAGTTAGCAAAATACAATATTGCCATTAAAAGTGTAAAAGGTAAAAAGATAACTTCATCATGGGATTGGTGACAGACAGACTCACCCTAGTGGAAAATCTTCCACAGGCAGCACATTTTCTATTAAATTGAGTGTTAATCACTGCAGTTGCTGGAAGAGGACGAGGTGTGGGCTTGCAGAGAACCACAGTGAGTGCAAAACCCAGGGCCGTGGTGTGGGGCAGCCCAAAACGATGCCTGCATTCCATCCCTGATCCTCAGTGCAGTGTGTGACAACAGCACAGGGTCACCTACAGTGCACTGCACAGCAAGTGGGGGATTTTCCTGACAAATGTTAGAAGATACATCCCCTTCATGACAACCCTAAAATTAACTAGGAAGTCAGCTACTGTCTGGGGACATGTAGCAATTTTGACTTTTTAAAACCATCCAAAAATCAGGAAACTGTCCACTGCTCAGGGTAACTCCTCATGGTTAAACTGCATTAAAGGGAACTTGGGTGCCTAAAAGCCTCCCATGCCATCCCAGGGAAGAGAAGCTTTTCAGAAATATTCCAGAATTGAATACTGCCTTATTTATGCTAAGGCAGGAATTCCAGCAGAAGTCCATGTTGAATGTCATACAGCAAGAGCACAATACTCTAAGCAGCACTATGATTTAATAGTGAAAAATCTGAGAGCTACCAGAAAAATACCTGCAGATGGCAGTTGTGCAAAAGGGAAGGAGAAACTGTATTTTGTTAATGAATAAAAATGTATTTTGCTAATGAGTTCGTGTTTTGGATCTGCACAACTGATGGCACATCAGCCATGGCACAGATTAGTGCTTGGAATCCCACTCCCACACCCTTTTTTTTTTTAAGTCCCCTCCAGCCAGGGACATTTAAGTAAGAGGACAGTATGCCCCACATAAGCCTTCATCCTGCTGTGCTGAACATTCCATTAGCTGGACTCCCCGCTGCTGGGTGCTCTTCTCCCAAAGACCTGGTGCCTGCAGGATCGTTATGACTAGCTCCTCAAAGGCATGTTGCTATCCCTATATCTTGGCACTGGTCTCTGCAGGAAGGGGAAAAAAAATATTTTATCTTATTTGCAGGGAGTATATTCTACTTAGTAAAAATTGATTTTGGGACCACACAGAAGATGGGAGTTTTTTAATGAGTGAACCTCCTCTCCATTCTCTCAGGTTGAATAGGATAAACAGGAGTGCATCCCAGTCTGAAGCATCACATTTTTCCACCTAAAAAAAAAATCCACAGTTCCCCATTTTCTCCATAATGGAGAAATAAAAATTGTTCTTAGGTTGTGACAGTAAATCTAGAAAATAATTATTCCACAATGAAGCTGAGAAGCAAAGAATAGAGAGGGAATTAAATGTTGTCCCCTATGTGTTTCAGTTTCTCCTCGAAACCTTTTCAAGAAGCTTTCTCTGTATAAACTCAGTTTGTTCCCCATCTTTGTATCTTCACATTGTACATTTTATTGTTGCTCTAAGAATATTGTCCTTCATGTAGTTGCAACAGAAACCTGAAAATGAAAGATCACACAAGATCCTTGCTGACATCAATAAGGAGAAAAATTTCACTCTTCCGGGCTCTGAATTAAAAACTCCTGTTAGTTTCAAGAGAATATAAAATTCATGTCTGTACAGTGTATGCAGTAAATCTGTTTCAGAGAAAAGTGTTTCTAGTTGCAGTCAATGCAGAGCATCTCTGCAAATGTTGAAACCTATACCCATATGAATTACAGCAAAAGGAACCCATATTAATTAGGCATTAAACATATTAACCCATCAACCTGAAATACAATTGTACATTCATGCTTAGCAATACCAAAATGAACATATGAACATGGAAGTTTTTGTCCCAGAGATGCATACCTATAAAAAGCAGTGAGTGTTTCCCTGCAAACTGGAGCCCTTCTTTTCTCTCTACTTCACGATCAGGCTGCAGAGACAAATGAAGAACATGACTGAAATAAGCTACACTTGCCACTTTAAAGAAGCACCCAGAAAAGTACCACTGCAGAAATGAGGTTTTATTGAAGGGAAAAAATGCCTGTAATACGCATTAACTCGATTTTCCCACTCCATGGCTCACTGCCAGCCTGGCTCTTAGGGGATCAGACTGGACAGCAGCAACATCAAACCACAGAATCTCCTGGGCTGGAAGGGACCCACCAGGATCATCCCAGTCCAGCTGCTGGCCCTGCACAACACAGCCCCAAGAACCACACCCTGTGCCAAACCAGCAGGAAATGAACGTGTTGCTGTGTTCTGACTCAACTCGAAGCAAGATACATGCCAGAAAGGCACAGCAGTCAAGTCAAGGAGGCCTATCAAAGGTTCTGAAACTGGGCACACTTGGAAGGGGGCAAAGGAGAACCCAGCTCAGAGAGCCACAAAAAGTCTCTTATTGCAAAGCACCTCACTGTCCAATAGGCATCTAAATGTGTCAGAACACCCCAGAATCAGAGAGCAAGCAGTGCACCTCACAGCCACATAGATGCACACTCTAGAGCCATCCAAAGAGCTGAGCTCCCCTTCCCCACCACCTGTCTAAACAGAGTCTGGTCAGAAAGAAAGCAGCAGCTGTGCTGAGTTAATTTCAGTGTTAGCAGTTTCTGGGCAGACCCTTGCACCATGTTAATGGAATACCATCAGTTGCATCTCACCAGGAAAGTTTCCATTAAAACCTTTCACAGTATCTGCTTCTAAAGTGATGGAAGTGGAGCCTTCCCAAGTCAGGTGCAGACTCTACTACTTCCTCACACCACAGATGTGTTACTTAGAGCACTTGTCTCACATTTACACGCTCTGATGAGTAACTACTCCAGGGCAGAGTGTAAAAGGATGCATCCCCAAACTGACCTTACCGGTTTTATTGCCAACCAACATCTTCACAGTGTTGCTGTTGGTGGTGTACATTTCCAGCTCGTTCAGCCATCTTTCTAGTCCTGGGAAAGTGTCTTTTCTTGTAACATCATACACTGAGAACAGAGGAAAAGGAGCTTAACAGCTGTAGAGTCTTGAACAACGTTTACTTCCTTGTGACAGAACTTAGTCCACGCTTCCCAACTACTGCCCAGAAAAAACAAAACAGTGCTAGGGAGTTTCAGAAAGAGGCATCAACCATAAACTCTTCCCAGAGCTGGAACACACTGGGCTGTGCTCACCCGAAGTCACTTGACAGAACACAAGCACCTCTGCAAGTGAAAATCAGACCTACCAAGAGAAATATTCTACCTGCTGGTAGTTCTGAATTGGGCCACACAGAGTATTTTAAAATGGGTATTTTGGCACCTAATTTAATGTTTAAGTACATGCACACACTGCTGCTAAAAACATGGACTGAGTTAAAAGTTACTTTTGGGCACTGATAACTTCATAACTGTATTTACATAAATCACTAAGGTTTAAAAATCATAGTCAGAAGGAGTATTTTGTACAGCAAGGTGAGGGCTAGGCTTCACAAACTCTGAAATTAAGAATCGCTTTGTTTTCTAATTGCTGTTCTCACACAGAAAGGGCCTAGCTATCTATTACCTGTGTACAAACCTCAAGTGTTACCATAATCACAATAATCATATGAAAAGTTTCGGGGGATAAAAAAAAAGTAAAAACATCATGGGGAAAAGAACACAGCACAACCCCTGATTAGCCTTATTACCAGAAAATCACCAAAGTAATAACTACAAAGCTAATAATTCATCTACTCAACAGCTTGCAGCATGACATTTGTCTTTTTAATTTAAAATATTTCGAAGCAGCAGTATTTCCTGCCAGTGGTTCTGTATACTCAGTGTTTGAGCTAATGAGCAGTAATGTTGTAAAAGCCATTATTATTCCTCTGATTTTCTCAGACAACCTCCTTTTGTAAGGACATGCTCATTCAGGAGAAATAAAGACCACACTTTCTGTAATCATGCTTTTCTTCTGTTTACATCGTACCTAGAACAACTCCTTGAGCTCCTCGGTAGTAACTGGGAGTCAGTGTTCCAAAGCGCTCCTGGCCTGCTGTGTCCTACAGAGGGAGGGGAAAAACCCCAAACACACAACATCAAATACATTCAGAACAGAAAAAGGTATTTTAAAAACTAAACAAAATGAGCAAATTTTAAATTTTCCTGGCTGGTAAGGATACATGAAACACTAAGATACGAGAATGAGGAAAGCAGTCAGCAAACAGCAGCAAGAGAAAACGGTGAAGGGGTGGGAGGAAAGCATGGAGAGGGCTTGATTGAAAGTAAAAAGGACAAGCAGACACCTCACATGTGTCACCTTACCAGTAACATGAGTGAGACAACAGGAAAGTAAAAGGGACTCTAGAGAAATCCATAAAAGGCAAGCAGCCACACAGTGAGGTGTAAAAGCAGCTGAACTCAAGGAGGTGAGCAATAACTGACTTTCCAGTCACAGACTGCAGGAAAGGAGACAGAGAGGTTCCAAACATCTCCCGTTGCTCCTCAACCACAAGGAAGACAAATCTAGTTAGAAAGAACTACTTCAAGACTGCTACGAACCTAAGTAGATAGGAAATTTAAAATCAGTAGTTTCATTCAATTATTACTGCAGTATGTCTCACTTGTTCTCATGAGTAAGAATAAGTGAAGTACTAAGTACAATATGAAATTCAAAAAGACCCTCAGCACAAACAAGGAGGCAACAAATCACACAAATATTATTTTTTGAAAAAAATTTATTTCCTTTTATGTACAGCTTACAATTGACAGACTAACACCTTTACTGTCATTTATTTATTCTTTGTTTTTTAAAAAAGAAACTAAAATTGGGAATATGCTTACTTAATTCAATTCATTGTTACTAGAGAGATTGTACTTTGGTCCCAATTACTTAATTAGTAATGGTGTTTCCTTTCTCAAATACCTACAACCATACACATAAAATCTCTCGTGCCTAAGGCTCTTTCATTCAGCTTAGAAGGATTAAATGTTTGTTTTATATTATAAATAATCCTGATCACACAGCTGCAATCTGATTTCAGTCTGCGGATGTTGACAATACAGCATCAGGAAGTTCAGGACAAATGCTCGAGTTTCCCAGTAAATCTGAATCAACCTTTAAATAGTTCAAGAACAAGGGGTTCTCTGGGGGTTTTGACAGGATTTTAACCAAAATAAAACACCTGGTGTAGTATCCGCACAGAGCTGCTACACAGCCGCTACCGGCAGCCACCCAGCTCGTGGCCCAGAGCATCATCGCCTGGCCGCGGCTCACTCGACTTCTGCGCTTCTGGGTCACACAGGCACGGAACGCCCGCCTCTCCCGCACGCGAACATCCTCAGGAGTTTAACACCTCACAGAGCCTTTGAGAAACTGCAGGACAGAGAAAAGTCTCTACCAGAACTGAAGGAAGTCCCAAACCTTGACTAAAGAAGCTTTTAGAAGTGTTTTTGTTTGTCTGCAACTGCTGCTGGTACGGTCATGACAGACACTCATCCTACACGCATTGCAGCCTAAGGATGTAATCTCAACAATGTAATCTCAACATGCAGAAGACTTTAGCAAAGAGAGAGGAGGAGGAGGAGGAGAAAAGAGGGGGGGGAAAAAACCCCCAAAAAGAAGCTCTTGAAGCTTGTACATCTCTCAAACCCCAACACATCCCCATCCGTCCGGAACAAGACCTACTCACATGGCCAGCTGTACTGCACGCCCCTCCACAACCATTTTCTTCACTTTAAAATCAACACCTAAGACGAAAGAAGGAGCGGTTCTTCAGCAGGAACCGTCGAACGCCCGCCCTGGCAGCCGCCTCCTGCGTCTGCACGATCCCGGCTCCTCAACGGGACCCCAACAAGAACAACCCCAGCCCGCGGGCGGACTCCGCGCCCACCGACGGTGGGCTCCACCCGCGGCTCAAACGCGCCGTCCGCGAACCTCCGCAGGAGGCTGTGGGGAGAGAAACCGCGGGCTCAGCGCGGGCCTGCGCTCGGGGCCCCCCGTGCGGCCCGCGGCAGCACCTGGACTTCCCCACAGCGCTGTCCCCGACCGGCAGCAGCTTCAGGGTGAGGCCTGCAGGCTCCATCCCCGCACTGCACCGCGTCGGAGCAGCGACCGCCAGCGCTCCGCGCCCCAAGCGAGCCGCTCGCTCCTCTCGGCGGTCCGGCCTCAGCAGCTGACGCGGCCCCGCCTATGAGGCGGCGGCCGGGGCCGGGCGGGGCGGGAGCGCCGCAGCGCCAAGGGGCTTCTGGCTGGCGGCGGAGGCTCGGCCATGGCCGATTACCAGATCTCGGTGGAGGAGCTGAACGACCTCCTGGCTAATGGGAGCGGCTGCTACAGCCTGCCCAGCGCGCACAGCAACGAGGTGGTGCCGCGCATCCACGTGGGGAACGCGTGAGTGCGCCGGAGCGGGCCCGGGCGGGGGCGCGGAGCAGGCCCGGGCCGGGCGGGCGCGGTGTCCGGCAGGCGGAGGGGGCCGGGCCGGG
>VZRR01009628.1:153398-197276 GCA_013398015.1 Oreocharis arfaki | reverse complement strand
CGGGCCGGGCCGGGCGCGGTGTCCGGCAGGCGGAGGGGGCCGGGCCGGGCCGGGCCGGGCGGGCCGTGAGGCGCAGGGCGGTCGCCGAGCAGCTCCCGGCGCTTCGAGCCGGGGGCAGTCAGGCTGCAGGAGCGGATCTGCTGGATCTCTGCGGGCCCTGTGGGGTTTCTTCTTTGCAGCACATCATGATTCAGTTATCTGTTCCAATCCTGTCCTATCCTGCTGATTCTCTTTCCCCTTTTTTGTCCATCTTTGTACTCTTTTTCCCAGTGAAATTGGGAAATTTTTTTTTGTATACATATGTAGTATACTGGATCCCTGTTCTTATTTTAAGCTTGTACCTGCTAAAGAAATCCAAGTCAAGATCGTAGGCTGTCATTAACTTTCTCCTAAGCCAAACCGAATTATATTTGTTACTGCCAGTTGATGCAGGACATGCACGTCTAGAGGTGGGACTGAAATCACTCTCGCAGTTGCCAGTCTGATGTCTGACAGCCACCATCTCCTTCATATTTGTAGCAGTTACCTGGAAAAAATGAAGTCATAGCTTAGAAGCTGATTTGCGCAGTAAATAATTTTAAAATAACTTTGAAGGTAGGTAGCTACTACAGAGTAGTAGCTCTCATTTTCATTGTTCAGTAACCTATTTTAATTATAGAGTAGGGACTTTAATATGTTCAGATGCAAGGCTAGGAACAGATAATGCATGTATAAGTTGCACAATGAAAAATATCTGTCTAGTGGAAAGCTTTACCATTGAGAAGGACTTTTTAATGTAATAACTGACAAACAAAAACTGAAGCACCACTGCAGTTTGTAGCTTAAGAACAGTTGAGCTGCTGGTTGCACAAACAGGCAACGTGCAGTTGTATTGTCAGTGTTTTTTAAAGAATGCCAAAAAATTGTGCAGGGCAGCTAAAGCAAGAAATAATTTTGTGGCTGGAAAAACTATTTCACAACAGGAACAGACAATCTACTTAATTTGTCAAACTTAGGGGGCAATGATATCTTCGAAGCACCCACAGAGAGTTAACGTGGTGCTGAGGTCTAGTTGAATAGATGGATTTCCAGTAAGATTTGGTCACTGCGTGGTGAACTTTGATATTCTCAAACTGGAAATAATATTAATTCTTAAGAGAGTTTTTTGTATCAAGTGGAGTTGCAGTATATACTGCATTGTGAGTAGCATTTGCTATATTAGTCATTCTGAAAGAATATGAATCTGTTTTCACATAATTTGGAGCTTTGTGTCTTGCTTTTCTACTCTTGTTGTGTGCAGTACAGGGTCACATTTAGGATAACAACAGAGATTTTACAACAATAAAAATTCACAGAGAAGCCAGAGCAGAGGCATTGGAATTCCAACACATGATATAAAAGCAATAGAATTTGAACAGGAACTCACAGGAAAAAATTAAAACCTGTGAGTGAGATTCACAAACTTCTGTTGGTTACCTTTTAGAATATTTTGCACAAGCGTGATGTTGTGTCTCCTTAAGAGTAACTCATCCTTAGATAAAAATGACAACATAGAGACATTCAGGCCAATGAGATTAAATTGGGTCATAGTGTAGAATAACAGTTTATCTGTTCAAGTTGCAAGCAGAGCCAAAGTAATCAATCTTCCAGGTAATACATGAAAGTTAAAATTAGTGAAAATGCAGAGATAAAATGATAAAATATTTTGAAAATTATGGGTTTCCATATTACCATAGGCAATTCTAACCTCTCAAGAAGATTAGACAAAATTTGTGAAGACAAGAGTAAAAAAGTAATATCTCTAAAACAAGAATTGGATAGGTGATAGACTGGCACAATGATATATTTTTCACACAATAAAAGAACAATGTGGGATGCACTGCAGGTGCACATCATTTTTTGTTTCTGTGTAAGTGAAGATGTGTTTCAGTGTAACATTTTCATCTGAGCAGAAGGGTTGGACAGAATTCATTTTTTTCATGGTTGTAGGTGACATCAAAGTGGGGGCAAGAGGGAGCAGTCAGCACACTGGGGGGTGGAAGGCTTTTTGTCCAGCGCAACCACTCTCATGAAAACCAGTGTTTTGCCTGAAAATAAGCAGGCTTAGATTCCTGAACTACTGACTAAGGGAATTTGTTTGTAGGGTTTTTCCCTCCAGATGCCTGGAAACCTGTGTAACGATTCTAGCCGTATCTCCATAACTGTATTTGGTAAAAATGTTCTGGTTATGACTGCCCAATCTTAGGGGTTTTTTCTGCTTTAATGTGTGTGGGTAACCCATGAAGCAGTTCTTTGTTCTTAATGTGCTAGAAGTACAGGTGTGTTGTAAGGAGTATGGAGGGCATTCTCCCAAAATTAATATTAAATTTAGTGACTCTAAGGGAAGTGTTGGTAAGAAAACAATTTTGCATGCACAGGACAGTGCAAATTAAAATGTGTTAATAGGCTGGCATTTTTTGCCATTAAAGACTTGGTTTATTTGTTTATAATTCCATATGCCAATAGTTCATAGCCTTATGTACCCTTAACTGCTGATGAATGGTTCTCCAAAACCTGTGTTTTGTGGCTGGTAAAATAATTCCTCTCTGTTCGAAAGAAACATTTCTTGCTAATGTTACCCACAGGATGAGGAACCATAAATCTTCCATACTGAGAATGGACAAGATTCTGTGATTTTTTTTCAGGAACCAGATGAAGCTGATGTTAGCATCTCTCTGCTATTTGAAGGAGCTAGCATTTCAACATCGAACATGATGCAGCTGGAATGAAATGTTAAGGATGAGAGAGATCCAAGGACTGTTTGGAAAGGGAGAAACAAATGGCATACAAATTCTCTCTTTTTCACCTCTAGCTGTGTAAGAAAATGATCTGTAAAATTTGCAAAAATCATTCACTGGGAATGAGTTTGCCTCCAGGGACGCCAGTCTGTTGCCAGATTCAACCATAATTTCAGAATGGGAGTTCCTGTTGATCCTGAACACTGTCAGATATATGCTGATCTATATAACATTAATTAAACCATATTCTCACCCTCCTAAGTGTAGGAACTCGCCACTGAATTAACACTTTCTGGTTTGGCCTTGCTCTGTAGGATTTTTGTGTTGAAAGCAGAATTCTCCAGACACTGAAACTTCTCCCCTGGCACAGATGATGTCCTGCCAGATGGAAAATCTGTCAGCATTTGTTTGGGTAATGAAGTCTTACAAATATTTGGTTCATTGCCATAGTTGCTTGGCACAGGCAGCAGAAAATGTAGAAGCTTCAGTCATGCCTAAGTCTTCATCTGCTTACACTAGAATTTAAGGGGTGTGCGGTCCTCAGGAAGAAAGGAATTCTCAAGATGTTCATGGCCTTGAATTACATCAAAATTCTGAGTGAATGGACACAGAGATTCATATAGATGTAAACCGACTCATTTGGGTATTTATTTTAAATTACTTGATTATCTAAGTGTCCAGCCAAAAGCCCTGGATGCATTGCCATCTCACAGAAACTTGTCCAACATGATACTGCACAAATGCTTACCTGGAGTTCAGCTTAGTATTAAGGCTTCTTGTATTGGCAGTTTATGAGTTGAGCTGTAGGGAGTTTTTCAAAATTATTTCTGTTTCCATATTATTTCCATATTCCATATTATTATTCAGTTAGACACATACTGAAAGCTGCTTTAAAAAGCAATCTGTCTAGGCTACCTCTTTTCACAAAGTGTGCAGGAACTGAGTTATCCTTCAGCTCAAGCCTTCTGTCACATTCTGCTAATGTTGACCAGTGGGGCTTAGATTTTCCTGGGAGACCACGCAGTGTGATAAAAGATAGGGTTTTTTTTTTTTCTTCCCAGGAAAGTGAGGCAAATATTGTGACTGAAATATGGAAATAATCAGACTCAGAATGAAAAGTAGTGGGTTTATGGCAGAAAGGAGTCAATGCTCTCTTCATATTATTTAATGGTTAGCTCCTCTTACTATAGAGCACAGGGCACAAGCAGAGATGTGTGCATGATCAGTTGTGTTACTGAGCAGATGGATTGTTTGCCATTGTACATCCTGGAGCTTTATCCAAGCTTATGGCATTATTACTGGATGTAATTAATTGTCATCATCAAGCCTGAAAGGCATGATTATTGTGTGTCATCCAGCCCAATTGTTCACTAACAGGGTGGGTCGCTCTTTTAGCCACCTGAAGATGGAAGCTGGTGGTTTTGCTACAATCATTGGAAAAACTGAGGAGTTGGAAAGGACTTAGCTGACCTAAAAGTACAGAGTGCTTTCCTAAGCACTTTAGCATCTTACACATCACTCATCTGGATTCTTTTTCATTCAGATATTGATTTCAGCCAAGACACTGCAAATTGTGGTGAAAACACTGAGTCTCAAAGACTGAATTATATCTCTGTGTTGCTGGCCTCTGGATAGCCCTGACAGATCTTTCCATGACTCCAGAGGTCTTGAATAGCACAGGGCATAGCACTACACCTCTTAGTAGCCCTCAGATGAGTCTTTTGAAGATGCAGTAACATTTTCTCAGTGACTTTCTTCCTGTGACTTGGAGCCAGTGCTGTTTCACAGTGCTTAAAATTGCCCCCTAAAATGTCAGTTTGTCTGGACTGTCTGCTAAAGTAGCAAGGACTGCTTATCAAGTTCTGCAACACTGGTACCTGACAGTAGAGGCTTTTTATAACTGATTTTTAAGTTATTTTATGTGGATAACAGTTAATCTCAGAAGTTAATGTGTTACCATCGCCAGTATTTTCCTACTTTGGTCAGAATTCTATGTTCAGAAAGTTAAAATTTTAAGCCATAGTAGATGCAGCAGATTCACCTCCATGTGTGCTTTCCTCAGTCATCAGCCAAGAAAGCAGCATTCTCTCATGCACAAGTAGTGACCATGGCTCTAAATACTTTTGTGAATTAATAACCAGTAGCTAATTCACTCTTGGGCACAGTATATTTGGCATCTACTAACAGAAAAAATCAAAGGGTTTGGCTATCAGTACCTTCTGAGAACATCATGAATACTGAGATGATTCAGCAAATCCTAATCATTTTCTTGACACTTTTTGTCACACAGGTTCATAGCCAAGAACATTATGAGGCTGCAGCGTCTGGGGATAACCCATGTTCTGAATGCAGCAGAGGGGAAATCATTCATGCATGTGAACACTAATGCAGAGTTCTATGAAGGCACAGGCATCAGATACCATGGCATTAAAGCTAACGATACGCAGGAATTTAACCTCAGTCGCTATTTTGAGGAGGCAGCTGATTTTATTGAGAAAGCCCTTTCCCAGAAGGATGGTAAGGCAAACTGAAATATCTTTCTACTGTGTTTTCTGTGCACTGCATATGTTTCTTAGCAATTTACTGTTTCAAGTGATTCTTTGCTCGTATGATCGACAGAACAACCAAGTGAAAAATGCAGATAAAGGCCCTGCATCAAAGACACAGGAATACACAATAAGGCAGCTTAGTCTTCTGTTTATACATGTAGGTCTCCAGTACATGGCAAAGGGAGGTCTGTCACCGTAGGGGTGACTTTGAAATGGGAGACAACTGCTGCATCTTATAGTTTCTTTCTGGGAAGATATGTTTTTATTTTCCCTTAGAAGTGTTAAATCACATTAAAATATTTTTTAAAAAGTAAGTTCAGGGTCTAAAAGTTGTTTTAGGACATTAGAAATTACAATTCAAGTGCAGAAGTGATACAAGTAATGCAAGTACTGAAGAGTACTCACATAACCTATTACATGGGGTTTTTTCCAAATGTGCAGTAAGAATAGGGTTTTTATATTTTTTTACAGTTTTTATTACTTTAAGTCATTGCATTATTTTATGTGTTGGTTGCTTCTTTATTTCCTAGGATTGCAGGAAAGCTGAAGGTTATATTTGTAATGTTGTTTATTGGCACATTTCTCTGTAGTCTGTTTCCTCAGAGCAGAAATCCTAGGACACAGTGCAGTGGGACAGATGGTGTTTGTGTTGTCTATTTCAACATTCCAGTTATTTCTACGCATGCTTAATTTCTTTCTTGCTTCGTGACTGAGCATTAAATAGGAGGAATGAGAACTCGCAGAATTCTGGAAGTTCTTTCTCTGAAATGGGCAAAGGGGTGCTGGAGCTGGGATGTGGGTTTTGACAGATGGAAATAAACTTTACATCCAGTTTAGTGGAGTATGAAAAACTCTAAAAATTGAATTGCAGCTCTTGCAGTTAGCATTGTGACTCACTGGAACAGGCTGCAAGAGGAAAGAGGGGTTTGCTCTGCCGTGACTGTACCTGCTCAGTTTGATCTCAGTAGTTGCAGAGTCAGTCTGAATTTGCAGCAGTTCTATTTGCTGATTCTTTCAGTCCTAGTAGTTGTCTGTGTCTACCACGCCCACCACTGTTTTCTCAATGGTGGTAAACAAAGAGGAACTTTAAAGCTGGGTGATGTTGGAGCCAGTTTTAAGATTAACTGGCTACTGCAAATTGTTAGTTTTGTTTGACATAAAGTGTAGAGTCAGGATAATGAAGAGAAGAGGGATATAACAGTATTCCCCCTCAATTTCATTTTAGTGTTGCAGTGCATGAAGTTCTGGAAGGCAGGTCTGGTATCCTACAGGTCTGGAAGGCAGCCCTTCAGACACTGCCCTTCACAGAGAAAGGCCAGAAACCTTTTTGTTTCTGACCATTTGCTGAAAAGTCAGTTCTCTTCCATGTATATAATCAAGAATCTCTAAATTCTGCTAATTTATGACTACAGGCTCTCAATTCTCAAATGTTGAGAATTAATTGTTTTAGCTCTTTTACCATGCTAGTGATTTGCCTTGAGCTGAGAAGCTTTTGCTGTTTAAGGCAAACGTGGTAACAGGATTTGTGTTGGTGTGATTCGAAGCAAGTTGTGGTTATGTTAAGTGTGTGTGTGTATGGTTCAGCTGTTTTCTTGTCTCAAAAAACAGTTTACTCTGGAGAGGAGACTGGGGCCACATGTCCCACTGCATTTGGGAAGGGGAAAATTTCTGTCTCTGGAAAAGAAGGTCAAAGAGGAAGCAGCTGAGGAACAATAAAATCAGGTTAGATTTCTCAAAGGGAGCCACGGCCTGCTTTTTCATTCTTGGATACCTCACTACAGGATTTACCCACATGGTGGGTTAACCTTGGCTGGATACCAGGTGCCCACCAGGTTGTGCCAGCATGTTCCCTCCTCAGCTGGACAGGAGGAGAAAAATACAGCAAAAGGCTCGTGGGTCAAGATAAGGACAGGGAGATCACCCAGCAATTCCCATCACAGGCAAAACAGGCCCAACTTGGGGAAGTTAATTTCACTCAATACCAATCAAATCAGAGTAGGAGAATGAGTGACAAAACCAAACCTTAAAAGACCTTCCCTCTACCCCTGCTTTTTTTCTATGTTCAGCTTCATTCCCTGATTTCTGTACCTCCTGATCCCAAGCAGCACAAGGGGACAGGGAATGGGGATTGCAGTCAGTGCACGTTTTTGCTGCTTGCTCCTTCCTCTTCATTCTCTTCCCCTGCTCCAGTCTGACCCACAGGAGACGTGCAAGAACTTCTCCAATGTGAAGCCTTCCCGGAGGCTGCAGCTTTGCATTAGCGGCTCCAGTGTGGGTCCCTTCTGCCACGGGGGGCAGTGCTCCAGGCTGCTTTAGTGCACATCTGCCAGAGGTTCCCAAGTCCTGCCTGAAACCTGTTCCAGCATGTGTTCCTCTGTCCTTGGAGCCACAGGAACCTGCTCCAGTGCAGGCTTCCCGTGGGGTCATGGCCTCCTTTGGGTGTATCCCCCAGCTCTGGCACTGCCCATGGGCTGCAGGGGGATATGTGCTCTGCTGTGGACCTGCATGGGTCCCAGGGGGACAGCCTGCCTCACCACAATCTTCCCCACAGGCTGCAGGGGAATCTTTTCTCCAGTGCCTGGAATACCTTCCCCTCTTCAGTCTTCACTGACCTAGGTGTCTGCAGAGTTTTTTTCACATATTCTCACTCCTCTCATTCACCTGCTGTTGTGCAGCAGTTTTTTTTTCAACCTTCTTAAATGTTATCCTAGAGGTGCTGCCACTATCACTGTTGGGTTTGGCTTTGGCAGGTCCATCTTGGATCCAGCTAGCTCTGGCCCTTTTTGGACATAGGGGAAACCTCTGGCATTTTCTCACAGAAGGCACCCCAAAATGTTGGCATGCAAACTCAATACAACCCACCTGATACGTAGAATGAGTTCTGGAATCAGTCAGCTAGAAGCATTTTATTGGTGTGGGAAAACAGCATGGTTAGATATTTCTGCCTCTTGTCTCTGCACAGTGGCAGCTTCATCTACTTAAATGTTAATGTGGCTTCATAAATAGCCAGAGAAGTGGCCAGGTATGATGCAGCATGGAGTTAGTGTAGCAATTGTCAGCAATGCAGCAAAAAGGCTGGATGTCTTTGAAGAGATGCAGAGCATGGCAAACAGTGTATTTGTTTTCAGTGTGTTTTAAACCTCATTTATTTGTGCTCTTTGGTCATCTTTAGGGGCAAAGCTTGTCTAAACCACCAAAGACTGGAGAAGTGCAGTAAATAGACGTAGTTTGACTCTTGTGATATAGTAGCAAATATGTTTCAGTGAGATTGTTTGATATGCAACCTATTTTTTTTTTCTTTTACATTACCCTTGGTCACAGACTGTGTAGGTACTGACAGAGTGGCAGCACCTTTATTCCAACTTCCACATGTCTCCTGTAGCATTTGGAATCCACAGTTCTCAAGCTGCAGGAGGACTGATACTAAAACACTTTATAGCCTAGCTATTTCATATTGATTTTCAAACACACCTTCCACTCTAACCCAAATTGTGACCTGTCTTCCCTGCAGGACAAGTGTTCGTGCACTGCCGCGAGGGCTACAGCCGCTCTCCCACGCTGGTCATCGCCTACCTCATGCTGCGGCAGAACATGGATGTCAAGTCTGCCCTCTGCACTGTGCGGCAGAAGCGAGAGATCGGCCCCAACGATGGCTTCCTCAGGCAGCTCTGCCAGCTCAATGAGCGATTAGTGAAGGAGGGCAAGCTCAAGCCCTAGAACAGAGCACTGTAGTATTTTTTTTTTAAGTTTCTCAAACCTTTAGAGGATGTCTTAGGTGCTTTAGAGTCCCAAATTTCAACCATCAAGCTGAAGCGTGACAGAATTCCTGCTTGTCTAGTGCAAGTATCTTCCTTGAACTCTGTGACTGTCTTTCAAGATGGTACAAAATTGTGTCACTGTTTGGAGCTGTTGCCATAAAGAGATGTTTTCAGAGGGGTAACTCCAGTGATAACAGCTGTCCTCACATGTGTTTCAGGGCCCCTGCAGACTCCACAGCATACCTGGTTTGCATTGACGTTGAATGTGATTCATTTAAGCTTCGTCTTTAATCTTGCCAGAGCAGCAGTTTCTGAAAGCCCCAACACATCTCTTCACTCACTCTTAATAGGAGCACTGTAGTTTCTAAAGCTTCTTTTTCATACACACAGGTGCCTAAAGTTTGAATGTAGGAGCTTCAAGGAATGGAGAAGCATATACACAGATGCACAGATGCACTCACTTGGAAAATGAAGTGCATGCAGTGTTTTGTGTGGGTTTATGCAATACACAGTGTGTGATAGTAAAGCCATTCAGAGCCCATGCTTGATGCACACAGTGTTTCCAGAATAGTTGCATCTCTTGCTGTTACAAGTATGAAGTAGTCTGTTACTAAATGCTCTTGTTTTTATTTTGAAATCATACTAGAAAAAAATGTCCAGAGCAAACACCAAGGAAAACTTGAACAAAGAAGAAATAATATTAGTATTTAGAAGTGCTTGTGGTGGATGTATAATTAAGTCCTAAGTATCCTAATATAATGGCTTTCAAAGCTTGTATGGAATTACAGTGTCTTTATCTCTTCTTTACCATCACTGTTTAGTAGCACAGAATGCAACGACCACACATGCAGATTACTTCCAGCACAGGTGTGCTTACAAAGCAGTTTGCAGAAGAACACTCTTGACTTCTTGGATTGCTTGCATGGTATCATTAAATAGAAATATAATGTACCACACTGTATAGGAAATATTTACATTCTATTAAAATAAATGATGTCTTGATTCTGTTTGCCATACAGATGAAATGAGTCATTGCAGTGTTGGGAGAGGGAATGTTGTTTGCACTGTGCCTGACTTGGTGTGTAAATGTGTGCCTGTGAGTTACAGCACTGTATTAATGCAAATGATCTCCCACTGCAAACTCGGGATTGTTGGTTCAACCATCAGAAACCAGGGTGGCTGTGTTCCATTCTTACCTGTGCTTTAATGTAGTCTTAGAATGGAAAATCTTAAGACTGTTTTGAACAGAAACTCTATGTCTTAGTGACACATGTAATCCCAGCTCTAGTTTTGTCTGCTCAGTTTAGTGATCTGAAATCACAAAGCACATGCACACCTTGTTTTACCTCTTTTTCTGGGGTTGTGTGGTTTGGGAATGTGGGAGTGGCAGGGGGAAGTGCTGTGTAGCAAAGTAACTTCCTCAAAGTTAAACTCCAGAGGTGATTATTCTGCTTGAGCACCAGTATTACTGTTTTTCCTTCCACAGGATGGAACTGCCACTTCCAATAGCCTTTTCTCTATTGTGTCCTTCAGAGTGACAGTTGGAGCCCACTCTAAACAGTGTTTCCTGTCACATCTCCACTGTCACTAGTCAGTGCTTGCTTTGAATCAGGATGGTTCAGTAATAATAAGCAGTAGTCAGTTCCACTAGCTAATTACATACCTGTTTGCTTTCTCCCATTAACCCATTTGATTAGGAGTAGATTAATTGCTTCTTCAAAATTCCTAGTTGCTGATTTCATGTTGTGTGGAATAGGCTTTAGAAATAGGAATGCTGGCCTTATCTTTTCTGCAATACTGACTTTTCATACTGCAGTCTAATTTATACATTACCCTTTGAAAACTTCTACTATAAACATAGATTTTTTTTATGTCTAGTCTCACACCATGTATTCTTAACACCTGTTTGCACTATAAGGAAACAAAAGGGAAATTCATGTGGATGCACTTTGTCTTTCACCTGTTACTTGGAAGTCAAAATTCCAGTCCATTAAAGAGCTGAGAAACCCATTAGGCATTAGAACTTCGTTACCCTGGGGTAGATTGTAAGAAGGCTTAGCAGTTATCAGACTGGAACCAGAATGGTTTATTAAAATTGAATCTGTTTATCTCATGGCCATGTTTCTGTGGTTGTCAGTATCAAGAAATACTGAAAATCAGAACAGAGGGGAATATGTTACTGTATTCAAGATAATCTTTTCATGGGACACTGGTCATTTTTATGGTAACTCTGGCCCATTTGTCTCAGTATAACAAAACTGAATGTTATGAGGGTGGAGAGGCATAAGTAAGACAATGTTATAAATTGGTTTTGGAAGTGAGATGGTGTGTCATATTTAAAATTACTGATAGGCAAATCAGTAATGAAACCATTTCTGCTTTTAGAGCAGGCTGAAAATAGTTAGAATGTCAGCCCACTGCTCCAGTAATGGATCATACCCTTCCTCCTTTAGTCTTGCTCTCCAAGTATAATCATGTTGCAAATTCCTCTGCCCAACTTAGCTGGCCAAGAACATCTTGTATGCCTCTGATCCGCAGTGATAGAAATTTCTCTTTCTGATTGTAGAAGGAAAGATTGTATAAAACATGGGAATGACAGCTTTCCTTCCATGCAATATGAAATTGAGAAAGTATTGGAAGAAACAGCACCTTTTATTCCTCTGAAATTGTTGTGCACCTGTGAGATGTTCCTTATGAGAATCCTAATTTAGGAAGATACATTTTTAAAAGAACTGTTTGTTGCAAACAGCAACATTCTGGTTTTGGAGTTGAAACTCCTTGGCCACAGCTAAAATAGTGTAATCAGGATTTACATTAATATGTTTATCTTGAACAGCAGTGTGGTAATTTCTGTGTGGATAGTCCTGTGGAGAAGGGATGGTGTCTCTATAAAATATGCATTTAATATGGAACAAAGATCTCTACCATGCCAAGTCTAGCACAGTGAAAGAAAAAGCAACAGCTTAGGGTTTTTCATACTAAGAATTAGTGAAGTTAGAGAGGGGGGGAAGAGAGAAGGTGAGAAGCTGCTCATACTTTACAGCAAGGAACAAAGATAAAAGTTCAGATAGACAAAATGATGCTACGTGTAAAATTAAATTCACTTACACTGAACTCTATACTTATATGGATACATAAGTACAGGAAAAAAAGGCTGTAACTGAAAATAGCAAACTAAACTAAACTAAAACTAGTAACTAAAAAGCAAAAGTAACATTTTATAGTTCTTTCTTCACCTTTTGGTCCTGCAGTGAGACTACAGCGTTGGCAAGTGTTGCACCTGGCATGAAACTCTGCACCACGGGTACTGCCAGAAACCACTTCATGAGAGAATGGTGCTCTGCTGGAAAGTGAACATTTGATGAAGTTACTTCAAACTTAGAATTAATAATGTCTGAATGCAGAAGTAGCAGCCACAATACATTGTATTGTAATTGCATTTTTGGGTGCCTGTATTAAAATTGGACACCCTTTTCTTCTCCAGTAATTATGATGGGTGATGTGAGTGATGTGAGAATTAATCTTCATAAAAGGCCTTGGAGATGAAAAGCACTGTGTATAAGAATAATGCATGCTCTCTGAATTGGAAAACAAATTTGTGTCAAATACATCCTCCTCCTCCTCAGCAGAGAAGAACAGCAGAAAGAAAATTAGCAATGTTTCTTTTCATCATTTAGATACTTTCACTGAGCTGCCTTCTGTTGTTCAGAACTAATTAAATCTCTGAGGCCAGAAGTAGAAGCAGGAGTTTTTTCCTTCTTTTATTTTTTATATTAGTTCTGCTAGTTTGCTATGACGTTTTTAGCACACAGACTATCTAGTAGATTCTTTCTTAGTTTAGCACAGAGATTTCTTCTAAAATTACTTTCTCGGCTTCACCAATGAGTAAAACCAGAAATAGAACAGGCCTGAGAGGTGTCTTTTAAGGATTTGTTGGTGGGAATTAGTGTCCTATTAATTTCTTCTGCAAATAAATCTTGGAAATTACCAAGTGTTGGTTGTGTGCTGTAATTTCAATTCCTGAATGCCGATGTCGCTGGCTGGCTGACTCACCAGATGGAGCTGTAGGCTTGTTATTCTTCCCTGGAGAGTCATCTCTGAATCCCTGAACAGTGCTATTGTGTGAATCCAGTGTGTTCTTATCACTGAAAAAGGCAAGCCCCTGGAATGATTTGTCAGTCTCTGGTAGGAGGATACTGAGGATCCGTTTGTTGTGGGTACTTGCAGATCACACCGCAGCAGTCAGGCTGTTGTAGTCACACTGTAGGATGTGGCACTGCAGAATTCTTCTGAGACAGCTGAAAGTTGATTGGGAAAGGCTGCATCATGGAAAAATAAACAACCTGTTTGAGAAGCAAAGTTCTTGATCATGTCAAAAACTGAATTCCCAGGCAGTGTGTGAAGTGTGAGCCATTGTCCACAGAGAAGCTCGAATTGCAAATGTACAGCTTCGGGCCTGGATGCTGAACAGAACCCCCTCTGGCCCAGGTGTGGGTGGAGTGAGCACCTGCAGCTGGAAGTGACTGAACCAATTTCACAAACTGGTTTAGGTGTGTCTACCTTCCTTGCAGTGTTGCAGTGCCAGCGTTTCAGGACAGATGCTTGAGTTCAGAAAGCAGCAGCAATGGATTCAGGCACTGTACGTGATGCCAATTAACTCCTTGTACCCGCTCCCCTGATGTGTCTGATTCCTTCTTGGAATAGTGCACTCATTTTGGCTGGGGTACAGTTAATTTTGTCCCCAGTGTCTGCTAGAGGGCTGCACCTTGGATTTGTGCTGAACAGAGTGATGATGTTTTTGTTACTGCTGAGCAGGGCTGACACAGAGCTCGTCTGACCGTGCTGGGGAGGGGAATGGGGGTGTGGGAAACTGGGGGGAGGCACCCTGAGACAGCTGAGCCCAACGGGCCAAATGGATATTCCAGACCATTTGGCACCGTGGTCAGCACATACAGCGTGGAGTGCTGCTGTTAGTCCTCCCAAGTAACAGCTACACGTGGTGGGGTCCTGCTCTCCCAGAGGTGACTGAACACACCTGCTGCCCATAGGAGGAATTAATGCTTTGCTTTGCTTGCAGGCAAAGTGGCTTTTGCTTTTGCTATTAACATGTCCTTATCTCAACCCATGAGCTTCCACCCTTCGGATCCTGTCCCCAGTCCCACGTGGTGGGGAGCGAGCGAGCGGCTGCGTGGGTTTGGCTCCTGGCTGTGGGCAAACCACAGCACGTGACTGAGGATGGTATTGTGCAGCTCAGAAAATAGCAGCTCCGTTCTGAATATAAGGGGTCCAGTATCAGTCCCACCCTGGTAGCTGAGGGTTCATTCTGAGAACACACTATCCTTGATAACTCTTTTTTTCCCCCTGTGCTTCATTAACAGTACAAAAATCAGTTTTTGTGGGGGGCTGCAGCACAGACCAAGCCTGCTTTGCTGCAGAAAGGACTGTGAGAAGGCAAGCAGCTACAGTATGTGAAAAAATGTTTTTGTAGTTAAGGAATCGGAATGTCTGTGAGATTTGGGTTCTTTTCTGGTGTCTATTGGGCTGCCCTCCCAGCTTATGGACAAGAAGTTTTAAGCCACAGGCTAAAAATAGCTTCTGATTTTCAGATTCAGAAATTTTTTTTTGTTGTTATTTCTCCCAGTGGGTTATACAGATAAATGTTAAGACAGTTAATACAGGGGATTGATTGTTTCAGTGCTTGAGAGAAGCTACATCAAGAAAATTTTTATGTTTTATGTGACAGTTGGTAACTCTAAATGAGATTCTCTCTAGAAGGCCTGCACTGACAATGACAGCTTTGGAAATATTCTTTAGGCACATATTACAAGAAAATAAATTAACAGAAACTGAGCTTTGGTGGATACATGCAATTCTGAAGGCATTTAAACAGGGGAGTAAATAGGTAGCAAGGATTCAGTGATTACCAGTGCTCAGCTTTCTTCTGCTCTCCTGTTCTGCTTCTCAGCTGTGCTCTCTGATGCCACAAGCTGTGATGTCACTTTGGACAAGGTCTCTGTTGGTGAACACTCACACATGGTGGTATTCCTATCTGACAAAAATAATCTAAATCTTTGTTTATTTCCTGGTCCTTCAGGACTTCAAGTCCTTCACAACTTGTTCAGTTTAGCTCTAAGCCAAAAATAGATTTACTTGTAAGTAAGCAAAATTATGCTTAGAAGAACATTTGCAGTAGTTGAGAGTTTGGGTTTCCTGTATTTGTGAGACCATCATTGACTGCTTTGACAAAAGGAGGAAGTTAGTAGTGAAAGATAATCAGTGCCACTGATGATGATGATGATGGTTATAGACAAAAAAGAATCAGCATATTGGAGGGAAATTACTTGACAACAGTCTGTATTAAAGAATGTATTAAGAATATAACCTGACTGGCTGAGGAGAAAAAAATCTTGTAGAAAGAAAATAGTGTGTTGTATTCCTCCATAAAACAGAGTCATTTCTGAGAAGGCAGGATGCCTGAGATGTGGGCTGGGGGAAGGGAGGAAGGGGACCTGGCTGTGAGGACACACTGTTGTATGAAACACAATGCATGGTTTCTTTAAACAATCTTTAGAGTATTTGGAAAGGAGAGCACTTCTGAGAATGCTGGTTTCTAATATTGGGCTGAGCAAAAGACCAGCGAGGAAAGCACCTTACAATGTATTCCAGGTGCCACTGTCTCAGGAAAGGAGCATTGCAGAGAGCAGCTGTGCTGGAGCTCAGCCTCAGCACCGCTGCTGCACCTGCTGGGTGTGTCTGTGTCTGTGTGTGAGTGTGGGGCTGAAGAGGTGAAATGTCCCCGGGTCAGCGCTGTTGCTCAGGATCGAGGGCACCCCAGGGAGAACTCACCCACACGTTACCTTTGGTGACACCTCTTCTCTGTGCCTGCTCAGGGGAATTGTCAGAATGGAACAAAAGCCCTTCTGAGTGTTACAGCAATAGGGGAAAGTCAGACTGAATCATTTTTGAATCTCTTCCACAGGAAATATTTTCATGAGAAGGTATGTGACCAGCACGGCAGTAGCACACACGTGTCCCTGTACTGCTTTAAGCAAACGTTTTGTTTTCAGTAGCTGTGACAAACTCGGTGTAATACCTGACCTTACTAAAGGCTGAGATGCTTTCTGATGAAGGTATTTAGCCTGACATGGTTTGCAAATCACTTGAAAGTGTATGTGGTCTTGAGACCCAGAAATTATGGTATTTTCACCACTATCATCATCTTTTTGCCAGGAAGAATCTTTTTGAATCACGGTGTAAAATCTCACCACAGATGAGATTTTAAAACATGATGCATGAATACATCTTAGGCATAGATACATAAAATCATAAAATCATACATAGAGACATAAAATCCTCAGTCCTCTCTTTTTGTTGGTTGTATCATGACTGGAAATCAGTCTGGCCGTGTTCTTGTGTTTGAGATAAGCAAATGTTCTGTTCTCACCACTTCCACAGAATGTCAGCAGAAGTGGTAGTATGAATTTAAAGAAAATGCAAATATGTGTTAGGGTTTTTTTTTCCCAAGAGTTAAAAATGTGAGAAAGAGCACATCAAAAAGTATGATGTACAAAATTCTGGCTGTTTAACCTAAAAAACATACCCCAAGTAACTATTTTTAAGGAAAAGTAAACATAACTTCTCATATTGAAATGAAGCTCTTCCCTGTTTCTTCCAGTGCATTTGTGAAACAAAATGTTTCAGCAGCTTGGTTTGGAGAGGGGAAAAAAAAGCTACCCTAACTCTAATCATTTCCCTGCAGAGACTGAAAAGCAGAACTACTGAGCTACCGTTGCTGGATTTACTTACTTTAGGAGAGGAGCAAAGGGAAGAGGAATAACAAGAGCAAAAGTAAAAAGTCTGGAAAACCTTTGGAAAAGAGAATAGCCGAAGTTTTAAATATGGATGGGGGCAGAAGCAGGTTTTAATTATACCGTTGTTAGAAAAAAACTGCAGAAAGACTTGTCAGGTTGCAATTCATTATAATCTTGTCTACCACCATTTGTTTCCAGGCTCAAAAATTAAATGAATATGAGAAGTTTTTGCATGACAGTTGTAAAATATTGTCACTAACCCACCCCCACACACCCATTTTATTTCACACTGACAAAAGTTGAGATGAATGAGTTGTTGTCTGGCCCTTCCCACTTTGTATAGTCATTGGCTGGCTTGGTTCTAAAAAGGATTTTAAAAAGGGGAATAATGTGCCTTTGCCGGGGATCTGAGGCTGTCAGGGTGCTGAAAAGCTGATCTGGGAGCTGCCAGCATGCAGATCTCTTGGGCTGTGTGTGCTGTCTGCGTCGTGACACAAATCACATTGCACTCTGCACAAGGGTGGCAGATGTTTAAAAATGATGCTACAGAAATCATCCCTGAGGTCACTGAAAATACAGAAACACCGATGGAGCAGACTTCCAGCAACAACAACACAATGAATCAGGCAAAACACGGAGGAAGACACATACAGCAAGCTCCAGACCTTAACGGTAAGAAAAATACCATTATTACTGGTTTGGGTCATAGCAGAAAATTTGCAAAAGAATACTTGTTATCATATACGTTTGTTTATCAACACTTTTAGGTGTGGCCCAACTGCTTTAAGTGACAGGGATTTACATCTACTGTTGAAAAAGTATGAATATAAACATTAGAAAGAATATATTGGAGTTTACTGATGAAAACATCTTCTCTCTGTTGAACA
This sequence comes from Oreocharis arfaki, assembly GCA_013398015.1. NCBI lineage: Eukaryota > Metazoa > Chordata > Aves > Passeriformes > Paramythiidae > Oreocharis > Oreocharis arfaki. Next base: position 179,515 of record VZRR01009628.1, on the reverse strand, counting down.
TTGCTACTCTGCCCAGCTGCTCTCTGCAGTCAACTCCATTACATAAAACCTGTAGTAGATATTGCTTAACATTTCTCTGTGTTTTGTGAGGAAATATCACTAGTCATCTTTGCCTCTTTAATATTAGGATGGAGGAATGGGTTGACAGTGGAGACAATAATATAAATTCTTCATATTTAGGAACATCCACACCAGTTGTGACTAAGATCACACATCAAAAGTGGCACAGTGAGGTTGTGTTCAGCTAAATGAGAGAAGTGTGCTGCTCACTGTGCTTTGCTAACAGACAGATCTTCAGTCAGGTTCCAGCAGCCAGAAATGCTTCATGAATACACTGTCACTGCCCTTGACCAAATGTCTAACTTCAGCAGTGCTGCAGAACACAAGCCTTTAGAGGAGAGACAGCAGATGGAAAGCTAATACCAAACAGAGAAAGGTAGCCTTAAAAAAGTTTTCCACTGGAAAACAGGGCAAGCTTGGTCCTCCAGACACAAAGCATAGAGCACACAGAGCAGCACAGCAAGAGATCAAACCTGGAGATTCCACTGTTGGGCATTGCAAATCTCAAGTAGCCTCTTTCTTCTGGGCACAACTGGAAGGCAATTGTGAATTTCTGCTGGAGCTGTCAGTTAAGGCATTTAAAACCATGGGGTAAACAATATTTTAAAAGAAAAAAAAAAAAGAAGTAATTCTTTTGAGAGTGTGACCTTAAAAAGTTCTTAAATTCCTGAGAGGAGAGCACTCTGTTTCTCCCAGGCAGCCTCACCAGGTCAGAGCAGGTTGGTTTTCTTCTCACATCTGAATACCTTCATTTTTTAGCCTCTTACTGCTCTGACATCCTCTGATGGGAACCTGCCCCACTGATATGTGCACATATTTTGAAGTGGCAAGGACATTAACTTAAAAAATCAAAGAGTGAAAGAGACTGGGCAATGAAAGAGACACACAATGGTCTTGCATACTTATTTTGGCATCTTTAACGTAAGGAATCAAAATTATGATCCAAAGTGGCCAGAGCTTCCTGGAGCACATGACAATGAACCAGAGCATGAAGGATTTTGCATTGTGTTCAACCTGCACACCTTCAGGACAGGAGATAAATGCACATAAGATAACCTATAGAGCTGGGGCAAATGCCTGGATATTTACCTTCCTGTGCATTGTGGTGGTACAATACACCTTATTCAATGCTTTTTTTTTTATTACAGACAGACATAATTTTCTTAGATGCTTAGGGAACTTGGGAGTATTAGACTAAGTGCCCGTGGAGTTCAATTGCCAGTATTTTTGTCACAGCTGACAAGGATTGTTTGATTTCATCAATGCAGCCCTTCAAACTTTAAAAAAATGAAATCTTCCTAGCTGTACTTCGAAAAATATAAATCTGAGCACTAAAAAGTCCTGTTTCTGTACTCCACAGGAACATCAAAATTTAAAATATCTGTACAAATACTGTTCTGTCACTAATGATTCAGAGTCAGAATTCTCTTTCGCTGAACTAAACCTTGTAGGAGAATGGGCCTAACAGACACAGCCCTCTCTGTGAGTTGACCTTTGAAGGCTTCCACCACAAGTAGTGTTCCTGAGTTAAAACTCTCCTTTTGACTAAGAGAAGAACATTGACATGTGTTTATCTAGATGAAGTTATTTGATAAACATTTAAAAATCAAATACTGTGTCTTCCCTACAAGTCAATTAGCCAAGCATGTCTTTTGGGAAAAGGTATTTTTTAGGAAAGTTTCTTAATGCTTCATTTGCCTGTAGTTATCCATTGAGAAAAAGGAGAGGAAAAAACATGTAAGGTTCCTAATAGCCAGAAGATGCCTCTAGCTGTCTGAAGGAAACTATGTGGGACATGTGGAATTATCACAGAGAGTGGTAAACTTGGAAAAGCTGGTGCCTGCATAGTGGGAATTCCTTAGTGCTGCGATTTCTCTAACCTGGAACACACTATGCAAGCTAAAAATCACTTAAGGAATACTTAAATTCTTTTGTGTGGCAAAAGAATTTAAATCTGGAGTCAATACAGTTAAACTAGAGCAATGGGGGAAGGTGTTGCCCACAGGTAAATGAAGCCAGGAGAATACTGACAAAAATCCCCATGAAGCAGCAGCTACTGCTGGGGCTGGGCTCCAGAATTTCCCCTCTGCACAGCACTGACATGAAAGGTGGATTTTATTCACCAATTTGTACCTTGTTCTTCAAGGGTCTCACAGCTAGAGCAGCTGAATCGTCAGGAGCTGCACGAGTGAGTCTTCTGAGAGATTTCTCCTGAAAATCTGCTATTCAGGATATTCAGCTTGTGTCTGTCTAGCTCAGAGAGGGATCTGCCCCAGGAGCTGTTGTGGTTTGACACTGGCCAAATGCCAGGCACCCGCGAAAGCCGCTCGCTCACCCTCCCCTCCCACAGCTGGGCAGAGGAAATATTAACTAAGGGCTCATGAGTAAAGGACTGAGAGAAAACACTCCAAGGGCAAAACAGGCTCAGCTTAGAGGTACAAAGTGAATTCAGTACTAACAAAACCAGAGGAGGATAATGAGAAATAAAACAAGCCCTTAAAAACACTTTCATTCCCCAAACTCCCCCCTCCTTCCCACCGGCAGCGCAGGGAGACGGGGCGGGGGGTTTGGTCAGGGCTGTCCCAGAGATGGCAGAGGAAGCAGGCGGGAATTAACGCGTTCCTCGTCCGCAGATGCCTCCGAGTTCAGCTGCCGGGAGATGCGCACCACGCGCTACGTGACGGACGGGCCGTGCCGCAGCCTGAAGCCCGTCAAGGAGCTGCTCTGCTCCGGCCAGTGCGTGCCCTCGCACCTGCTGCCCAACTCCATCGGCAGGGGCAAGTGGTGGCGCCAGAATTCCCTGGATTACCGCTGCATCCCCGCGCACACCCGCACGCAGCGCATCCAGATGGCCTGTCCCGAGGAGGAGACTCGGACTTACAAATTCCGAGCTGTCACGTCCTGCAAGTGCAAGCGCTACACTCGCTACCACAACCAGTCTGAGCTCAAGGACTTCGGCAAGGAACCCGCCAGGCCGCAGAAGAACAAGAAGCCCCATCTCTCCAGAGCCAGGAGCAGCAAATCTAACCAGCATGAGCTAGAAAACGCTTATTAGAAGGTGGCTCTGGGTGACACAGACTGGCAGCTCCGGATGTTTTGTTAACCATCAGAAGGCACTCAGAGGCCACAGCACGATGTTCTGACTGCAGTAGGTTCCAATTCCTTCTGCCAAGCTGGGTCAAAGGCTCACATAGGCAAAAATCTGTCAGATTATAGCCCTTATGGTCTGATAAGAGAACGAGATAAAGCGAGCTGGAGGTAGCTGGAGGTACCCCTTGGAGGTTCACGCGAGTTTGTGTGTCTTGTACGAGTAGGAAGGCAGAGGAGGGTGAAGCTGTTGTGGTGACAATCACGCTTTGCTAGAAATCATTCCACTCACTTTATGTGAAAAGAATATTGAGATCCCTTTCCCAGACACTGATGCAGGACAAGCTTGCAGTTAGGGAAGCACCAGGAGAGTTGGCGCTCTCTGAAGGAGCCGTGGAAAGTTTGGGGTAACAGGGATTTCAGGTTATGGTGAATGAAGTCAAATTGTTGGGAAATTAACACACTGTCAGATGTCCTCACGCACCAAGTGTTTCCTCTCAAACATAGAAATCAAAATTTGACATTAGTGTTCTCGAAACAGAAATGAAAGTGTGACAAATCTATTTCATGCTTTCAATTAAAAGATTATGGGGTCAACAGATTCCAAACTTAGATCTGGCGATCAAAACCATGTTGATTTAGGAACAATGATTTGTTTTAGGGACAATTCAACAAATTCTAGTAAGTGGAGCAGATTTATGAAAGGGATGCTCCTCTCAAACCAGATAACCTCACTGATGTTTGTCCTGTAAACAGCTGACAATATGCATAGCTTAACATAGAAGACACTGATTATTCCTTATTTCATAGAACACGTTTGACTTTAATATCAGCTTAGATACGTCCATTTACATGTTCTGTTCTGTAGAGTTTGGGTTATGTGGCCACACACTCTGTAGCACTTAAACTGTGCAAACCAAGCTCTGTGGGTGAGGTGGTGGTTCTGCATTAAAAGTGAGCCTCTGCTAAGTCATGAGTTCCTCTAGAAAAGTCTTTAGTAGATGCAGCTTTGGTAAGTCTTCGGTTTGGCAGCAACTTTCCTTTACTTTGCTTCTCAGCACTCAGACTAATGTTTGTGTTTTTACATTAAAGAATATTGTTAGAAAGTGAATTGTCACATACTGTGCATGTCCTGTAGAATTTATGCTGAAATAATATAAACTGTGGAAATTTGCAATGTTGATAGATTTTTCAGTTATTTTATGTGGGACCAGAACCTAGAGAGAAAAGGTGTCATTTCAGAGAGTGAATTATGTATTTATTTTTTTCCCCAGAAATTATTTATGCAATGTTTTAACTTGTAGAGAATGAGAAGTAATACTGCTTTAAAATATTAGTCTGTTATTTTTAATTTTAAATATATTGTTAATAAAGTAGAAACAATGATTAATTATAGAAAGACTCATTGATTTTCAGTTACAGTATAAAGCTGATTTCCTGCAAAGCCAGTGATTCACAGAACAGTCATGGTGTCAGCTCCAGTTTCTGTGATGGAAAGTGTCGAGGTCCTTAATTCCAACAACTTACACATCCCTAAAGAAACTCCATCCTGGAACTCCTAGCTCTAAGACCTGATGTTTCCCATGGAAAAGGTCTTCCTGGGCAGATGAGTAGCTCAGAACTCTTTCCATATTCTCATTTCTGCTTGCCCTGGGGGAGTGACATTTCCTGATTCTTATGTTCACAACCAGACAAAGCCACCAAAGAAAACAATAAATCTGTGAACAGTTAATCAAGATTTCTTGATTGAAATCTGATTGCTTCAGATTTCTTTCATTGAAAAATAAAAGAAAAGCAAGTGTGGAATCCCCTTGCAAGTGCTGCCAAGCAACAGGTAAAAATTTTTACAGTTTGCTGTTGCAGACCTATGCTCATTTTAATTTAGTCTTTGAGAAACATTTTCCCATAAAGTCAGAGAAAACTGAGCTTGGGCTGGACACAGCATGCAGGTCTTTCAATGCAGGTGTAAAGATGAACAGCTTTTTCAAGACAACCAGTATATAAGGTGTCCTTTCATTACTATGATATGATACATCGTATAAAAACCCAAAATAAACCATTGTTATAACTGCAACAGCATTTTCCTGACTTATCTTTGACTTCATGAATTTGACACTTGGGGCTTAATTTTCAGAATTCAGTGTGAGCACCTGCAAGTACTGCTGAAGTGAGAAAAGCAGTTCAGGTTTTGGGAAGGCGTTCCAGTCTCACAAGCATCTAAAGTCACTGGAATATTGGTTTTGAAGTGTTGATTGTGATAAGCCAGTGAAAGAGACTTGCTCCACTTCATCTCAGGCTTCATCCTAGGTTTCAGGCAATTCAGAAGCACCAGGCCTGCTTCAGGTGAACCAATAATTTCTTTCTCCCAAATATTTCACCTGGAAGAAATCCTCTTCCCCCCAAAAATGTGTTCTCCCATACAGCTCTTGTCTCCCAAAGTGCCAGTGTTTCCTGCTGGTTAACTGCCACTCAGAATCTTGAATTTTTCTGGCTTATAATGTAAGGATTTATTCTTAGTGAGTTATAAAAGGTTTTACAAGAATCCCAGTGGATGAGGCGTCCTGGGGCACTTCTGCTGCTGTATCTCCTCTCAACACCCACCCCGTTTGCTGTGACTTCTCACTGCCTTACCACAGGCTAAAAGTGCCCGAGATGAGCAGTCTGTAGATATGATTGGTGTTCTGTAATCTTACTCCTGGAACATTCACCTCCAACCACCACTTTTGCAATTTATGTTATCAGGAGAAGAATAGGAAATAGTAGTGTTTTGCTAACAGCTGAAAAAATCAAAATATAGGATGTTTCATAGGTAGGCTGCTACATTGTCCTCCACCCCCACATCCATGTGGGTTCTTTTCAGACAGAGAATTTGGGATTGTTTATTCATTCATTTATTTATTTATTTTTGTGATCACCCTCTTTTTTTTTAACCTCTAATATAGTTGTGCATGATCTGAGAGGAGATAGCATCCCTGACTGGGGGGTTGAGGAAGTGTCCGTAGGAAATTTGAGTTTCTCTTTCACACAAAATCATATCCTTTCAGTTCTTTCCAGAGAATGAACAGTGACCTGCTATGCGCTCCTTCTACAAAAGCATTAGATAGTTTTTATTGAGAACGGTAAAATCTTCAAACAAGAGTGAATGTCTTCATTGTAATTTTTGCAATAAACCAGCACAACCGTGCATCGTTTGGGGGCTGCTGGGACAGTAACAGGTCACTGCTTTTACCTTCCCTTGGCTGGAGCCCGCTGCCTGTCAGAACTGAACAGCTGCTGTCATGGGCAGCCCTCAGAAATGCAATCAAGTCACTTTTTTCAGACAGAATTCACGATTTCTCCAGATGTGCTTTTCCCCCCATTTTTATTTCCAACAATTTGTGTAGACTGTGGCACATTCCCTACAGCACACTCACTGGCTTAAAATAGTCAGTGAGCCTGCTTTATTTCTTTTTCTGGCAAAAATACAATTCTGCTGCTATTCAGTGAAAAATAAACCTAAAGGAGCCTGCTGGTATCCACAAGGCCCCAAAGATTTTGCACAAGGTTCATCTTTTTAATTAGAAATTGCACAATAAAGAGCATAACTTGATCCAGTGAGGTCCTAGGCCCAGAAAACACATTACATGTGTGTTCTGCAAGTGTGGTTGAGAAAGTCAGCATTGTGAAATACGGAAGGAATAAACATGTTATTTTTTTAGCCATATGACATCAACTTATAATTAGCTTGTTTCACTCAAATTAGTGCAGCATATGGGCACACAGAACAACTTTTCTATAATAAACAGCCTCAAAAGCCTTAAATTATCACATAACATATTTATATGTAGCTGGAGTTCGGATTGAACAAACTGTAACCTGAAATTCGATAAACTGGAACTCCCCTTGATGGGCCAGTAATGGAAGTCCACTTTTTAAAATAACTCAGCATTTAAAATACAGCCAGCACAAGCTGCAGAACTTGCAGCACATGCAGCCACTGTTATTTAGTTACACAGAACAGTGCAGCTGCTCCCCTTGCAGCCCTAGAGCCATCAAAGGACAATTCAGCCCGAAGTTTTTTCAAGGCATTGACATTTCTCGTCTCTTCCCAGCACTGTGGAAGCAGTTTTAACTCTGAGTGTTGGAGAGCTGTGGTGTCAAGCAGCAGAGTTCCATGGACAGGGCTCATGATGCCTCGTTGCCATTTCAGTGAATTGGGAATACGGGGCTCTGCTGTATTTTTTATATTATTCACCAAAATGCATTTAACTCTCGCTAGAGTGTAATAAACACAGCGTGTCTGAAGACCAAAGGGAGGAAGTACTGCTGATTCTTCTGTCTGCCTCAACCATTTCTGATGCTGTATCCTCAATTGGAGGTTTCTTTCAATCCTAAAAGCTTTCACTGTTCTTTCATGAGAACAACTTCTTACCATAAAAAGAGGATAATAAAACTAATCAGTAAAACCTGAATAGAGGCAAAACTCACCAGCACTCACCCTGCTAATTCTGAAGTGAAGGTTTAACAAAGAGAATATTCAAAACATCTCACCTTTAGCACATCACAGTGTACAGATAAACAAGACACTTCCAGGGATGGGGCAGCCACAGCTTCTCTGGGCACTCTGCTCCAGTGCCTCACCACCCTCACAGTAAAGAACTTCTTCCTAAAATCCAGCCCTCTTCCAGTTTAAACCATTGCTCCTCCATCTATCACTCAACTCCCTGATACAGAGGCCCTGTCCACCTTTCCTGTTGACCCTATTTAGGTATTGGAGGACTGCTCTGAGGTCTTCTGGAGCCATAAACATCCATTTTGGCCATCCCAGGTGAGGAATGTGTGATGTGAATCAGGGTTTTTGCCCCATATTGGCCACTTAGATTACAACTGTTACAGTGGTCCTGTCAGGACACTTGGGAGCCCCACTTCAGATGGAAAGTGTGAATTTTTTTATGAATTTGTGCTGCACCCATGATGTGAACACATTGGTCTGTTCTGTGGGTTCATAAGGGTAGCACAATCATTTTCATCTCAAAGGGGAGTAGCCCCAAGTCCTTGACTGAGTCCTGAGTCCCAAACCCTCGAGTGAGTTACAAATCCAAAGTCATTCATCTCCCTGCTGAAGACTCCCACACCAGGCTATTTGCAGCATTAACCCTAAGGCTCCAGCTTTCTAGTTCATGGCTTTCCAGGCAATTTGATTATCCTCTCAAACCAAGGAATAAAAGGATATTTATTTCATGGTTATCAAGCCCCTAAATTAAACAGACTTCATTATCACTCCACCAACAATTTAATACTTGTAGCATGAGGTTATTTCAATTAAGAAAACAGCTCAGCTCTGGCTAAATAAATAAGTGATGTCATTCTTCATTCAGACCTCCAGATTCTTTGGTGTAAAAACTCCTCTTAGGAGAGGTTTTGGGACACAGTGGCTCCTCTGAGACTATTTACATCTCTCAATTTCTCTAATCTCTTCTTCCTTCCTTCCTCCTGTCTATTTCCTTCCCTTTCACTATAAACTGGCCAGTATTTAATTCTAATGCTTCCAGTCTGCCCAACATGCTTTTAGAATTGGGTGGTTGTCGGTTTGTTGTTTTGTTGGGGTTTTTTTATAACCAGAAATAAGGCTTAATTTAAGGTAATTACTCTCCCATTTGGTGAGTTTTGCTATTTGCAGGGCCTTATTTTTTTCCCTAGTCAAATTAGCAGCAGAAGTTAGTTTTAAAAGTGATAGTTTTCTCCTAAAATTGTTCTTCAGATTAAGGGTGGCACTCAAAACCAGAAACTTCTCACTCATGTTGCATTTCTGCATGTCTAGAAACAAAAGTAGTGCTATCAGAAAATTATTGAGGGGAGGAAGAGGACAAACAATGACATAAACTTCCAATGAAAATCCAATGTGCATTTAAGACTGATCACCAACTATTATGGGCTTCCAAATAAATTAATCTCTAAGTCAGAGGTGTCCAGAGTCCTCCTAGGAGTCAAAAATAGGCTCGTTTGAAAAGATACTCTCCTCTAGAACCAGTTTTTGTCAGTAACATCTCTAATATGGTGTTGAGAGCTCAGTCATAAGGATTGAATTGCACTGGCAGTGGAACAACAGGACCTTGTGGAATGAAAAGTGTTAATAAATGCAAATGTTCAGTGGAGCACAGTCCACTGACAGGAGTAAGGGAATAGGATATCCTTACTGGGAAAACTGGCATAATTTCAGAATTCAAGCATCACATCCTAAAACTTATCCCTGACTCCTGTTTAGAGTGCTGTCTGTCTAACCTGTAAGGATTTGAGCTGGTTTTTCATTATTTGGGGGGATTGGAACCTCAAAGGGGCCATTGGATGTGTGGGCAGCTGCTTTGCACAGCACAGTGCAAATTGTGTGAACTGACAGTTTGCATATGAGCAGTAAACCCAGTCCATACCCAATTCACTTTTCAGGACACAGCCCTGAAATCTCTAATTCTGGTCTGGTCAGCAGCACCATCCCTCTGTGTTTGCTGAAAAACACTACTGTTATTTTAAAGTATGTCTTACATATAGACATGCCAAAGGACCTTGGATTTATTTGTATTTCTCTGCAAACAGTGGAAATACAAATTCTAATATACATTTAGAATGCTCTGCTGTTTGGAATGCAGATAGAATGGCACATGCCAAAGGGAATTCATGGAAAGGTTTTTATGGGTGGTCTTTGGGGAAATGGCAGGTAGGTTAAAACTTCTTTGGGGCTGGCTGTTCAGTGGTCCACACACAAGTCTGATGAAAGGCTGGTCCAGGAAACTTTAAAAAAATAATAAAAATAAAAAACACAAGTAAGAAGAAGGTCATGCCCAAGAGAAAACTGCAGCTGATTTGGGTTTCAGTGGAGCTGTAGTGATTTTTGACATGTGGATCCAAAGACAGTGTTTAAAGGACAATCAGCCAGATTGCATTCATGCAGTTTAAAAAATGATCTTCTACGTATGAAAGGCCAAAAAAGCCGCAGTGATCAGCCAGAACAAACACATTTAGCAGCAATAACAGAAGGATTTTTCATATCTGCAGCCCGAGCAATTTAAAATTAGTTGATTTTCAAAAAATTCACTCTGAGTTACTGGGCAGTTAACAGACAGACTTAGCTCCCAGTAGCACAGGATATAGATGTGAAAGAAATAAATGAAAGTAGAATAGGATAAATATATTGCAGTTGAGTGGCAATGTACTAGTTAAGAAAGAAAAACAGCTAGAATAGTGGCAAGGCAAATCAGAAAAGCTGAAATGGGGTCTGAGTTACTAAGTCCATTTTGTTTGACTGACCAAAGCCTTGAGTCCTGTTCATGCTTGGTGTTTTGTGTCCTAAATTACAATATCTGGCAAGAAAAAAATTGGGTTTTGTCTTTGATCCTCAGTTAAAGCAGACTGAGAAAATCCCCTCATAATTGGTTAATAGTTCATGGGGCTGAAATTGTTGTTGTAGCACAATCTGTGGGAACAACACAGGAGAAACATTTCCTGCAGAAAGAATGCTGAAGTTTAATTACTACACATCACATGAGAGAGAATTTCAATTTTTAGGGCCCTGTGTTCAGGCAGTTACTAGGTAGCCAGCTTGTAGTGGAATATTGATGCTTTAGTCTAATCTCTGCTGTGCCAGAGAACAGTGGAGGGGCCTCATTCTCATGATGGGGTAGGAGGAATGCTACACATTTCTTAGGTCTTATCATCATGTACATTGCTATGCCAGGCAGTTTAATTAATAACTGTCGACATCTTGTCATTTATCATTACTGAAACAGGAGGTGAGGACCCTTCCATGTGCATGCTGTACAAATAAATTAAAGTTGTCTCCCCCAGTCTCACGGGTTTGCTGCTGTCACTCACTCGTGTTGTCCTTCCCGCAGTTCAAAGAATTGCATCTTATCTTGCTCCCAGCACTGGGCAGCTCTTTATGTCCTGTAAAACAAAAGCACATGCAAGCCTGGTGGATAATCAACCAGCAATACTGCTGGAGAGAATTAAATTGTTGAGTTCACCCTAAGACATTTAGCACTAGATTTCAAATGGACAGCAAGGAAGACTGCTTCATGAGCAAAGCAATGCACAGAAACGCAACTTTGAGAGAGTGTGGAAACACCACAGGCAGACAATGATGTCAAAATAAGCTTTTTCACTGACTTCAAATGTCATTAGAGCAATATCACAAAGCTAAATACTAACTAGTTCAGTATAAGTAAATTACTCATCTTTCTTTGAAATCACAGGCACCATTCTAACAGGAATACCCAGCATGGCTCTGGGTACTGTACGAGATTTTGTTTCCAATGGTGAAGCCAAAAAAACTTTCTCTCTGTGAATGCTTTGATTCTTAGCAGCAATTTACAAGAAAAAACAATTCCAATTGAAATGGCAGAGGTAGTGTGATGGACACACTTCCAAACACAATCCATTTTTGGTAAATAAATGTAAAAAGTTTATTAGACATGCTCTATCTCCAGTGACACAGAGTGCCAGGGACCGCACACAGGGAAACAGGAGCCCCACAGATACTGTTATTTAAGTTTTAAAAAACCCCAAACTGAACTCCATTTACTCTGTACAATACACTGAATTCTGAGAATCTCCATGTCAATTTGAGATTGCAGACAGAGCTTCCTGTGTCTGTCCAAGACAAATGATGGAGCATCTCTGTTTTCACTTTGCAGGCACGTCTGGCTGACTGATGGAGCTGCCTCATGCGTGGCTCTTGAAGGGCAGTTTTAAGTGATGGACTCCTGCAGGGGCTGCCAGAACCTCCCAGACAGGAGAAGGGTGCTGGCTACCTTTAAAGAATCATATTAAGCTGCAACTCACTGAAGTATTTGTTAAAGCCACTAGGATGATTCAGGTCACACTTTCATCAGGAAAACAGTTGAGAAAACTGTGGGATATGGCAGTGTGACCCTATCAAGTGCCCCTTAAACTGACCCTACATGCAGGAGAGGCACTGCAGCACTGGGTAAGATGTGTTTCTTTCAAACTACCCACTAAAATTTCATGGAGAGAAGATATGCTCAAGCAGACACCAGCACACAGATAAGTGCAAATAAGAAAATCATGCACCAGAGCTTGTGAGATCCTCTTGTCTAAAATGTCACGGGGACAAAAAGCAGCAGGCATGAGATGGACCAAAGGAAAGAGAGCTTTCACATGCCAGCCTGAGCAGAAGCCCATGGCAGACCCAGGACTCGGGTGTCAAAGAGCTGAACTGTGAGTGCATTTTAATAATGTGAGATGTGGTAATTCTGGCCCCTTCTGGCTGCAGTAAATTGCCCTGTTTGGCTGGAGCCAAGCTGAAATAGCACGTTGGGCATGCATCAGGAAATTACCTCAGAATATATGAAGCCTCAGGCCTCTAGGTGATAAGTAAGGGCCCAACAAATTAATCTCATCATCTGCATTCATCTTTGGGTGCTACTCTGTGCCAGGCCACAGTGTGTGGGCTGGAGCCTATTTTTTTTCATTTGTCTACGTTAAATGGGTAGTTGGAGTTACTATGATACAAATGTTCTATTCTGTGCTGTCTGCATGGTAGATTGTTCTTACTGAAATAGGAAGAATCATCATGTCATATTTTACAGACACAGGACAAATGATTATGAGCTTTCCTTTGTCAACATATTTTGAATTATACATTATGTAAGTCTGGTGAAGGGAATTTACGGACGTGCTCGGTCTGTCTTCCTTTAATGGCAAGCATTTTTATTAAGAATTGTAACTAAATTATTTATTATGCCATTCAGAATCCACTCGCTTCTACAGTCTATCTCTGAATTGCATTCCTCACTGTATTAATAAGTCCTTTCAAGATCAAAAATCACATCTGAGTGAAATGGAAAAAAAGAGTTGGCTTACATGACTTGAATTTGGGTATGATAGTAAAAAAAAAAAACACCAAAAAACACATTACTTCACATTATAGAGAACAACCTACCTTCCATTTCAAAAAACCACATTTCTTTTTCCAAAATATGTCAGTAAATTTTGCTGTCCTCTGAATGTTTCAGCAGCAGAAAGAACAGAATCATTACAACTCTTCCTTTTCCCCCTGATACATGCAGTGATTCTTTTGCAGACACAAGGAAGACAGGCAAACCTTTCTTTTGCCTGTATTCTATCTTTCTTGTGTTCATTTTAGAGATAGCAAATGGGAGATTTGGGTGTTTTCTCCAAACCTATTATTTATTCTGAAAACTAAATGCTTTCAGGCACAGGAAGAGCAATTTGTGTGCAGAGTTTTTAGAGTCTTCGATAAATTTATGAATATTTATAAATTTATTTGTGCTCAAGACACGAAGACCCCACAGATTATTGTGAGAAATAATCCTTTTACTGCAATATCAGTCCTTAATGAGCAGTTTCTAATCCTTGGAACACGATAAAAAGCATGACAATAACCAGAGGAGAATATCATTCATTTTGCCAGCTCCTTTTCTTTGTTCAGCAAACAGGAGCTGACAATCTGTTTAATAAGTCATCCCTGAATGGTGGTTACACACGATAGATGTACCAAAAGTTAATTTTCTGCTTGTCTCAGCTTTCTAGAAAAGCGAAATTATTCCTCTTGGATGAAATCTAAGGCACACAGAGCTGGGAGTACAAGCAGGTTTTACTGGTACAAACACGTGAATATTTCTATTGCAACACTGTTGGTTTAGTTTCTTCTACCCTTTATATCTGGCAATAGATTCCTACTCTACAAAACCATTAATCAAATGCCTCTCAAAGAGGAGCACCCTGCTGGTATAATCCTGTGGAAGGAGGCTTCCAGGCAAAAGTCTGGAGCAGATAACACAGAAGAAATAAGAGTTTTTCTTGTGCTGGTGAGTTGTAGGAGACACAGTTTGTGGAAGGATTCTTACTGAAACATTCCTCAATATCTCACTCCAGTAGTGCAAGCCATAGTATCTTGTATAGCTCTGCTGGACAAATACAGAATTACCTGTCTTCCAAACTGAGCTGGAATGTGATGTGCTAACTGTCTAGGAAGAAACAGCAGCAGAGAGCAAATTCCATAAGAGAAGGACCCTGTGCAGCACTAACTCTGTTGGAGAGCTAGGAGATTGGAAAGTACACCGTTATCTATCATAACTTATGAAAAACCCCAACCTCCCAGTTACCTGAAGGCCTAGGGCTGACTCCTTTGGTGGGAAGATGGTCTTTGGGGAGAGGCAATCCTTACTCCTGCAAACACAGATCTGAAGTTGGTCAAGGTATGAGAAGTCATAAATTCAAGATTTTTTTTCTTTGTTTCCATGGTTAAAAGCAGTTTTTACATTTTGACTCTAAACTAGAAAGAATTCTTCATGGTCAAAGGAAATTCAATAGGTTTATGCATATTTGGATGGCTGAAGAAGTTGAAGCAGAAAATGTTCACTATTTCTGCACAGTGGGTGAGGCAAAGCCACTACCTTCAAAAAAAACAAAAAATAATTGAAGTGACCCTTAAAATCAATACACACTAATATTTATTCCATGATCCCCTACTGATGATACACAAACCAAACTGATTTATTTATTGCCTACCGAAGTTAATGTGTTACTGAAGGGGGATAGTTATTCCATCTATGGAAGTCCAAATCTGTGTGGCACAGAATTCCACACGTTGGCTACAAGGCCAGAGACAATTGCATTGTTGCAAGGAAAAGGGAGAGAAAAGGTCAGGAGCTGATTTATTCATTAGCCTGTACAAGAGCACAACACTTCGAAATTGTCACTGAAATAATGACTGCAGCTACAGGGACTAGAATTCAAATACTAGGACAAGAAGTTTGGTTTTTAACTCTCTGGGCAAGGGAAAAATCCAGGTTTAGCTTATGCTTGCTATCCTTTTGTTTACACTTCTGTTTGCTGAAATACCCCGCACCAGCCCTGTACTGGCCTGGCTTGGTCATCTGCCTGTTACCCACCGGGGTCACTGTGACATCTCAGCAAACACCAAACTGGTGAATTCACAGAGTTTGCTCCTTGCTCCAGGATCATGTTGGTAGAACCCTCTCTTCTCTGCATTGTTCCTCCTGCTGGGTCAGCTCCTGGGAGGGGACCAGGAGAGCCAGAGGCTGGGGACACACCCTCAGGGCTGCTTCTCTTGAATGACAGCCCAGCCAGTTTGGCTTCAGCAAAAATTCCTGTCTTCAAACCCTAATTACTGTGCTGGCACAGCACTCTGAGTGGTTTTTCTAATTGTTTGTATTTATTTGCAAAGTGTCTACTGCACAGGGTCCTGTGATAAATATAATTCCACTCACGGCTAATTCGATGCTTTTTTGGGGGTAGCAGGGAGGGTAATTTCATGGTAAACCATAATTGCTGGTACAAGAAGTACCTTAATTGCCAATCCAATCTGAGGGAGTAGCTGAGGCTCGAATCAGCCTAATTAGAATTCTACTTGTTCATAATAAATAAGCAGTAATCACTAATTGGATCTAGCCTACAGTATTCTAAAAGTGTGAATTTAATGTTAGTTTGTGTTTAATTTTGGCCATTTCCTACTTGCATTGGACTGACAGTCTAGCACAGACCTGAACAGAGCAGACATCTGAGTCCTTTAAGTCTTCTCCTGCTGTTGGCTTCTAATGGCAGAACAGACAACTTGATATTGCAGCCTGTCACTCTTGAGTGCTGAGCTCTTGAACATGTAGGTGCAACACATTGACACCTCCTGTATGGTAACTCAATCACCACGTGGAAAAATCCTTCTGGATTTCAGGCCCCTGTTCCTCACCTTTTCTGATGAA
The DNA here is from genome assembly GCA_013398015.1 of Oreocharis arfaki. Classification (NCBI taxonomy): domain Eukaryota; kingdom Metazoa; phylum Chordata; class Aves; order Passeriformes; family Paramythiidae; genus Oreocharis; species Oreocharis arfaki. The sequence continues at coordinate 163,631 of VZRR01009628.1, read as the reverse complement.
ACCACACTTGCTTGCATGTTTAAAATGTCTTATGTTATTATTTGGGCCATTCATGGCTAGAAACCATGGTTTCTGATTGCTGCCAAATAAAAAGAGGAACTATTATTACAATATAGTGATAGCTTGACCCCAGCTGTTGATCAAATATGTATTTAATCAAAATACATACATCACATTCTGCCTGAAAGGAGGTTGTAGCCAAGTGTGGGTCAGCCTCTCCTCCCAGGCAACAGTGACAGGACAAGAGGACACGGCCTTAAGCTGCACAAGGGAGGTCTAGGCCGGACATTTGGAAGGATTTCTGCACAGAATGGGTGATGGGATCTTGGAAGGCCCAGGGAGGTGGTGGAGTCACCGTCCCTGGAGGTGTTTAAGGAAAGCCTGGACGTGGCACTCAGTGCCATGGTTTAGTTGACAAGGTGGTGCAGGGTCAGAGGTTGGGCTCGATGATCTCAGAGGTCTTTTCCAAACTAATTGCTTCTGTGATAACAGAAGGATATCTCCCACCCTTCTTCCCACATTTTACTGACCTACATAACTGAGATACTCTTGTAGGCCTGAAACAGCACTAGCAAGCATAAACAAAGCATCACAAAAGTATTTCTTCTGTGGGTATCCCTCATATTTTTTTTTCCTAAGAACTCACTAGTTGGTAATGAGAACATTATGTTAGATCTACAAACACATCCTGATTTGTGGCTGACAAATGTGTTCAGCAGATTTGACAATTAGAACATTACAGCAATAAAAATTCTGTCAAAAATTTTTCATTTCCAGTGAACCTTACCAGTCTACTAAAGTCTCTTTACCACTAATGGGGCACTGAAGATTTGTTAATTACAGCAGGCACAGGTGCTGCAGTTTTATATCTCAAAGAGTCCCCTAAAAAAAAACATGAGTAAGAAGTAACAGTGGGGATCAGAACAGACCTATTGTGGCAACAACCTGGTCTTGTAGGGCTCTCCCCAATGAGTAAGAGAAATGTTAACCAGTCAGACTGACTGGCCAAGAGACAAATATCCTATCCAAACCCCATATGTCAGGGCGTTTAAATCTGTCAGTAGCCCTATACCCTCCTAGCTACTCACAGTGTAACACATACTTTGGAATCAGTAGCTCCTCTTTACCCTATTTTTAGCATTTTTTCCATTTTTTTCCTTTTTTTCCTCTTTTTTTTTTTTTTGATTTTGACTCCTTCAGAAATAAATAGAATTCCTTGAGGTTTTTTTTTTTTAGATCAGCTTCTGTTCTCACAGCTTCTGGGCAAATACTTCCTTATTTGCAAGAGGGCTTAAGGCCCTGGGAACTCAGCAAGGGGCAAGTGCAGGAGCTGCTCACACTCTTTCTTACCAAGCCAAAAATCACTTTTTCTATCAATCAAACCCTACATGAGGCCTCCTTCAACTTACAGGCTCCTCACCTTTGTGTTATGATCCTGCCAGTCACTGTCATGGCAACCACAGAGACCATTCCAGCCAAGGAAACTGCTATTTCTTGGGGTAGCTGGTTGCTTGACACTTTAAAAAATACAGCATCCACTAGAAAAATGTTACCTTTTTTTTTGTTTTTTTCCCATGCATGGAACTAAAAAGAGCAAGACATGTAGTACTCAAGAAAATGTGAAAATCAAATTTTTTCTCCATAAACCATAACTGCTACACCCCGAGTCACAGCAGGAGCCATGGTGCCTCACTGTCTTTGAGCAACAAACCACAGCAGTGACTCTCACAGCCACCTTCCAGCACAGAATTTTGTTCCTCACACACATTTCTCTCACAATAGCAACAGTCCAATGACCAGAAAGAAATTAACACCTCCCCTTACTCCCAGACAACAACCTGGCAAACACACTTAGAATTTGCTGCAGGGACCCAGATTTTAGAAGTTATAAGCATAAAATAAAACCAAATGAGGAAACAGCCACAAGGCAGAGACTACAAGCAGGGAGAGGGGGAGCATGAATTCAGCAAATCTGGGGAGAGCCTCGTCCCTGCACCCGGAGGCCCCACACCAAAGGCTCGCAGAGTCTGAACGTGCCCCAACTCCTGGGCTTGTCCTCGTTCTATTGCAAAAACGAGGCTTCGAAATTCTCTGTCTAGAGCTCCTGAACTGTCCCATGATTTCCCCCCTCCTTTGCCATTAGCTACAGTGCAGGGTGTCTGACCTTGTGTGCTTTTGTTGGCTCTACACTTCAGCATTGGCCTTTCCTAGCAGAATCGCTCCAGCTGTGAGTTTATTAACTGCTCCCTGTGCTCAGGTGTGGGCTTCTCTCACACGTAGGAGCTCCTCGCTGCTTTTTCTTGCCCCTCAGCTGGAAGCATGCTCCAGCTCCCAGCTGCATCCTGAGGGCTGGGCAAGCAAATCCTGCCCAGGGGCTCTGGGACACACTATGGAAAATCCATGGAAATTCACACTTTCACCAAGCAGTAGACAGGTGCTACAGTTCAGTGATTTCTTTGAAATTATTTTTTTATGTAAACCAAAAGAATAATGGAGGTCCTTGACAAAGCATCTTCATACTTTTAGGCTATAGTATTTCATTTTATTTATTTATTTTTAAGTGGAAGGAGGGGAGGAGGAAGGCACCGTTTTATTTAAACCGCAGCTACAACTTCACAGTTGTTTCTTCACCCAGAAGCGCAGGTAGACATCTCCACCTCGTGGCGTGAAAACAAAGTATCCTTCGAAAAATTCTGAATTGCTCTTTTATGCAAAGGCAACAGGCTAAAATTACTTTCGTAAATTATTTTTCAGGGCAAACCGTGCTCAGCAGCCGCACACTTACACAAAAAGTCAGGAAGGAAAAAGGTTTTATAGACTTTTGACTACATATCAACATTTATGATGGTGCATCATGTAACAGAAGCATGCTGCATTCAGTTACCCTTTCTGTATTCAAAGATCCATATCTTGCACAGCATAAATAGTTTTCTATAGCCTTGTAACCTCTTGGAGGATACATTATCAGGCAATGGAGCAAGGAAAATTTGGTTCAAGGCTTTGGCTACAGAGAAACATCTCAAGAGGGAGGCCAGCACGTAAGCTCTGCTCTCGCCAGCAGACACAACCTGCCTCCCTCAGGGCCTTTATTTTCCTACACAAGCTGACAGGCTGGTTGGTGTAAATTTGCTTTTTGTGGGCTGCATAACTTACAGTGGTTTGAAAACAGTGAAGTTGGTGCAATGAAATGGAAACTGTCCTTTAAAATAGCATTTTAAAATGTACCAGTAGAGGGAGATACTCCACCATAACAATTAATTCCTTCACAGCAGAACTTACTGGAAAAGAGAATTTAAACTGAACAGAAATAAGTCTATTCTAGTTCTGAGGTGTGATACCACACAATGTGTTCTGTGGCTTTGAGGTTATTCCCTAACAAAATTCCCTAACAGGCAACTGACTGAAAATTAATTACTAGATTGGATCACATAGGACATCTTTAATACCAGAATTTACTCTGGTATCTTCAAAACTATAAACATTCCGTGACTACATTCCACATAATTATAACTTAAAGAATGCTTCTATAATTTAGGGGGAAAAAAATCATTTTCCATTACAGTCATTCAACATAGGAATGAATTCCAGCTCCTCCAAAAATCTTCTACAAAATTTTCATTGAACTGCCTTTAGTTCAACCAGCTCCACTGAGAGAGATCACAGAGCACAACAATAAAGGCAGAGGCAAAGGGGGGTCTCAAGAACAGTAGTGCAGACCTCTTGGCACTGAAGAAATTTAGAAGTTTAGCACTTGTCAGATAATCTTACAAATGTATTTATTAGGATCTCCAGAAACATGTGGGATTCTTAACACAACAAAAACTCAAAATGAAAATGTTGCATTCTGCTCTGCCTCAGAATATATGAACCACACACTAAAGTCTAAGCGTAGATTTGTTAATCCATATCCATAAAAAATGGTTTTAAAAGGCTGAATGTTCTGTTCCTCTCAGGTCCTTGGGGATGCCATGATTCTTGTTTCTTTCATGTTGTCTGATGAAAAGAGCAGAAGAGTTTTGTAATCTGCCAAAAGCTGAGATAATTTTGTATTCTGCAAACTATTTGCCAGTCAAACTCTTTAACTGTTCCTTTGCTGATCTTTCAAAATATTCTTGATTTAATAGAAAGTTTCTGCTGCCTTGGACCCTGTTCAGGACATTCAGCTCTTCACGAAATGGCTACAATGGCATGCACAACATAAAGATGGGAGTCATGAAAAAAAAAGATGATTTATCAAAGTTTTTGGCAAATGGTCTTTCCTGTCTTAAGGATTAATGTTGTAGCTGAGACACTCTTTGCTTTTATGGCCTTTCAAGGGAAGGATATCCCTCATCTTCACATGGTACTGGGCCTCAAATCCACAAAAAGAACTGCGAGAGGAGAGACAAGCAAGGAATACAGAAGTTGTGCCTACACTGGCAAGCCAAGATCTTTGCTCCCTTAGCACACAGCTGCTGAAAAAACTGAACATACTTTGCTTCCTCTAATGGCTAAATTTCAATTGATATTATAAACATTTATCTGTTTTCAGTCATACTCTCTTCTTAATAGTAGAGAGAAACCAAAAGACAATGTTTTAAACAAATTGCATTTAAAAATGCCAATTAAGTGGGAACATATTCAAGGAACAAGAAAAACATGTACACTTCTACCCATCCTAGAGTTTATTGTGTCCAATTTCTCATTTTCAATGACAGCAGCAGCACCATATACATACATATATATATATATATATATTTTTTTTAATGTTGTCAAANTTTTTTTTTTTTTTTTAGGGTTCCATGTCAATATTTTTAGGAACAAAACATTGTGCAACATTACAGCAGCTTCCAGCTACTGTTTTTTCCTTTTAGTATTTCTGCCAACTTAAAGCTGACCCCCTCTTCCTTCTGCGTTTTCTTCTACTGTTCTCTGTTCTAAGACACATTATCATGTAAGTGTCTCTTACACTTCTTGATGTTTCCTCTACCTGAAGCAGGATTCCTTTTTTTTTCCCCACTACTATGCAGCCATCAAATTTAATTAATACCGGAAATATTGACTTAGAGCTAAGGGAAACATTATCATTAAATTAGAAACGCTTGTGGTGGTGATGCCAGCTCCCCATCTGCAGAGCAAGGCAGACACTCCATCTCAGTAAGTGCACCACGTTTTAGGTAGAAGTCTTTGGAGATAAAAGCATTATTTACTCACTTAACTTCAGATATTCATTGTACTACTTCAGACTGTGGAGCTGGTTGTTTGGCATCTTCTCTTCAACACTGTTTCTCTGGCATTACATATAATTTATGCTTGGAAGCTCCCTCAAATTCACTGAAAACTTGCTCCTAGAGAAGAGAGATAAAGATATCATACAACTGTGATATCGCTGTTACAAAATAGCTGCTTTTTAATATTTTTTGAGAAGGAATGCAGACCTCTCTCTATCTAAATCTTCTCATTCGAATTATCAAAAATCTAATACTGATTTCCTGCAAATACAGGCCTTTTAAACTCGACTAATTTGTCACATGTCATTACATCAAAATGCAAGTTAACATTTCATGACGTTTTCTCCAATACCTAATGTCTTTTAATAGAGCTCTTTAATCACATGGCTTTTTAACTCTCACAGGTAGATAATTTTTCCCTTCTAGGTACACTGCCTCTATTAGTCTAAGCTTTACACCTCTTCTTTTATTCTTTCAGAGAGGCTGAGGAAACTATTAAATGGACTGATAGATACACAGAGCCCATCTTTGGGCCTGGCATTCCCTTCCCATCTCTCACGGCTGCTGTGCGCCCCTTCTCCTCTCCTTCACAGGCGCTTGCTGTGTCTGTCCTCGACACCTCTGCAGCTCTCCTGCCCTCTGCTGGCTCTGCTCCTTGCCCGGGGAAATCACAGAAGGGGCTGATAAAAAAGCTCGAAGACGAATCTCCACTCCCGGCCTTCGGCTTTTTACGGGAGCGTTCCTCGCACAAACCCACCTCCATCCATGCTATTTTTTCCATCCATTCTTTCAGTGCCTGACTGAAGAGATGTTGACTTTACGGAGGTTAAAGGTGGCTGCCCCGGCCAACAAATGGGGTTTAGCAAGAGGGGGTGATTGTTGTTGTTTCAGGAATGAAGTGTCAGGAAGATGCAGCGGTGCCCCGGCCCCCGCTGAGGCGCCGAGTGACAGCAGCAGCTGCCGAGGGTGCGGGAGCCCCGCAGGCCCGGGGGGTTCCCACGTCGGGGAAGGCCACGACATCTCCTTTTCCCACATCCGAAGCTGGAAGAATAACAGGGAGAGCTCCGTTAGGAAATCAGAGTCCGAGAGGTTTAAACTGGAACGCGAGGGGATGTGCGGGAATTCAGCTGGGCCCTGCTCAGGCCTGACGGGGATTCCTGGGTGCAGGCCTGAAGCTGATCCTAAAGCCAAAGCAGGCACTAAGGGACAAGCCTCCTCTCCCTTCTATCCCTGCAAGGACGAATGCTTGCCTAATTAGAGAGATCTTTTTCTAGACTGAAGGCAGGACTGGAAAACAGACTTAGTCTGAATTCATACAAACCCCTAGCAACCCATGGAAGTGAAGTGTTACACATATGACAACACACACACACACACACACACTCACACACACAGAGAATATAAATTAAATATTCTACATTGGCAAAAAGTTCTGGACTCTGACTTCGATTCTGCCAGTGCCTGAAACATTCGCAGCATTCACAAATTCGTCATAACCTGACCTTTCAGAAAAAGATCAGTCTAGGGGGTCTTCCTCCTGCTGGTGAGTAGGAAATACTTTAAAATATTTGTTATTTAAACCAACGCAGAAACAGATTTAAATACGTAGGTGAGTTCTTCCTAGAGAATGAATAGGTATCAGATATTGAGTATTTTGCACGAAAATTAAGATTCATGTGATAGAAAGGAATTTGATGTTCTTGTTCAGAATTATCTGGATTAAAATTACTTGATTTCCTGGATTAGGCCAAGTTCTGAAAACCAACAGATAAAACAGGATAAACACATTCCCCAGCCCACCCAGATTCCATGAAATTTTACAATTCTGAACTATACAAAATCCAAAATAGCGTATCACTTCATCTCCTGTGAAAAATGAAAATTCCATGTCTGTTAGATCTCTGTGCTTCTGAGAGAACACAAAACCCAGCACCAGTGGTGGGAGAAGGGAAAGAGGCTCACACAACATGGAGCAAGACCTGGGGGAAATAAGTATTTGAGATGGTTGCAAGCAGATTCTGGAAATGTATAAATAAATTGTCATAAAAAATATTGAGAACAACCTTGAGAGGAGCTGCAGAAACCTTGGCATAGCAGGGTTTAGGGCATTCTCAGCTGCCATACTTCTGTGAAAAAGGGTTTGAGAACAGATTCCCCGTTAATGTCTTTTCAGCTGTGATGGCTCTAGGGTCTAAAAATCTGCTTTCTGTTAGGAAAAACTATAAAATGTTCAACAAAAGATGAAAAACATGTCTTTCATTGGCATAAAATCAGGAGATTTCCTTGCAGGAGGGTGTACTACAAATTCCCTAGAAAGTAGAATACAGAAAGAATAACTGCCACTGGCAGCAAACTCCAACTCTTAGCAAATACATGTGTTACAAATCTAACAAAACAAACAAACATCACTCAAAGCCTTGCATGTGTGTACAAGCCAGGTTTAATAACTTTTCTTAACCTTAGGATTGGACCTTAAATTATATATAATTAGCGAAGTCCTTTCTTACTTCTATCTCCCACTTTAGTTCTTGAAATTTGGTGTCTGTTGAATTCTCTTTTAGGGCTTTTTCTAAACCCAAGATGGAGAATTTTGTTAACAGTGCAATAAAAATAACTTCATAGTGTTACAAGGAAACATTAAAGACTTTTTGTGTGCTGCTCTCTCCCTTAAAAAAAAAAAATACAGACATTGTTTCTTTAAAAGGCTCCATCTGTAAATCCCATTAGATGTGCATATAAGGTTTCAGATGATTAATAGCTGCCTGCTTTGCTTTGGTTGGAGGGGCTGAGGGTATGTGTGTTAACCCCTCCCTCCCCTCGCTCACATTTCACTTCACAAACTTGTCACTGTCTCCCCAGCACAGTATTTAAAAAGTGTTTCACCCATGCCCAGCACTTCACAAGGAAGCAACTCACGGCAATCCCTGCAGAAGTCTGGTTGCCCCAGTCAGGGCAATGAAGACTCTTAGAAGAGTTCCTAAAGCAGCAAACCTGCAACAGCATAAAACCCACAACCAAACTGTTGTTTAGGGAGTAGATCTATCCTGTAAAATTCGGAAGAGTTTCCCTCTGCTTCTCTTCTGCTTTTGAAGGCTGAGCTGTCACCAGCCACGAGCACTGAGGTGTGGACAGGACTGGAAGCAGATGGATCCCAGCAGCAGCAGCTGCATGCGCAGCCCGCAGCCTCCCACCGCGCTCTGGGGGTGCATGAGGAGCTCCCACGCGGATCTGACCACAGCTCCAGGGCTCAGCCACTACCCAGCTGCGCCATTCTCCTTCCAGCAAAAACCAGATTTTGCTGCTTACTCCGATTTCTCAGCCTCCTGCCTGGTGACAGCTCCCCACAGCTTCCCACGTGAGGAGCGGGCGCCTGTGGAGCAGCACCCCTCCTTCCAGGGCTCTGACTGGCACCGGGCAGCCACTGAGGCCAGAAGAGAAATAAACCCAGGACTGGCCTTGGCTTCTGGGGAGTCAGAGGGCAGCAGCCCAAGCCTAGCAAGTGCAGCAGTGGGTGTGGATGAAGATGATGGGGCACCAGCAAATCCTACAAATGACACTGAGAAAAAGCCGCCCAAAAGGAAAAAGGAAAGCTCAGGTAGGTGATTTGAAATCAGGGTTGTGGTAGAGTGCAGGAGATGGAATGAGAGCACCTGGTGAGACTGGGAATTAAGAAAGAGAGCTGATGAGCAAAACATTTCATAATACTTGACTGGGGAAACTTAGTAACAACACTGTAACAAACTGTTTTATTCTTATTCTGCTCTTTGTATTTCACTCCTGCAGCTCTTGTGTGCTGAACTCGGCATTTTAGTCCCCAGCACAATGCACATTTACTGTAACTGAGCAGGAATCACATGGCATGTACACACAGAACTGAAAGTCTTAGGATGTGGTTATACATCCATACCTGCCATTTGTCTGAGCAAAAGGGAATGGCAAAGAGCAAAGATCCCTCATCTTGGGCTGCCTGTGCTAGCTGGAAATGTCATACTAGGAATTTGACATCTCAATTTATGGTGAGAAGTACTAGAGGCAAAGTCTTCCTTTAAATATAAATTCTGTTTGGTCTCACTAAATGTTAAATATTTTAACCTCAAAACAGGAGGTACTAAAAGTTTACCCATCAGTACAATGCCCAGCAGTGCAGAAAATGTACCTAGTTTTCATGGTGTCATCCTAGCTAGTGAAACACATTCTTTCTAGAGCATAAAAATCAATAATTTCATGGTTATACAAACTCTAACTTGATGATGTCTCAGATCCAGATCTGTGAAATATGCATAAAATTGTTTTTTCTAGAAAAGCCATTACAATTTAAGATGCTTGTATGCATTCAAATGCCACAGCATTCATTTACAAGCTACAGGGTGCTTTTTCCCACAGCACTGCTACCAAGTGGAGAAAATTTTCCAGTAGCCCTATTTCACAGGCAGAGAACGCAGGGATAAAAATATTTATTGCATGATTTCTAGGTTTTGCAGGCATTTGTAGAATTTAGGTTCATCTGTACTGAAAATGCATGCTTAGGCAAAATTTTCCCAAATACAAAGAAGGTTTAAAAAAAAAATTAGAAGGTGAAACAATACTTTCATTGAAATATTAGCTAGTCACAGGTAAACAGCAGATTTCAGCTTACTCAGGTTAGAGGGGTATCTTCATTCTTAAAAAAACTGATACCAAAGCACCTCTCCCTGTTTTAAGTAGAAGAAAAAAATTCCTTTAATCTCTCTTACCAGCACTCTTCACATTTTCTTTTCGTACTTGCTGCTGTCCCCTACACTTTTCCTTTCAGGGAGCTGTAAGCAATGACATCCTGAAAGGTCTGGGGTTCCATGTTCTAGTGACCATCATAACCCTTGGGAGAGGCAGCCGTTAAGTTCAACCCAACACTGAAGTTGGTTGAGATCCTGGAAGGATACACAATCCATAGGAGAGACACACATCTGCCTCTGGTTCCTAAGCTACATCTCTTTCCCTTCCCTTCCCTTCCCTTCCCTTCCCTTCCCTTCCCTTCCCTTCCCAT